>OY998177.1:200713827-201273827 GCA_963921935.1 Galeruca laticollis
AGATTTCAACACTGAGCGGTTCGCAATAATGTATGATGATTTGTAAACTGACAATATAAATAATAAATTTACTTACAACCGCTTTGTTTATAACACACTACACTAACCACGATACGTACCTGTCGAAGTGTCGAGTAGTACTCGACAAGAAAAGAAAATAATTTTTAGAAGTAATATGAGTATATTCCACAGAGTAAATTTCATCTGTGGTATATTTTATTTTACATTTTTGTCATTTCATAATATTTTCCATGCAAGAGAAAAATAATGTTTTATAAAACTAAAACACGTCATTGAAGAATGTACTGCAAGCGTCATCGTGTGATTTAAAGGATCGGATTGAAAATAATATTATTAAATTTAATATGTCTGTTGATTGCTCAATTAAACTTGGTTTAGTGAGATACATTGTCAGTAATTGCAATTAAGTAATTACAGGTATTTATAGTTTGTGACGTTGAAGAATTTAACACTATTCGTTAGCAACAGTGACGCTTAAATGAGATTTGAAGTTGTGTGCACAATTACTGAATATCCTAAGATTCCTTTGAAGAAAACACTTTTGTATAATTGTGCAGAGTTTATTGTAAAATCATGTTTTCGGAGAGCTTTCGGCTATATATGCCATCATCAGTGCTGTCATTGTTAGTACACAAGAATGACAATTTTTAAATTTTCCATTGTATGAAAAACAAACACCACAGCTTATTTGTACATTTAAAATTATGTAGTTAAACATTTTTATCAACAGTAAAAACACAAGAGCTTTTTTTTATCGGATAAATTTTTCTTTGCAACGAAACAGTTTTGCCAATCACTAATTTTACGAGAAAAACTGACATGATAAAATCGCGACACCGAAGGTGAAGCGATTTTATCTAATGTCAGTTTTTCGAGCAAATTCAGTGATTGGCAAAACTTTGAGTTAAAGAGAAATTTATCTGATAAAAGAAAAGCTCGAGTGTTTTTTGGCAAAATAACTTAACGACAGAATATATGGATGAACAACAACAATAATTATCTTTATTAATACAACAATGTTAAATAATTACCACACCGATTCAAATTAAGTGAAAATACAGAACGACACTAACCAGTCCCCCGGAGGCCTTTTCGAAAAACCATGTCCAATTTCTGCCCAGAAGTCGTTAAAATCGCTAAAAACGCAAAATTTGTGTAGTTCTTTTCCAAAGCCAGATAGGCAAAAAATTTTTGGGTCACGCTTGTTTTATATAAAAATAATGCTCTCTTTAAAAAAACCACATTTTAATCTTTTCTATACATATTAAATATGACAAATTTAAATTAGATGATAATTAATCTAAATCTTTTTAAAATTTAAGTGAAGCCTTCGATCTTTTGTATTTGCAAAGTGATCAATAACCCTTTCATTAAAATTATGAATACTATTCACAAATTGCTTTTCTATGCTTAACATAGCTAACGCCGACAATCTCTCCTGTCCCATAGTATTACGCAAAAATGTCTTGATTCTCTTTAATGTAGAAAAACATCTTTCGCTTTCTACAGTTGTCATTGGTAATGTACATAAAATAGTCAACAATTTTACAGTTTCCGAGAGATTGTTATTAATAAACAATTGCAGCATTGGCACAGCTCCTGAACTCTTATTAAAATCGCCGCGTTCATAAATAACTTGAAGTTTAGTTTTTAGTTTTAAGTAATTAATACTACAAAAGTGTTCTCTTATTGACTTAAGAATACGATCTGGAAAATTAATTTTATATTGTTCGAACTGGTCGCTGTAAAATAACTGGGCAATCACTAAATGATCACTGAAACTAAAGCGGTGGTTAATCTCAGAAATTATTATGTCGCAAACCTCCAAAGCATCTTGGAGCTTTGAGTCTTCATTTTTCCTTGGTCTTTTTGCACCAAGTGTTGAAAAAGATGAAGGTGCTTCGGGAAATATTTCTCTGACTTTTTGAATTGACATTTTAAATGAGTCTATATTTTTTTTCACCAATATCACGTCAATACCATGTTTTTGAAGTTGATTAAAAAGTACTTCACAATTAGGCATTATTAAATGGAAAAAATTTAGCCAATAAAGGAAATCCATCAACGCTTTGCAAAAAAGTTTTTAATCCTATTGCTTGATTAATTGTATTTGAGTCTACTTCAACCTCAATTATCTTTTCTATTGAAGCCAGAATATCAGCTTGATACAAAAATACGGTTTCCACACAACGCGTATTAAAATACCACCTTGTCGGTGCCGCTCTAGGTAAACGTAATTTAACAAATTCATCGAGAATCGCTGTACGTTTTGGAGATCGACTAAAAAATGTGGAAAATCCCTGTAAATTGGCAAAAAAAACTTTAACATTTTTATTCTGACTTGCTGCTTTTTGCAGAATTAAATTTAATTGGTGAACATAACAATGAATAAAATTTGCTTGAGGATATCGTTCTTTAATTTTTTTTGTACTCCCCCTAATCGACCACTCATAGTAGAAGCTCCATCATAACTCTGTCCAATTAACTTTTCCGGTGTTTTATTAATTTCTAGTACCTTTAATTCTTTAAAAATTATCTCCGATAAATGTTCGGCTGTAGTGCCGGTAGGATTTACAAATTTTATAAACCTTTCGTGAACGACACCGGATAAAATATACCGTATAATAAAAGTCATTAGAGTTCTGTTCGAGCTATCAGCAGTTTCATCCACCTGGACTGCGATATATTCAGCTGACTGAATCTCCAATTTAAGTTGTTCTTGAGCCACCGATAACATTGAATCAAGTAATTCATTTTGTACTCTTTTAGAAGTACCCTTAAAAACCGTAGCCTTATCCAAGTATTCTTTGAATATTGGATCCAGCTCTGAAACAAAATTTATAAGTCCACGAAATATCCCCGGGTTTACAGAAGATTCTGTCTCGTCGTACCCTCGCAAAGCAAGTTCGAACGCCCCACAAAATTTCACATAGTCGATTATTTTATTTATAATATATCTGTTTTTCGACACATTTTCATTAAAAATTCTTACCGATTGTCTATAAGCATTGTCTAATTGAGAACGAGTATCCACAGTACCGATTGTAGGAAAACTCATGGCACATTTCATATGGTCTGCCGATAAACTATGTTTCTCTATTTTCTCTTTTAAATGTTTTAAGTCTTGGACACCGTTTTTACACCATATAGAATTATTCGAAAAAAGCAGACAAACGAAACAGTAAAATGCATCACTTACTTCACATCCGCAAATCCAATCAGACAAATCATACATAGACCTGCGAAAATTGCGATGAACTTCTTTATTCTTGTCCTTGCTAGTCTGTTTAATTTTTAAATCTGGAAGAGGACGACCACCTTCCTTTAGTTTTAATAGTTTTTCAAAATTTAATTCACTTTTCGTTCTCAAATTTTGAACCATTTGCACCACAGACATGATAAAAGGCGTAGAATAAAATAACACCAAATAATTGAAACACAAGCCCTCAAAAAAAATGAATCAAAAATCAAAATAATAACAATAACAACTTATTACATCAAACCACAAATCTTATTTCAGTTCAAAATGATCTCCTATATAGCGCAGCCTGCCAACCCCTCTACTCATCTCTTTTCTAAGCGTGTAATAATCGAACGATGTAAGTCGATTCATCATCGATATTAACCCGGGCTTTTGACCCAACACATGTAAACTTCGGGCGTGTTGCTTTCACGTTACGAAGATTGTCAACGTTCGGCAGATTCCGTCCCCATTTAACGCGTTGAGGTCATCGATGGACACCATCCCGTTTTGCTCTTTTGAATTTCGCAGAGATGTAGGGACTTGTTGCGAAATAACGTTTACGCGGTTGTCTTGAAAAACGCTTACACGGGGTCTTGAAACATTTTAGGTAAACTTTATTTTTTATTTAAGAGAAATACTTAGTATTAGTATTTAATACTATACTATTATATGTATAGAAGGTATATTTTATTTTTTTCTATATCTATTTAAATATTTTTTCAAATTATTTTTTAATGGGTCATTGGCTCAATGACCTAATGGAGGAGCCGCAACTGCTTAATTGCTGTGAAATTATAAGTAACCAAACTTGCGACTCATTGTCATTGTGTAAAAGTGACGTCCGCTTACTAGATATTGACGAAGAGAAGTTTTTATCCGATAAAAAAGGATGCACCTTTTTTATCGATGTCAAAGTGACAATAACATTTTCAGGTATATGACATTTTAACATTGGAGTTAATTTATCTAATATAGAATTCTGTATTGGCAAGTCGTGTAACACACTTATTGTTTACATAAATATATTAAACTAACTAGAAAAATGTGGCAACTAACCTGGATCGGGGTATCTAAAGTTCCTAGCCAGATGACATAATTGTAGAGGTAGATATCTCGTGTCAGCTCTTTGAGGCGATCGTACAACCGGTGGAGCTCCTGTGAGAAACCCTCGTTGCAATTCCCATCCCACTTCTGAGATAATACTGGCTTTTCTAAAATAAGGAGTCACTTCTCGGAGGTATTTCACTGAAATTAGTAAAAACGTTGAATAGTAAATAATAAATGACAAGATAGTATATTAGTATATTCTAACCGAGTAACAGACTATATTTTTCGACGACCAGAAAGTATCAGTAAAAGTTCAATTTAAACTGAACAAAATTAGTTATTTATTGAAATATTTGTATTGCATTGTATTAATTAATATTTTTTGTGTTAACGTAATAACTAAAGTTAAAAATTAAAAAATTGGTGTTTTCGAAATATGTTTTGTAATATTTTTCAAAACAGATGGATTTGTAGTTATATAGCAGGAAGAATTGGAGGTTGCGGATTCGGTTACTGACGAATTAGATACAGGTATAATAATAATAATAATAATAATAATAATAATAATAATAATAATAATAATAATAATAAATCAGCTAAATGGATTAATAAAAAGAGGATAAAAAAAGAGACAAAGTACCAATCATGATAGCACAAACGATCACCACC
Organism: Galeruca laticollis; assembly: GCA_963921935.1. Lineage (NCBI taxonomy): Eukaryota > Metazoa > Arthropoda > Insecta > Coleoptera > Chrysomelidae > Galeruca > Galeruca laticollis. The sequence goes on from OY998177.1 coordinate 200,718,809, forward strand.
GAAGAACTTAACGAAACACTAAGAAATATCTCCAGTTGGAAGACCCCAGGTCCCGACAAGATACAAAATTTCTGGTATAAACGGCTTACGAATATAAGACCCAAACTTTTAGAGCTTCTAAATGAATTGATAAATAACCCTACAAAAATCCCCAACTTTCTTATGAAAGGTGTAACATATCTTCTCCCGAAGACAGACCAGCCATCTGAAGACCCGTCAAAATATAGACCAAACACATGTCTTCCGACGCTTTACAAAATAATTAGTGGGATTATATGCAACAAAATATATAAACATCTAAGGAGACCACGAACTTCTGGCAGAGGAACAAAAAGGATGCAGAAGAAACGCACAAGGGTGTAGGGAACAACTCATCATAGATAGCACAGTAACAAGACATGCCATTAAACAGAAGAGCAGCTTATACACAGCGTTTATTGACTACCAAAAAGCGTTTGACAGCGTCCCTCACTCATGGCTTTTGAAAAGTCTGTTTGTGTATAAAGTGAACCCAAATATAATCGAGTTACTCAAGACAATGATGGGCCAATTGGAAACCAAAGTAACCAATGGAACTACAAATAGCGAAGGTACCGGTATAAGAATCGAACGTGGTATTTTTCAAGGTGATGCTTTAAGCGCGCTATGGTTCTGCATTGCCATAAATACACTATCCACAGCTCTTAATGAACTACATTAAGGCTATGATATTGACAACGATGTGCAATTACCACACTTAATGTACATGAATGACATCAAGTTGTTCTCAGCTACTCAAAAAGGTCTTAAAAAAGAACTAAGATGTATCGAAAACTTCTCCAATGACATACGAATCAGCTTCGGCTTAGATAAATGTAAAACTAATAGCATTCGAAAAGGAAAGTGGCACGAGACAGAGGACCATGAATTAACAGCGGCATCAGGTGGTGGAACCATCTCTCACATGCAAAAAGATGAAAGATACAAATATCTAGGCTTAACCCAAACACAGGGTATACAAGACGTAGAAGTGAAACAGCAGATGAAAGAAAAACTAAAAAAACGCACCACAGACATTTTAAAAACAACACTTTCAGCACAAAACATAACAGCAGCAGTAAATACCTACGCAATTCCTGTAGCAGCATATAGCTTTGGAGTGGTGAGTTACTGTTACTGAGCTAGATGACTTAAACAGAACAATTAGAGCCTGCTTCACTAAACACAGAAAACATCATCCTAAGGCATGTAAGGAAAGGTTCCATATACCGCGAAAGCAAGGGGGTAGGGGTACTATGGACATGCGAACCAAACATAAAAAGCAAATCGAGCTTATGCGAAAATATTTCTACGATCAGGCAATACATTCTCCTATCCACCAAGCAATCATTTATCTTGACAAAAACCTGACACCGCTAAAACTAAACGACAAAGAACATGCATGCGACCCACAGTACTCCGTCCAAAAATTGGTAAATCGATGGAAAGAGAAGGAACTTCATTGCAGATATCCAAACAAGCTCGATGATAATAACCTCGATAAATCTGCGTCACTTGGATGGCTTAACAGAGGGAACATCTTCCCGGAAGCAGAAGGCTTCATCTGTGCTATTCAGGACCAGGTCATACCAACTCGTTCTCATCTGAAATACATCGTAAAAGATCAAAATATAACAACAACACATGTAGAATGTGCGGGGAAAAACATGAAAACATTGAACATCTAATTAGCGGATGCACAACACTAGCCCCACGAGAATATACTAACCGTCACAACAACGTAGCTAAAATAATTCACACCGAACTTTGTCACAATCTAAAATTAATCAAAGAAAAAGTCCCCTATTACAAATACACGCCACAAAATGTGTTAGAAAATGAACATTACCTAGTCTACTGGGACAGAGAAGTTCAAACCGACAAAGAAGTTTAACACAATAGGCCAGACATTCTCATGTACAATAAAACAAACAAAGAAATTATACTTATTGACATTGCTGTCCCAGCTCCTGCTAACATCTCAAAAAAGGAAACGGAAAAAATCGAAAAATACCAACCACTATGTGAAGATCTAAAGCAAACCTGGCAGGCCACAAAAGTTAAAACTATCCCAACCATTATCGGAGCAACAGAGGAACAGAGGAACAGAGGAAATGTTTATTCACTAGAAATTACAAAGTATGACAAATGTAGATCAAAAATCGTAAATAAAGACAATGCCCCACAGAAGCTGTAAAAAACAGCTTGTAAGTGGTATCTAAATTAAGTACACCGACAAAATTAGTTACACTTAGCAACAATAATGATAGTAATAATATCACAAATAATACATAGCACAATCAGAATATCACAACAAAATATGAATTTAAAAAAATATAATATGAAAAATTAAAGGAATAAATAAAATGAACATGTACTACTACAGAAAAAAAACCTTTAGTATATTAAACTATTTAAGTGATTGAACACCGAAAACTCCAACCTTCAGCCAATGTAACCATGTGTAGTTGTAGATACTTCTCACGTTACGATTTTTATATCGCAGAATTCTCTTTTCTGCTCTAAAATGAAATGTTTTAGTTTCTTTTTAAATAATAGAATATTTTGAATGCTTTTGATATAATCTGGAATACGGTTGTAAATCTTAACGGAATAGAAAGAATATGTTTTCTGACAACTCGTTTTTATCGTCCCTAGGATGATAAAAATGGAAATGTCTATTCCGAGTATTGTAATTATGGATTGGTAAGTTGTATGTTTTCTTTGATCCATGATATTCCACTGAAACGCATAAAAAGTATAGTTGTTTCAGATCCAATATTCTACTTTCAAAATACAAAAGATCTGAAGAATAAAGGTTCGGTTTAGACATTATGATTTTTAGAAATCAAACTGTGATATTTTCAGTGGATAAAATCGGTTATTAGATGAGTTGGAGTTAAGAAGAGGCATGTAAAAAGTTTTTTCAAAATTTATGGTTAATAGTTTACTATCAAACCACGACTTAATTAGCTTTACGTCAGATTCAACTTTTAGCTTTAAATCATAGCAATGACTGTCCTCATAAACAATTGCAGTATCATCCGCGTAACCAATTATATGACCAGCGTTATTTAAAGAAAATAGATCATTCATGTAGAGATTGAATAACACAGGGCCTTATATAGTACTCTGTGGTACTCCGTATGTTATATCGCGTTCTTCACTAATAAATCCATTGATTTCTGTTGTCTATGTGGGAGAAACTCCTGAATAACTTCCAACAAGCATCCCATAGTTCTCCAGCGTTTTCAATATACCACTGTGGCTGACAGTATCAATGCTTTCGCTAAATCCAAAAAATACATAGGCACGTTCTATTCCTATTTAGAGCATCAAACATTTTGGTTGTTAAATTTAATAAAGCATTGTGTGCGGAACTGTTTTGTTTAAATCCAAACTGGTGGGACGATATCAACCCATATTTGGTTATGTATGAATCCAATCTTATTTTCAATATTCTTTCAAAAATGTTTGATATATGTGGTACAAATGATATTGGTCGATAGTTAATAGGATTGGATTTGTCTCCATTTTTATAAATAGGTGTGATTACAGATTTTTTGAACGCTTTAGGCCATATTCACACCATCATACAGTTGTTTATTATGTGTTGCAGCGGATCAAGGATATATGATTATATTGCCTTTAGACACTCAGCACTAATTTCGTCTATACCAGTTGCTTTTTTGTTTCTCAATTCATTTATAATGGACTTCACCTCAAATGTATTTGTTGGCAGCAAAAACATTGAATTTGAGAAAGAAACTTTATCATATACCCGCTGTCGGTTTTTGTCAATTTTTCGACCAAGTATTTCCCTACTTCAGAAAAAGTTGAGTTAAACTCATTCGCTATTTGAAGAGGATGGGTTAATATATTTCCTTTTTGATCTTTAATATTTCCTATGTTAACTCGTGAATTGTTTGATCCACAAATATATTTCACTACATTCCACAGTTGTTTGTTATTATTGGAATTTTAGCTAATTTTTGTGATATAATAAAAAAAAATTGTAGTTTGAATTACAGCATTTAACTTATTTCTGTATATTCTGTAATGTGAAAGTATATTACGATCATTCGGACTTTTTTTGGTTAACTGAAATAAACGTTTCTTTTCATTTATGGACCTCAGTAAAGCATTTGTTACCCATGGCGCAATTTTGGTATTTTTCCGGTTGTGTCTATTATAATAAACGCACATCAATATTTTCTTGAATTATTGAAATAAATTTCTCTGTAGCATCATCTGGATCATAGCAACTTCTTATCGAATCCCATGATATTTTAGAAACAGTTTCCTTAAGTTTTTGGTAGTTATCAATCTTTGTTACCCTTTCGGATGGTTTCTTTTGTTCTTTATTGTCCATCATAATTTGTAATGCTATTGCGTAGTGATCTGTTATACTAGTTTTTATTACCAAAGGAATAATATTTTCTAAATTTTTATTTGATTTTGAACATAAAAAGAGATGGTCTAGGCAGGAATTCAGTCTAGTTGGCTTATTAATGGTAGATACAAATCCATATTCGCTCAAAGTACTAATGTAATCTATTGCATTATGATCTGAATCAAGTAAGTCTATATTGATATCACCCACAAATATGCAGTACCGTTCAGTACCTACCTACTCTATTATTCCTTAACAAAGTATCTAGATTATTGATGAACTCGGGTATTTTAGGATTATAATTCTCCTGTGATGGTGATCTATTACACGCCAAAATTACGATCCTAGTATTATTGTGAATATCTATTGCAACTTTTAGAACCTTAGTTGGTCCCAAACTTATAATACTATGTTCAAAACTGAAAGCAGATTTAACATACACTACCAGCCCATCATTTTGATTTAAATCACCCTCATTATAAATTAAGTTGTAACCTGTAATATTATATAGATTCGTATCGATAATTTTCCATGTTTCCGTCAAAACGATACAATCAAAATCCAGGATATCAGATAGTGATACTTTCAGCTCATCCAAATTTTTTGATATGCTTCGAATATTATTATGGAAAATCGTAAAATTATCATTATGCTTATTAATCTCAAACAACTGATTACATTGGCCTAAATCTGTCAAACAATATGTGTCAATACATGGAAAATTAAAATCTCTTATATATTGGTCCATTTTCAAGTAATTGAAACGTTATTAACAAATTCAAAATAAAACACAAAGAAATGAATTTAGGCTCAAGACACAGAAGTTGTTCGAGTAATAGAGTAAAATAAAATAATATGTACAATACAGTAATGATAAAATTTCAGTTAAAACAAATTAAAATAAACACATGAAAACATGTATACACATCAGTGATTTTTTTGGTTAGAAGAAGAGCCTGCTCTTGTTTTTCTCGTTAGAGTTGTAACGTTTACTTTCTTAGGAGTATTGTCCGTATTCCCTTGATTTTGATTACCCACCTTCGGTTTTATTTTCTCTATTTTATCGTTGATGACTTCAATCCTCAAACCGGCAGTGCCTTCATGGAGCTCGTGGTTTCTTATTGCTTGATTTGTAGAAGGTGTAGAAGGAGCGCTATTCCCACGTTTATTCAATTGATTTTGTTGGACCTGTAGTTGTTCGATTGTGTATGCTTTTTGATTTATGTATAAGCGTTCACCCTTTATGTAGAACTGATGATTATTGGCTCTGGCAGCGTTCAGATGATGTCTTAAAATTTTTTGAGTCTTTCTCTGCAGTCTGATATAGTCATTCGAAATCGATATACTAGAGCCTTTTAGCTTAGAGCAATTTCACAGTATAGCTAATTTCTTTAAATAGGATAAAAATTCCACTCTAATTGGTGCGTTTTCCGATTTACCTAGAGGATATGCATCATTAATATGTTCAGATGTTATTGGAACCCCCGTGATATTAGCTAATGTTTCCGATATTTTTGCTGGAGCTACTTCATCAATCTGGTCTTTCAACCCAAATATGACTATATTATTCTTTTTGCATACTTTCTCCAAATATTCTACTCTGTGGTGAAGTTCCAAATTTTCGCTTTCTAATTTTCGTATTTTCTCATTTAGGGATTCAAACTTCAACAAAATATTCACTTCCGAAGCCTCTATAGCAAGTCGCAATTCTTTTCTGGTGTTAATTATTTTATTCAGAAGGCTATCCAGTGTGTGTTCTACTTCGCTCATGGTATTCGTGTAATCGTGTGTGGACGTCTATAATTTCAGGTTATCGACAACTGTTATTATTAATTATCTTTATCTATATAATCTGTTGTGTTAACAATATTTTGGTTAACATTCATTTATTTGATGTAAAACAACTTTGATTAATATACTTTTTTCATGGATTTATATAGTTCTCATTACTATCTCATTTCAGCTTACTATTTATGCAATTCATAATAATTTATTTTTGTTATTTCACTCACTAATTAGTTATTTTCTGACATCAACTAATAACACAACCATTCCACACACATAAAAATAACTGAAAAAAAATAAAATAATAAACTAATTGATGTGTTATATTTTTTCGATTTTGTAGAGAGTTTTCTATATATCCTTCTTCTACTTGAGAATATATCCAACATCCTTGTCTTTTTAATGTCTTTATATCCGCACGTGCCATCGCCAGTATATTCTTGTGAGTTGTCTACATTCAAAATGTGGCAATTTGTTTAGACAAGTTGCCCAGATTATGTATCCCAATTATTACAAAAAAAATTTCATAAATTTATTTTCAACCAATTAGAAGGTACCTTTTTGTTTACGTTGCTTACAGCAACGGGAGATTATCGGAAGTAATTACACAAGTGCATCAAAATTATCAGGTTTATTTTGATTTATTTATTTAATCGTGTCTGAACTACAAATATATATAACTATAAATGTTCATATATCACTCCAGTGTCTGGCGCATATCACAGCATTTTCATTGCACGTCCATAGGTCCCGGAGGGTACATGGGGCTTGTAGGGATTGGCAGGACAGGAGGTGTTCCATTGACTGGGCTTCTCCGCATTCACATGCTGCCTCTTCCACGTATCCCCATTTCACGAGGTTGGTCTTGCATCTCCCCATTTGGCACCGGAGTCGGTTGAGGGTCTTCCAGGTACCCCAGTCTAGGTCCGAACCTGCAGGAAGTTTTTCTTTTGAATTCCAGGTTGGAGTGTCGTGGTCTATTAGGCACTGTTCCCATCTTGCCTCCTTGGTGGCAGTTTTAGAGGCTGTGAGGGGCTGTGTAGATTGTATAAAGTTTCGCCTAGATTTTAGTCTGGCCGCTACCGGTATATGTTGATACAGAGGATGTCTGGTGTCGTCGCATTGTCTGTTTCGTTCGGCCATGCCTAGGGTTTCCCTCCGTATTTGTGGGGGTGCGATTCCGGCTAGCATGTAGAGTTGGTCAAGGTTGGTGGGTTTTAGGCATCCCGTTATTAATCTACACGTGTCGTTCAGGACAGGGTCCAGCCTATGGGCGTGTGCTGATCTCTGCCATACGGGAGATGCATATTCGGCCGCGGAGTAGCACAGTGCAAGGGCCGAGGAGCGCAGGACGTTAGGATTCGCCCCCAAACGAGCGTTAGTCAGAGAATGCCCTTTCTGGTGTTGACTTTGGCCTTGGTTTTATCGATATGCTTCTTGTAGGTGAGGGAGCGGTCCAATGTAACCCCTAGATAGACTGGGTTTGGGCAGTGTTGCAGTCTAACTGAGTTCCACTCTATTTGCAGTTCCCTTCTCGCATGTCGGTTATTGAGATGGAATAGGCACGTCTGCGTCTTTGCTGGATTTGGGCGGAGTTGGTTAGATCTATAATAGCCACTCAGCCTTGATAAAGATTCTGTTAAGTGCTCCTCTATCTCTGCGATGTTTTTTGACTGGCAGGTGATAGTTACGTCATCGGCGTAGATGAAGCTTCTTGTTGTTGGACCGGTTGGTTGGTCGTTGGTATACACATTGAAGAGCATGGGTGCGAGCACGCTACCTTGGGGAAGGCCATTCTTCTGGTTCCTCCAGCGGCTTCTTGATCCTTGGAACTCTACATAAAACCTATTCGATAGCATTGTGTTTAGCACTTTCGTCAACTGTAAATCACCTGTCATTTCGAAGATTTTTCCCAGTAATATTTTATGGTTTATAGACGGCCCCCGTTTTTGCCTTTCTTTCAAAGCCATCCTCAATGTGTTGTGTGAGGCTTAAAACCTGACCAGTACAGGATTTCCCAGGTCTAAACCCTGCTTGCTGGGAGATTAGGTGGTTTTCTATTTGGGGCACATACTTGTTCAGAATGAGGCGTTCGTAGAGTTTGAACGGAGAGCATAACAGTGACACCGGGCGGTAGCTTTTGGCATCTTCCCGTGGTTTCCCTGGTTTGTGGATGGCTACGACCTTAGCTTTTAGCCACAATTTTGGGATTGTATTGTTGTTATACATTTGAAGAAGCCAGTTCAGGGCTGATGGGCCTAGGTTTATCAGGAACTCATTCAGGATGTCATCAGGGCCTGGGGCCTTCCTGGCCTTCAGAGACTCGATTGCAGTTTCCAGTTCTGTAATGGTAAAGTAATCCTTATTAGCTAGTCTAGGCTGTTGTGCCATCCTGAAAGTGCGGTCAGTTTCACTTTTTGATCAGGCTTACCATTTAGAAGTAGCTGATGTGCGATTTCGTTGGCGGTGACGTTTACTTGGTCTTTAGAGGATGTTGGGTCGCCTGATAGCTTTTTAATGAGGCTCCAGGCCTTTCTACTGCTGTGTTTCATATCTAGGCTTTCTATCGTGTCTTTCCATGCCCCTTGTCTCTCCTTACTTATGGAATCGATCAGCTGGTCACCTAGCTGTATGGTTTCCGGAGAAAAGGGATTCCGACTGTAGTGCTCTAAATATTCCTCGTATGTGTCTTTACTTTCATTGGGGAGACCGGGTATATAGTAAGTTCTACAGCCGCGGGGAATGCAGCGCCTCGCTGTCTTCTTGATTGCAGAGATGAAATTATCGTAGTTTGCTGGGGTCGGTGGGAGGTCTCTAATTTCTTCGTCGGCTAATCTTTCCACAAACTGAGCTACACTGTTTATTTTGATGCACGAAAGTAATTCGGTAGAATATTTCTCGAGTAGAAGAAATAAAAGTACGTTATTTCTGAAGCAAATCCACTAGAGTGCGAAACATCTTCAAAATAGGTGTAGGTAAATGTATTCAAATCCTTAAATTCCTACAAAGTTTTTATTACCACATCTCGACAAAGTCATCTTCGGGGCGGGTAAGCTACAATTATGATGGTAAATTTAATATAGCTATTCGGATTTTATTCAAATAACTGTAACTTACCAGTCAATTAAAAAACTTCACACAGGACGGATAACAGCATGAATTTAAAATAAACAGCAAAAACAAGACAAGACAACAGAACTAGACGAACTAAGGTTTTAAATAATTTGATCGTTAACACACTTAAGTGAAGATAATTTTTCATAATCTCAAATCCTAAACAGAGGTGGAACTTCAATAGTTGATTTTAAGTTTAATGATATAGTATTTTCATTATTAATTGATTCAAAAAAGTTCTCCAAAGCGTTCAGTCTAGTTCCATATTCACAAACATGTAAAATTTTAAAATTGTCATCCACCACAAAAGAATGGTTATTAAATTGCAAATGTCTGTAGAAAACGGAACTATTCCTTGTCAAATGTTCTTGGATTTTCAACGTAAACCTCCTACCACACTGCCCTATGTATTCAGCGGTGCAATTGTTGCAAGTCAATTTATAAACCCCACTTCTATCAAATTGTGGAATTGGGTCTTTGGTTCGAGAAAAGATAGTTTTTATATTTAGTGGAGTTTTAAAGGCTACTTCATGTTCTGTTCTATTCTGAATAATGTTGGCCAATTGATAGGAAAGTGGATCGTAGTAAGAAATGCTAACAATTTTTTGTTGATCCCTTTTGTCTAATGCATATGAGTCATTTATTAAAAGCTTATCCATCTTTATATTAAAGAAAATTAAAGACATTGAACTTCCCTCTAACGCCATTCTAGCTTCGGTTGATGTAACCAACTTATACACCAATGTCCCCGTTGAACTAACCTTGGGTCTCATTAGGGATTTATTGATTGATTCATCGTTGGATGACTATGTGGTGGAGAATGTTTTCAGTTTATTGTCATTATTATTACAACAAAACTTTTTCATGTTTAATAATAAAATGTATGAACAGAAGAAGGGTCTTGGTATGGGAAATCCACTAGCTCCTCTCTTGGCAGATATCTTTATGGACTTTATATGGAGACAAATTTTCAGTAGCCAATTATCAGGGAATATTGTTTTCTGGTATAGATATGTCTTCGGTTTTCAGGAGGATGTTAACGTTTTAAACGGTGATTTTTTAAGTTTTATTAACAACTTACACATAGACCTTAAATTTACTTTGGAATTGGAAAATAACTACACTCTCAATTTCTTGGATTTATCTTTGAAGAGGGTTAATCAGCACTTTTTTTGTCATATATAGAAAGAATACTCAGACACCTCATGTTACTCCTAGTGACAGCAATCACCCTTTTCAGCAGAAGCTTTCGTCGTTCATGTCTTACGTTCATCGGCTTTGTTTTATTCCAATGTGTCCTGATGATTTTAATAAAGAATTAGAAACAATCAAACTTTCAGCAGTTAAAAACGGTTACTCGACAACTCTAATTGACAATTTAGTTAATAGAAAGATGGATAAGCTTTTAATAAATGACTCATATGCATTAGGCAAAAGGGAACAATAAAAATGTGGTAGCAATTTTTACCACGGTTCACTTTCCTATCAATTGGCCAACATTATTCAGAATATAACAGAACATAAAGTAGCCTTTAAAACTCCACTAAACATAAAAACTATATTTTCTCGAACCAAAGACCCAATTCCACAATTTGATAGAAGTGGGATCATAAATTGACTTGTAACAATTGCACCGCTGAATACATAGGGCAGTGTGGTAGGAGGCTTAAGTTGAGAATCCAGGAACATTCGACAAGGAATAGTTCCGTTTTCTACATACATTTGCAATTTAATAAGCATTCTTTTGTGGTGGATGGCAATTTTAAAATTTTACATGTTTGTGAACATGGAACTAGACTGAACGCTATGGAAAACTTAGACATTTTTAAATCAATTAATAATGAAAATCCTATATTATTAAATATAAAAACAACTTTTTTTATTAACAAAAAACGCACTTGTTAATTAACAATTCTTTTTGTTACTAAATATATTGATATTAAGGAACCATTTTTTTAAATCATTATTTATTATGTTCTTTCGTATTATAAAAAATTTTTTTTTATTAACTTTAAATTTGTTTATTAACCTTTAGATACCCAAGCGGGGTCTTTGAGGGACCCCAGAGACATAATTTCTGCAATATCTAACTTTGTACAAACATCTGGCAACATTGGCGTCACCTATGCGTTCGTCAATATCTCCTTCACGTTCAGTCAGTTGGCTGTTGCTCTTTGATGTATGTACGTCGAGATATTACGTAATTAGTTGTTTGGGGTCTTTCAACGACCCCGTTTGGGCATTTTATGGTGAAAATGAACCGCAAAAATAAAAATAAGTCTTTGACTGCAGAAGAACTCCAAGATATATTACAACATATCAGATCAGGCTCAGAGAATGAATATGAGGGTCATAATTTGCAAGATGAAGAAGATGATGATTTTCTCGTGGAAACTACTTCCGAAATGGAAGAGAATATTGAAATACAAAGCGAGCAGGAGTCAGACGCAGAATTATCTGAAGCTGAAACTATAACTGAATTGAGAGGTCCTCAATATACTGCTAAATCTGGTTTGGAATGGAGTAGCCATCCTTTCAATAAAACCAAACGACTTAAAAGAAATATTTTAGATATACAACCTGGTACAACGCAATATAGTAAAAGTGCTAAATCGATTTTGGAAGTTTTCAATTTATTTCTTACGCCAGAGATCAAAAGAATTATTTGTATTCATACAAATGAAGAAGCTTCTAGATATTTTGATGTATAATGGAAAAAAACCAACAAAAATAAAGAATTGGGAGCCCCTTGATTTAGATGAACTGGACTGCTTTTTAGGAGTTCTCGTGAAAGGCGGTGCACTGAGATGCGGAAGAGAACCTACCAGAGAAATGTGGACTACAGACTCTTCTATATGACGACCATTTTTTACTGCTGCAATGTCTCGGAACATATTTGAGCAACAATCAGTATTCCTGCGATTTTACGATAAAACCAGTAGACTTCAACGACAACAACAAGACAAGTTAGCAGCAATTAGTCAGATTTGGGGCATATTTGTGCAGAACTGCCGTCGTGCGTTTGAACCTTACGAATATATTACCATTGATGAACAGTTAGTGTGTTTCCGGGGAAAATGTCCATTTAGACAATTTATAAAATCAAAACCTGGGAGATATGGTATGAAAATTTGGGCAGCTGCAGATGTAAAAACGTCATATTTGTGTAATCTACAAGTCTACACTGGAAAAGGCCCTAAAGCGAAAGCAGAGGTATATCAAGGATTCCGTGTTGTGTCGGACTTGGTTCAACCATTTCATGGAACTGGGAGAGGTATAACGACTGACAACTTTTTTACTAGCGTTCCATTAGCTAATTATCTGTTGACCAAAAACCTCACGCTACTGGGCACTGTTAGAAAAATTAAAACGGATACACCACCACAATTGAATATAAAAAATAGACCTGTAGAATCATCAATATTTGCTTTTACAAAAGATATATCAATGGTTTCATATATACCCAAGAAAAATAGAATGGTGCATTTGTTATCGAGTCAACATAATGATGTTCAAGTTTGCCCAGAGCACAATAATAAACCACAAATGCTTCTAAGCTACAATAACACAAAAGGAGGTGTTGACAACGCTGACAAACTCATTAGGGAATATTCTTGTACAAGAAGAACAGCTCGATGGCCATACAGGTTGTTTTTAAATATAATAGATATATGTGCGTTGAATGCCTTTGTTGTGTTCATAGAAAATAATCGTGACTGGAAGAAAAATAGCAGTTCACGTCGACGATCTTTTTTGCTTCAACTAGGAGATGATCTTGTACTTCGAAACATGGAATGACTTGCAAACTACAAGTATCATCATTCAGATATCAGGTTAGCCTTATCAGATTGTGGAATAAATATGCAACTCAATGATCAAACTGCTACTCTGCCCCAACATAGGAAACGAGCTAGATGTTCTGATTGTCCCCGAAAGAGCGATAGAAAAGTAAACATTATATGTTCAAAGTGCAAAAAATACGTATGCGAAGATCACAGAAAAAGACAGAGACTATCTGTTGCTTAAAATGTTTGTCAAATTAAATTTTTTATTATTTTATATGTGTAAGAATATAAGTTTAATTTTTTCAAAATTTTCAAATATTTTTCAGTATAGTTTTTCTGATTTTCTGCAATGTTGATTATTACGAAAATTATATTAATTTCTAATAAAAACACCAAAATCTCTAAGAATAATTTTATTTTAAACTTTAGGATTTAATTATTCTAATAATTGTATGGGGTCCTTCAAAGACCCCGCTTGGGCATCTAAGTCGATTTGATAAGCATGGGTATCTAAAGGTTAAACAAATAATTTATTATAAACAAATGCATTTATACGAAATATTTTTTTATATACTAAAAAATATTACAAAAACAACCATATATAATTTTTTATATGAAAATTTTTTTTCACATTTTTTATATAATTTCCAAATATATTGTACTTTCGCACTTGTAGTTTTTTTTTCTGTTTCTACTTGTTGTTATTAAAATAACTTATAAACTATTAAAGATACGACAAAAACACTTCAAGACTTTTTTGTTCGTTATTAATTATTAACCTTCATGGGACGGACATAAAAATTTTACGAAAAGGACTAACTGGGGTCCGAGAAGACCCCATGCGTAAAATTGCAGAAATGCTGTATTTTTCTTTTAATTAAATATATAGAAAAGAAGTTTTATTAAAGTTTTACTATTAACCATTTATTAGTCAAAAATCATCACGAAAAAATAAAAAATACCCTAATCACTAATACTACTAGCTACATATCATTTTAACATTTTTACCAACTATCTACGATTTTGAATGTTCTAGGCACACAAAGTTATTACACCTAATACATATTTTTCCGGATTTTCTGTCTTTTCCTCTTTGACACATATGGCAGCGCCCCCTGGTAATGTTTTGTTGTTCAACTCTATGTTCTGTTGCATCCAGAAGTTCGGGAAAAACGTCTGTCATATGCCGTTTTCTATTCGTCTGAATGTATTTATTATTATATCGCCGGAAAACGTTTTTCTTTATGAGTTCTTTTCCTAGTCCCAAAATATACATTTTACGTTTATCCAAACTGTTTTTTCGCCAATCCGGGTTTTGCAGTAACCACAATTTATAAGCATTTATTCCTGCGATATCTATAAGATGCGAAAATATTGCCATTGGCCAGCGGTTTGACTTTCTCTGCACTGTATATTCTTTGGCCAACTTATCTGAAGTGTCGACAGCACCTTTTTTTTGTTGTAATGAAGAATAGTTTCTGGTTTATAGTGCTGTTCTTCTCCAGCTACTTTACTATCAGTATGCTCACTTGAAAGTAAGATGACAGCATGTTTTTGTTTTGGAACATAGGATACTAGCGTTCTTTGATTTCTAAAAGCAAACATACTTGAAACCTCTTTCTTGTACGATGCCGGTAGAAGTACCCTGGGAATAAATGTTTTATTTTTCCGGAGGGTTCCACATAAAGTAATATTTTTTTCCACAACTTGTCAGCAAGTTCTAAACTTGTAAAAAAGTTATCGGTCGTTATTCCAAATCCGCCTTCCAAATGGTCTGTCAAATCTAGGACAACCCTTTTCCGCTTTGTTACCTTGTTTTCCTAAAAATTAGTAGATACATAGGAATATAAAGTTTGCCTATATTGCTTTTCAAATAACTTACCCAAATAAACTTGCATGTTTGCAAAATAAGAAGTGGTGCAGCCCACAAGAGCCCATATTTTGATTCCATTCTTATCAGGTTTACTCTACATATAGACTCGGAATGGTGCCTTACCCCTAAATGGTACAAGCTGCTCATCTACACATAGATGGTCGGCAGGATTAAGTGATTTTTTACAATTAGAAGTGAAAATATCGAATATATCTCTTATCGGAGCTAGCTTATCTACTAATTTTCGTTCTTGTCTTGTTTGAAAATTATCAAAGCGTAAAAATGAAGTAATTTGTTTGAATCTGTCTCTTGACATTGCAGCAGGAATTATAGGACGACAGTAAGAAATATCTTGACACCAAAGCATATCGATAGCCTCTTTCGATCCGTGAAGTGCGCCAAAAATAAGCAAAAGTCCAATATAAGCTTCAATCTCTGTAGAATCAACAGGTACTAAAACTTTAATTTTATTCGGAGTTTCTATATTCCATTTATCATAATATGTTTGTGCCTTTCTGTGTGTTGCAACGGCACCTCGTCGGAGAGCTACTCAGGCGTGGGTTATATACTAGTAGAGACTCAAGGAGTAGGTCTTACCGGTTCTCGGGTAATCCTACTTATTTTCACTTAACGAGACGGAAAGATAAGTGGGCGCCACCCTGAGTCCTACTAGTCTATAAGTTACCTAACATCGACTAATCTCAGTCAGCAACGCAAGAAGTTGGAAGGTTATATAAAAAAAATATGAACAACGTTATTTAAAATTTACAAGTAGTTTTATTGAATAACAGATAAAAAATTGAAAATTAATTTACAAGTGGTTTTATTGATAAAAAAAATTATATTTTGACTGAAAAATTTAAGATAAAAATGTTATCAAATTTGACAATTTAATTTATGAATTTAGAAAAACAACTAGAACTGAAAGTAAATTGAAATACAAATAAAAAAAAATTAGATTCTGAAGGAAACTAAAGTTTAGCCAAGAATTAAATATTTTACAAAGTTATAATTTACATTGGTACAAACTATTAAGTTGATATTATATGAACATTCGTTGGAAATAATCTATAGTTGTCAAAGATTATGGACGTTAGTACTTTCCTTGGGTTTTCTTTCTAATGATGATCTGGATGACGTAAAAACGAATCTGGAACCAATCATCTGGCTGTGCCAAGTTCAGTCCATTCGGTTCTGCATATAGTCGCGTCAACGGTCGCGGAAATGGATACCAATCTATCAATTTGGTGCCACAGGTCGGATCGGGATGCGGTTTTCTGCATTCTCTTCCAAAACGATTATCTCGGAATGTGTCTGGGTAGATTTTCCCCGGAGATCGAAAATTGCATCGCTGCAGGCCAAATTGCGCGCGAAAAATGCATTATCTGGGAGGCCTTTTGGAGGATTTTCAAATCTGATAAATAAGAGTCAGAACTCGCCCGGATCGGGTACTCGGGGGTTTTCGAGGCCGCTGATCACGAATATAATGTTCAAATTGACCTCCGAACACCTGGTGCACCAGAACCTGACCCTAAACGTCATCTCCGGGAGTTTTCCTGACACAATCAAAGAAGGTCAACCAAAAATAATTTCGGGGTTTTTTTTGGCCCGCTGAATCCAAATCTGGCATCGGCGAGCACCCCACTGGCACCTGGTGCACCGAAACCCGGGCTAGAACGTCATATCCGAGAGTTTTCTTGAGAAGACTGCCAAAACCTACCCGAAAATCATAAGAGGGCAGTTCTGTGGGGCGGTCGTCCCGAATTTCACGCCGAAAACAACTCCCCGAATACCTGGTGCACCAGAACCTGACCCTAAACGTCATCTCCGGGAGTTTTCCTGACACAATCAAAGAAGGTCAATCAAGAATCATTCTGGGGGGTTTTTTGGCCCGCTGAATCCAAATCTGGCATCGGCGAGCACCTCACTGGCACCTGGTGGACCGAAACCCGGGCTAGAACGTCATCTTCGAGAGTTTTCTTGAGATGACTGCCAAAACACACCCGAAAATCATAAGAGGGCAGTTCTGTAGGGCGGGACGGTTTTTGGTGAGTTTGTTGGGGTCGTGTCTGTACAACTCTCGGAGATGACGTTTAGGGTCAGGTTCTGGTGCACCAAGTATTCGGGGAGTTGTTTTCGGCGTGAAATTCGGGACCACCGCCTCACAGAACTGCCCTCTTATGATTTTCGGGTAGGTTTTGGCAGTCTTCTCAAGAAAACTCTAGGAGATGACGTTCTAGCCCGGGTTTCGGTGCACCAGGTGCCAGTGAGGTGCTCGCCGATGCCAGATTTGGATTCAGCGAGCCAAAAAACCCCCCAGAATGATTCTTGATTGGCCTTCTTTGATTGTGTCAGGAAAACTCCCGGAGATGACGTTTAGGGTCAGGTTCTGGTGCACCAGGTGTTCGGGGAGTTGTTTTCGGCGCGAAATTCGGGACCACCGCCCCACAGAACTGCCCTCTTATGATTTTCGGGTAGGTTTTGGCAGTCTTCTCAAGAAAACTCTCGGAGACGACGTTCTAGGCCGGGTTTCGGTGTGAGTAAACAAACGTTAAATTTTACTAACAGCTATCGGGATTATTTTATCGGACGTAAAAGGCTGACCGGGGTCTGAAGAGACCCCTGGAATATAAAACTATTTTTTGTTTATACCAGCCAATAAAAACTACTAAATACATCATATTTTATCAAAATAATTCATAAACTGCACCTAGATGAAAGATCAATGTTTAAAAATTTGCGTTTGCAAAGATACAGCAAAAACATACGTCATGGGGTACAAACGGACTTCGGCCAGTCCTATGAAGGTTAAACAAATCGAGCTCTGGAACAAACCTCTAACTCAATTGTTTATTAACTTTTTTTGTTGTTATTTATTAAATTCACCCAAATTTTCCTTTTTTTTCCTTTTCAATTCAAATATCTTATAAACTAATGAAAATATGATAATAACATTTCAAGTCTTCTTTGTTCTTCGTTAATAAATGAACAAATTGAGCTTTGTAACCTGGCTTTAACTTTATTATTTCAAAAATCATGAATATTAATATTTAAAAATTTTTTTCTTTGTTATTTTCTTATTGTAAAGATCTAATGAATTAAAAGGAATTTTTACAAGGTGTATAGTTTACAAAAATTTATTTATTTTACAGTTTTAAACATTTTTGAATTAAATTTTTTTATTTTATAGACTTTGTTGATAACCTTTTGGATCGTTTCGGTGGTGGTGAGTCATAAGTCTCTACTTCTTCAATTATTTCTTGTTCTTCTTCTTGTGGTTCAACTACATCTCCTAATAACGCTTCAGCATACTGTTGAGGAAATACCAAAGAATCTGTATAGCTATCTTCATCATTATTAAAATCGTCTCCATTAACATTTTGTGAACCGATACGAACTTGATCATCATTAATATCGTTACTGTCATCGTCAATCGTTTGCCGTTCACTGTTTAAACAACTGCCACCTTTACAATTCTTGCAGAGAGACGAGCATGGAAGCTCAGCCTTTCTACATCCGCATCTGTTGAAGCAATCTTTAGTACACATACAATGAACTAAATTTAATAATTCCTCAGGAGTCAATTTTTCTGTCGTTTTTACAGGCAACCGTTTTAATCCAACCCCAATTTTCCGAATTCAATTGATTACCAAGCCAAAACTGTACTTGGTAATAGATCCTGAAGGAGTGAAGATATGATGCTGCAGACGTTGGTGGTAGGGTCGCTAGATTTATTGCACTCTTCGATTTCGAATCATGCTCATAAATCGGGAAATCGGGAAAGAACATAATAAATAATGATTAAAAAAACGGTTCCTTAATATTAATATTTAGTAACAAAAAAAATTGTTAATTAACAAGTGCGTTTTTTGTTAATAAAAAAATTCTTTTAAGAAACGTTTTTTTTAAAAATCATTATTTTCATCAAGTATGAAATTCCAAAAAAAGTATGCAGTACCGATAGTCTCGTATAGCGCTAATTTTGTAGCTCCTCTCGGTTTAAGGATTAATAAACAAATGAAAAATTAATATTTTTTTTTAGAATACGAAAGAACATAATAAATAATGATTAAAAAACGGTTCCTTAATATTAATATTTAGTAACAAAAGCAATTGTTAATTTCAAGTGCGCTTTTTGTTAATAAAAAATTTTTTTAAGAAACGTTTTTTTTAAAAAATCATTATTTTCATCAAGTATGAAATTCCAAAAAAAAGTATGCAGTACCGATAGTCTCGTATAGCGCTAATTTTGTAGCTCCTCTCGGTTTAAGGGTTATTAAACAAATGAAAAGTAAATAATCTTTTTTTAGAATACGAAAGAACATAATAAATAATGATTAAAAAAACAGTTCCTTAATATTAATATTTGGTAACAAAAAAAATTGTTAATTAACAAGTGCGTTTTTTGTTAATAAAAAATTTTTTTTAAGAAACGTTTTTTTTTAAATCATTATTTTCATCAAGTATGAAATTCCAAAAAAAAGTATGCAGTACCGATAGTCTCGTATAGCGCTAATTTTGTAGCTCCTCTCGGTTTAAGGGTTAATAAACAAATGAAAAATTAATAATTTTTTTTTAGGATACGAAAGAACATAATGGATAATGATTAAAAAAACGGTTCCTTAATATTAATATTTAGTAACAAAAAAAATTGTTAATTAACAAGTGCGTTTTTTGTTAATAAAAATTTTTTTAAGAAACGATTTTTTTTAAAAATCATTATTTTCATCAAGTATGAAATTCCAAAAAAGAGTTTTCAAAAATCTTATAAACAATGCATTTGTTTATAACAATTATTTAAATAAAATTATTATCATACGGCTTTCTTCAATAAGAAAACAAAATATTAACAATAATTGGAAAAAAATTCCTGATAGCTTTATTTATATAATTAATTTTTTAATGCCTTTCATTGTCAATAAAAAAGTGGAAAATCAAAATTTTTGAATTTTTCCAACGGGGATCAGTTCTAAACCCTTTTAAGATTAGCTCCAAAAAAACAAAAAAAATTCTAGATTTCTTGTTTTGAAATAATCAACGTTTTTTATGTTAACAATAAAATGGTGAAAATTAACTAATGAACAAAAGCATAATTAATAAAAAAATTGTGATAAAAAATTTTTTTACGGATTATTGTTCATTCATGTCTACTTAGTACCCAAATTTTTTTATTCATTAATATTAATATTTAATCAGTTAAAATAATTTTTTTAGTTCATGTGTCTGATTGGGGCGATGCGCGCGGCAGCCGAACCACGCGTTTTTACCGTTATTTTCGCCGCTAAATTACAATGATAAGGTTTGTCGGTACAGTTCCGGGAGGTAAGACTTTTTTTTAGGAAATTTCCTGCTCTTTAAGGATCTTTTTTCAAATTTCGATTATCTCAAATAGTTTTTGAAATATTTCAAAAAATCCAAACCCTTATTTTTTATTTTACTTTATTGTTTATAACTTTTGCATTTTTTTTCAGCCCCTCTTGCAACTTAGATAGAATGTTCTAGATGCCATTCCGAAACGAATGAGACCAAAATCATAATTTTCGGTGGTCCGGGTTAGGTTCTGAGGAAAATGGGACTTGCGAACCAGAATACACTGGCTATTCGGTTCTTAGCATCTTAGGAGGTCTATTTTTACATGATTGTTTTTGTTCAGGCGCAATTTTCTTAATAATAAAAATAATATTAATTTTTGAAGTAATAAAAATATTAATTAATTTAAAAATTATAATTAATTAACAAATAATAATCAAGAAATATGGGTACGTCCGCCATGCCCTGGTTCTCACCTCTCACTCTACTACTAGGTGTAAAGATGTGCAATGCACATCAGTGACAACTTGAAAGGAGAGGCCGCGCAAGGCTTCAAGTAGAAGCAAAGATAAATAAGAAACAGGCGTGTTAAGTCAGATGTTCCTATAGATTTTTGTGTGTAAGGATATTTACACACCCTGATTGTTCGCACAACCCTTCAAAGAACCTTAAAGCCGCATCATTATTCGTAACAATCCTGTATCTTTTCCGATTTTATTAAAAAATCCATTGAATTTTATAAAATAATAAATGATTTTAAAAACACCTTGTATATAAGATATTGACGATTGCAACATGCACATATTTTACATTTTCTTTAGCTAACTATTTCTTACTATAACAGATAGAAGAAAAAATTATATTTCAACGATAATCATAATAGAATTAACGTAAGTATATCATCATATTTTACCCTTATATTTACTTAAATGGAAAATCCCTTTCGTCTAATTAAAATGCCAATATTAGAAAGAGAAATACGTCTATATATCTAACCTTCCAATTCAACTACTTTTCCCGCTCTCTTGAGAGCTTTCACGGCGTCGTCATGTGTTGCCTCCCTCAAGTCCTCCCCGTTGACAGACAAAATCGCATCCCCGACGTACAATTGTTCGGTTTGATCAGCAGCCATTCCTTTAAAAATCTTACTGATGAGTATAGGCATCTTATTTTCTTTACCGCCTTTAATTGAAATACCGAGTCCATTATTTTCTGATTTAATAACTCTCACTAAACGTTTTTGATTAGCTACCGCTTCGGGTATATCAGGTGTATCACTTAATCCGCTAGGAGTTTCTATATTATTGTTTAATGTACCGTTTAATGTGGTTGTGTTCTCGTAAGATTCGTCTAACGTGATACTCAGGTAATCTTCTTCGAGAGTAACAAACACACGGTACCACTGGCCGCGTACATGGGTTTCTAGAATACCGGACCTTCCGAAAAAGCCGGGAGACGACACCTCCTCACTCATTTTTACATTTGACACTAGCTGTTTCCGCTTGTTGTCAACAATAAACACCTGACGCTTACAATTACTGCACCGATCAGCTGATTGAACCGTTGAGGGGGAAGCTGATTTTTTTTGTCACTCGCAGACTGACCGACGCGACAATGCTAGCACATTCTTTTATCAGCGGTGACACAGTGTCCTTCTAATACTAGTCTACTACTGCTTCTTTACGGATCAGTGCGGTAGTAGTGTTTAGATTGCCGGACTTGTATTTTACCGATGATTCGGCGCGTCAGAACCCCTCTGTTGTTATGGCAACGCGCGTCACTCGGTTTTTTTTCTCTCAAAATTCGAACCGTACAATATCCGCACCATCTGGCGAATAATAGTTACACTTCACTCTTGAATTTTATAGTTACCTGTTATTGATAATCATTCCAATTATAAGTCTCTTCCAACCAACACAAAAACCGTACAATTACGACACAAACCCAGTTGACCTGCTGATTAGTGAATATAATAAGTCTGTGTAATTTACATCAAATTTGCTGCGTTACTGAGATTGTACGGTACTAGAACGGTATTTACTTCGGTTGGAACAAACCTTATATAAAGGACCCCGCCCTTTTCTAATGACAAAGTGGCATTCCGTCAAATGTAATAAATTTTGAATATGATGTTGTACCATGGGACCAATTCAATCCTATGACTAGTTTTTGAAATACAGGGTGTTAAAGGCGAGAAATCCATATTTTTTGAAACTACGTAACTTGATTAAAAAGAAAAAAATAAGCATTTTTGGTTAATTGTAGCATTAATATGTCCTAGTCTAACGCAATCGTACAAATAAATAGTTCAAAATGTAAACATATACATGGTGGTTCTCAGTTACATCAGGGGGAGTTTTTGAAATTCTGGGAGAATGTGATATGGAATGAAAACATGGTCAAAAATAAAAACTTACATAATGTTCACAGTTCTGACATTATATAAATCCATTTTACATTATATGTATACAGGGAGATTGTTAATTCATCCACAGAAAGGCGTTTCTTAAAAAATGAAAAATTACACTCTGTGTATATTAGGAAATTTGTTATTAATATTTATTATGCATTTAATAACTAGAGAACAATAGTTTTTATGGAATACAGGGTGATAGAGACATCTAATTCGTTTTTGATGCAGCAATAATTAAAGAAATATTCCCTTTTCAGAATCAACTTATATTTTTCAATTCGATCCGTCAAAATGTACGATCTATTAATTTTTTTAATGAGCTTTAAGCAATTAATACCTTCATATAATTTCATAATTTTAGTATTATGCGTTTTTGAGATTCCAATATATGTATATAGTGAACCATATTAAATATCAGACATATCCATTCATGTACGAGTATAATAACCATTTGTGAGTCGAAAACGAATGAGAATATCGTGATTGAACAAGAGTACCAATATTATGTAGAAATGATGTTTATGTCATATTTTCTAATAAAAATCAATAAAAACTTTCGTCAAAAAAAATTACCAGTCAATTTCATCATCAGAAATCCTTCACGAGGCTCCCCCTGTAACAAAATATCAAATAATACATAAAATAATATTGCCAGTATAAAATTATGCCTCTGTGCCGATTTTGATAATAATCGATAAATATATACAGTGACATTATTAGCAAAAAACGAAAAAAAAATTCAACTTTAACGCCATTTATCCTTTTCCACAACAATATTTTATTGGGGTTATTTGGTCCTATCGCCATATTTTGGTCCAAATAATCTACCCTTAGCCTATGTCCCAATAGTAATGAATCACCCTGTATATTGGAATCTCAAAAACGGATCATACTAAAATTAGCTTACAGCTAATGAAAAA
Source organism: Galeruca laticollis (assembly GCA_963921935.1). Classification (NCBI taxonomy): domain Eukaryota; kingdom Metazoa; phylum Arthropoda; class Insecta; order Coleoptera; family Chrysomelidae; genus Galeruca; species Galeruca laticollis. Next base: position 200,742,420 of record OY998177.1, read on the forward strand.
ATTATTAAATCGTACATTTTGACGGATCGAATTGAAAAATATAGGATGATTCTGAAAAATGAATATTCCTTTAATTGTTGCTGCATCAAAAACGAATAAACGTGAGTACAGCCTTTATTTCATAAAAAGTATTGTTATCTAGGTATTTATTTATTACTCCATAATCAATATTATTAACAAATTCCTTAATATACAGGGTGTAATTTTTTTTAAGAATCGCCTTTCTGTGGATGAATTAGCAATCACCCTTTATACATATAATGTGAAATGGGTTTATATGTCAAAAAACAATAAACACTATGTAACTTTATTTTTGACCATTTTTCATTGCATACCAGAATCTCTTAATTTTGTACTATTCTAAACAAGTGCAGTACCTGGAACAGTGAGTTAGCAAATCAAATGTTAACTCATTCTGAAGATGTAAATATTGTTCAGGCGCGAGTAGAACATGAAAATCTTGGAGGACGACATGGTCAATGGACTCGATTAGATCACAGGCATGTACCAATATTTCCACATTTATCACAAGAATATTTAAAAAATTTAACAGGTACATATCATGTTCATCTTGCCAGTTCTAATATCCAGGATAAATTACAAAGAGAGGAAGATTATATTTTACAGATCGATGAACACGTGGAAGAACCGAACTTTTTAAGATTCCGGCTATATTCTAGATTTAGAAATAATACTAAACATATGCTGTGGGTAGTTTATAGAGATCCTAATGAATGAAGAGCAATTAATCTTGGGATATTTCTGTACTTGCATGTCAGGAACTAGAACCCTAGGAACATGTGCTCATGTAGCAAGTGTTATATGGTTCCTTGGTTTTGCTAGGCATCAAGAACATGTTAAGTTTCCATCAATCAAACTATTAAATTATATTGATGATGCACATAACAGAATTCTACCTGAAAATATTGAAATGGGTCCAGATATTTTATAAAAAAATAATTACCATTTACTAAAACAATGCTTTTAGAAGATACCAAATCCATAACAAACTACTGTACACATAAAAAATATTAAATAAATATTTTTATCCACTTGCATTTCTGTTTCTTCCTATTTAACCGATAGATACTAGCTCCATGGCCGATAGTAAACTACGATTTTTGTACTCACAAATGGAAATTATTATACATGAATGGATATGTCTGATATTTAATATAGTTCACTATATACACATATTGGAATCTCAAAAACGCATCATACTAAAATTATGAAATTATATGAAGTTATTAATTAATTAAAGATAATTACAAAAATAAATAAATCATACATTTTGACGGATCGAATTGAAAATATAGGGTGATTCTGAAAAGGGAATATTTCTTTAATTATTGCTGCATCAAAAACGAATTAGATGTCTCTATCACCTTGTATTCCATAAAAACTATTATTCTCTAGTTATTAAATACATAATCAATATTAATAACAAATTCCCTTATACAGTGTGTCCACGTAAGTTGGCGGCATATGGGAAACTTTTTTATTATTAATTTTACGAAAAAAGTTATTCCTTATAAAAAGTTCTGCATGGTCCATAACCTAAAATGCAATCATCAGATGTTAAATTTTTCTAGTCGTATACGAGGTTTGTCAAAAAGTGTGATTTTTGCTCTAGAGTAAAGTACCTTTCTTTTTGACAATATCGAAAATTGTTACAAAGAAAAGATGTTTAGAATTAAAAATAGCTTTCAGATATTCAACACTGTTTATACACATTAAAAAAATATTTTTTCTACATTTTCTCCGCGATTACGTTGGAAATTTAAGTTTGCACATTAATGTATTGCATTTATTAATTATAAATTTGATTAAACACTTCTAAATAAACTTTTAAAAACAATGATCTCTTAATTTTCATCGAACACTGATAACCTTTAAGTTACTTAATGACTGGTTTGTAACATTCTAACGATGCTTTTAAATGTATAACAAGTTGTATGCATAATACGCTTTATTACAATAAATACTATTCAATTTACTAATGCCTCCACATATCCTCCATTTCTGTTTATACATGTAACAGTTCTATTACCAAATTCTCCTAAGACATTTCTAACCATACGGGGAGTTATATTACGAACCGCTTCTGCAATTATTCTCTCTAAATGGTCAACATCTTGAAATGGTTTTTGAAGGTAATCTTTTTGTTTTAGGTAACCCCACAAGAAAAAATCGAGTGGGGTTAAATCTGGAGACCGCGGAGGCCAAGGAATTTCCGAAAAACGATGAAAAACCCTTTAATTCAAAATATTGTCAATGTATCGACGTGCATCTAATCTGCTGTGACATGGGGCACCATCCTGCTGGAACCATATCTGCTGACGTTCAAGTAAGGGAAGGTTGTCAAGAAAATCATTTATTTTATTGTTTAACAAGCACAAATAACGATCAGCATTCACGGTTTCTCGGATAAAAAAAGGTCCAATTATTTGATTTTCATACATTCCGAACCACAGATTTGTTTTGAACGAATATTGGTCCCGAGTTTTCAACGTAAAATATGTGTTTGTATCACTCCACCAACGACATTTTTGGCTAGAAACCGTTCCATTTGATGAGAATGTTGCTTCATCCGTAAAAATAATACACCTTGACATAAATGGGTTATCTACTAAGATTCCCTGTATGCCACAACATAATTCAAATCGTCTATCATTATCTGGTGGTCTTCAAGTATGAATTTTTTGAGGTTTGTAAGGGTGATATTTGTATTTATTTAGAATCTTTGAAACTGTACTTTTTTTATATCCATTGGCAATGAAGATGCCCTTTTTCGCAAAGGATATTTAGGATGTCCTGTTGCAGAGAGCATTACTTGCAACGCAACGTCATTATTTTCTACCATGCTTTGGCGTTTTTTGCTAAATTTATTATGTACATCTCCATAAGTCTTAAATTTATCAAATATTTTTCTAAGAGATTCATTGTGGATATTTTTATCTCGATGTCGGAAATTAAAAACGTCTGCTGCTTCTCGAAATGTTTTATACTTATCACCCACTATTAGCACAATCTCAATTTTCTCTTCCAGACTTAATGTTGGTGGCATGTCTAACTTTTCATAAACAAATACGTCTGTCAAACATAAAACTGTACAATACGGATCTCTAAAAACTATGACAAACACTGTTAGACTGCCTAAAAAAAGTATTTATACCGTGGCACTTTTTGAAATACGATTGTTGACGTTTTTTCGAATGTTCGATATTTAGACAGTTCGCAAAGCCTACTTTAATTATCAGTTTTAAAAAATGCTAGTGCATCCCAGATTAATTATTGTAATGTTTTTGTTATTTATTTAAACAATAAACGGGTGGGATAAATTTTAAACACACGGTAGGTTCACTTACTTAATTTATTTAAACACTAAACTAATCACTAACACTTAATTTATATATACTCAGCACATTCACTTAAACTAATTTATATAATCACTTAATTTATATGCACTTATTTACTGTTCAACTCACGATGTCAAATTATAAAACTAAACTCCCTCTTCCTGATCAGTCACTTATATATTAAAGCCGTTTTTACTAGTAAATTCTGGGCTGCGGCTTACACAGTAATTTTTCTGGCCTTTTCTAGATAACTCTGGTCACAAAAACAATGTTTACATAAGATAGTCGTAACTCGTAAACAGTTTTTTATAACTGCGTATCCGCCATAATTTTAACTTTTATACCTGGCTTAGACAGAGTCGGTTTTAGAGACTATACCAGGGTGCTGTTTTGTAACATTACCCCCTCCTTAAATGGAAGTTCCTCCTGGAACTTTTGTCTAGCCGAGACTGGATGTTTAAATCGGCAACTGGCCCCATCTCTGCACTTTCCGCTCTCATGGAAATAGCAGGGCACCGTCTTCATCGGATACTGATAACGGGGGTTGTAGCTGCAAATTAATATCTGGATACCGGTATCTTGGAAGATAATCTCTACCATGTTCCTGATGATTCGCCAATCCAACTGGTTACTCGCTATCTTAGGCATAGCCAGTTTCTTCACGTTGGATTCCAACACATGGTCTCGGAGGTTTAGAAGTGCTTCCCACACATCGTGGTAGGTAGATCGATCTTGGAATTCATTTTTAGTTACCACGTAGAAGACGTACCGCGAATTATGTTTCAGTTTCAGTGTCTTGCCAGGGGCTGGAATCTGGTCTTCAAGTTTTTCTAATTGCCCGAACTTCTTTCGAAAGACGGTTTCCAAGCCACGTGCGTTCTTGATACGGGCGGGGATGTTGTATGCCAGTGAATAATCTTCGGGGAGAGTGAACAGATCTTGTTGTTGTTCCGAAGTGACTCCATATCTAGCTTTCCCGGTACCTCCATACGTGCCCATAAATTCCTCGAAGGTAGGGTCGGACACATCTCGAATAAGGTTTACTCCTTCCTCTATGTCATGGTCTCCTTCGAATGGCGCTAGTCGGTTTTGGTGAACTACTTTTGGTTTTCCGTTGGGGATCTTGCTTATGCGATATAAAACATCATTGATTTTTTTCTTGATTGAAGATGGACCTTTCCAGGATTTTTGTAATTTTGGAGAAAATCCTTTTCTCCTCGGCGGGTTGAGTAACCATACTTTGTCCCCATCTCTAAAACTGCCTTCTGTGGCCTGCGTGTCGTACCGACTTTTCATTCTGTCGCTGGCAACTTGAAGATTGGTTCGAACAAATTCATGAATATCGTCCAGCCTTCTTCTCAATTGGATCACGTAGTCTTCGCCTGGTAGATCTTCTCCAGGCCGGCAGCCAAATTCCAGGTCACAAGGAAGCCTCATTTCACGTCCAAACAGGATTTTCTCCGGTGTTTCACCCGTGGGCTCGTGGACAACAAATCGATAAGCCAATGCGAATAGGGAAAGATACTGGTCCCAATCTCTCTGAGGGCTGGATACTACTTAGGACAGGTATTTTCCAATAGTCCTGTTCATTCTCTCGACCATTCCATCTGACTGTGGATGTAAAGCTGTTGTCCTGGTCTTCTTCATTCCCAGCTTGTCGCAAATCTCCTGGAATAGATGGCTTTCAAAATTTCTCCCCTGGTCACTGTGGACTTCCAAGGGTACTCCATATCGGCTGATAAATTCCTTCACCAATACATCCGCGACAGTTGTGGCCTCTTGGTTGGGAATAGCGTAAATTTCCACCCACTTTGTGAAATAATCCATTACAACCAGTATGTATTTGCTACCATTTTCTATCGTCGGAAATGGTCCAGCGATATCCAAAGCAATCCTTTCGAAGAGGCTTCCAACATTATATTGTTTCATAGGTACTTTTCTCTTGCGATGTGGTCCATTACTCGTAGCACAAGTCGTACATTTCTTACACCAGTCCTTCACATCGTCGGAGCTGTTCATCCAATAAAACCTTTCACGGACTCGCTGAAGGGTTTTCTTCACTCCCAGATGACCTCCCGATGGACTGTCGTGTAACTTCTTCAGTACCTCAGCTACTCTTGTTCTCCGGATAACTAGCTGTCTCCTCATCTCAGAACCATCATCGTTTTCTTGGACTCTTTTCAACAGCCCTTCTTGCAGGACAAGGGAGTCCCACTGAGCCCAATACGCCTTGAGTTTCAGTGAAAATCTTGACACTTCTTGCCAGGTAGGTCGCCGGTTTTCTTTCTTCCATTGCCGGATCATCTTCAGGTGAGGATCATTCTCCTGATCTTCTCTGATCCTGGTGGGTGACCATTCCTCGTTGACTACAGTAGTTCTTGAAACTGCAACTTCCTCAGATTTCGACTTGTTGCATTGTGAATAGTCTACAGGGCATGACCGTCTAGGCAAATAGTTAGCTTTTCGGTGATTCACATCAGCTGGATGTTCACCCCTGTCTGATTTCCTCTGTGACTGGCGTTCTTGGGTTACAGGTCTTGGGGCGCTTAGATGGACTGCGTACGTACTGTAGCTCGTCACACTTCCGGCATATGATCTTCTTCTGCTTCTTGTCTGCCATACCTTTCAACAAGTTGACGATATGGTCAAGTTTGTCATCGTCATCTTCTTCCTGCATAGTCCTACCTTTGTTGTACCGCGAGCCCTCCGTGGCTGCTTTGCATTTAAGAGGTTCTTGGTTTGCAGAAGTCGTAGGACGCTTACACGAACTGCGTGCAGGCTCTAGCTCGCCAAAATTACAGCACCTGATCTTCTTCGGCTTCACGTCTACCATACCTTTCAACAGGTTGACGATCTGGTCAAGTCTGTCATCGTCACCTTTTTCCTGCATGGTCCTACCTTTGCTGTATCCCGAAGCCAACGTGGCTGCTTCATATTCAAGAGCAGCTGTCAATGCATCAACTAATGTTTTGGGATGGGCTAAACGAAGCGTCCTCTGCATATCGGGGTCACGTAAGCCATCAATAAAGGCCTGGATGCCCAGACATTCCATCATGTTCTCTGGTGCTGACGGATAAGCGAACCGAACTAGTCGGGCAATGTCCACTTCATATTCTTGAAGGGATTCATCACGTTTCTGCCTTCGGTTCTTCAGCTGGGATTGGTGCAAATGCTCTAGATGCTCATGACCATATCGCATGTCTAACCTCTTCTTAAGCTGCTCGAAGTCATCCGTTTCTTCAAGTGGTATTGTCTGAAGTACGTCTAAGGCATCTCCCCGAAGCGCGATGGTTAGGTTCACTGCTTTCTCCTTATTGGACCAATTATTCACTCTAGCGGCTGCTTCAAATTGTTTCACATAATTGGTCCACGACATTTTTCCATCGAACGTTGAGGCCTTGACTCGGGCAAAACTGCCAATATCATCTGTCTTGGTTTGTGTTTCTGGCTTGCAGATCTCGATCTTCTTTTCTTCTGCTGAAGTGACTTGTGTTCTTAAATCGGCAATCTTCGTTTCTAACTCCTTGATTTTCTCATCTATCTGATTTTCCATCGTTGTCATCTTATTCTCCATGTCTGATTTTATTTTCTCGTTCATCGTTGTCATCTTATCCTCAATATCCGATTTTAGAGACGTGATTTTATTCTCGACTTCAGCAGCAATGTCATTTTTCAATGATAAGATATCTGCAGATATATCATTCTTCATGGTAGAAATATCGTTATTCATAGCAGAAATCTTCTCGTCCATATTAGTAGAAACCTTGTCCATGATAGCAGAAATATCGTTCTTCGTGGTTGAAATCTTCTCGTCCATGGCAGAAAAATCATTCCTCATATCAGACATTGACGAGATCAAGGTGGAAGCCTCGTCTTTGAATAAGAATGTTTGTGGATCCAAGCCTTCACTTTCCAGTGCCATTTTGAGTCTTTCTATTAATTCACTTTTCTTACCGGACGTTTCCAACTCACGATCTTCCAATTCTGCTCTTAGTTCCGCCACTTTGAGGTCACATAGTTTCTTGGCCATTTTTACGTAGCAATTTATTTATATTACCCCACACCTGTCACTAATGTAATGTTTTTTTATGCATCCCAGATTAATTATGCATGCAAACTTGAATTTCCAACGTAATCGCAGAAAAAATGTAGAAAAAATATTTTTCAATGTAAATAAACAATTTTGAGTATTTGAAAGCTATTTTTAATTCTAAACATCTTTTCTTTGTAACAATTTTCGATATTGTCAAAAAGAAACGTACTTTACTCTAGAGCAAAAATCACATTTTTTGACAAACCTCGTATAAGACTGAAAAAATTTAACATCTGATGATTGAACTTTAGGTTTTGGACCATGCAGAACTTTTTATAAAGAATATATTTTTTTCGTAAAATTAATAATAAAAAAGTTTCCCATATGCCGCCAACTTACGTGTAATTTTTATTCTTTAAGAAACGCCTTTCTGTGGATGAATTAACAATCACCCGGTATACATATAATGTAAAATGTGTTTATATAATGTCAGAACAGTAAACATTATGTAAGTTTTTATTTTTGACCATGTTTTCATTCCATATCACATTCTCCCAGAATTTCAAAAACTCCCCCTGATGTAACTGAGAACCACCCTGTATATATTTATATTTTGAACTATTTATGTGTACGTTTGCGTTAGACTAGGATATATTAATGCTACAATCAACTAAAAATGCTTATTTTTTTCTTTTTAATCAAGTTACGTAGTTTCAAAAAATATGGATTTCTCGCCTTTAACACCCTGTATTTTAAAAACTAGTGATAGGATTGAATTGGTCCCATGGACACTTTTGGTCAACAAGTCGAGTACAACATCATATTCAAAATTTATTACATTTGACGGAACGCCACTTTGCCATTAGAAAAGGGCGGGGTCCTTTAAAGGTAAGGGAGATGAAATTTACTGTATTGCCTACGTGGAATCTACTTTTTTAAAAGTTATTGTGAGTACAAAATTGTTAAATGTAAAAACACCGAAACACGGCCAGAAACCAGACAACAGCAGAAAATAAGAAAACCTTCTATTACCAGCAACCAGCAAAGACCTTCCAGTGCCAGATTACAAGAAAAAAAGAAATAACTGGAGTGATCACGTACGTATCTCACACTTATAGCAAAACCTTTCATTCATGACCTAATTTATATATATATATAACAATTCAATCCAGCTTTGTCTTTTTCCCAAACGAGGAATGGATCAGTTCATTAGAGATTACAGTAATAAAGAGTTCGCAACAAATTTTTTGGATAGTGCAAATAATTTCAACACTTTCAGGTTTAGAAATGATTACTTGAAAGTCTGACAACAAAATGTACGAAGCATATCCAAAAACTTCGAAAAATTGGAAGTTTTCTTAAATCAATTCAAAGAACCATTCGACTGTATTATTTTAACAGAAACGTGGAAAATTCAGATCAAGCATTTTTGCGATTTAGATGGATATGAGTCAGTATATTCAGGGAACAATAAACCAAAATGATGGCATTATAGTTTATATAAGGAACACTAGGAAATATAAAACAAACATCGTTCAGTTAGGTCCGTGCAAATTAATTGAAGTTTTGATCAATATTGGCGAATTTATAAAAATTGCCTGTATTTCGTCGTCTTGGATGTGAATAGGTCTAACTTTAGAATATAAAATTCTAAGGGTCTAACCCACAAAAATTGTAAATGCGGGTTATAGCTCAAAACGATCTTTAAATGGTTAAATTTTGTTATAGTGAAGAAATATATGCGATAGACTGTTTCTAACCACCTGAACTGAAAATTTGCTAATAAATCTATGCCACATATCCGTTACGATAAAACGGTCTAAGGGCATTTACCGCTATTCACGATCGGCAGGTTTTAAGTTTCGCGCCTTGGTAAATAGTGGTGAATAGGCCTACACCACAAGTCGCGTGGTAAAATCCGTTATTAAAAAGAAAATAATTGCACGCGGTGTTAGTTTACTTTGTTTGACCGTACAGGTAGAGGTGAATTTGGTTAAATCGTAAAATAGTGTAATAATGTCTTTTATTGCGGGAAATGTTTCTACCCGAAGTAGACTATTAGTTAGTGAAGCGCTTAAAAAGTTTAACCTACATTTAAGTGAGGAAGAGGATGAAGTGGAGGATAATAAAAATATCAAGCAATACACAACTTTGACAGCGTTTTCTTTAGGTAGGTTTTTACCTGTATTTAATGTTAAATTGTTTGTTTTACGATGGTTACATTTTTGTTTGCCTATGCCACGGCATTGTTAAAATAAATTTTCTTAATTTTTCCATAACAAAATAAAGAATGTCTAAATTTATATTAATACTGTTTTATTTTTTTTTCACTGCTTGACAGTGTTCTTACTTTTATTTGTTTTATTGTTTTTAGGCAGTGGTAAAGGGCTGGACGAGGAACCGGACACCCCAACCGTTATCAAAAACGCAGAGTTCGGAAATAAAACAAAGCCAATATTTATAGACAAAAGTTCGCAATTAGCTATTTCGGAAGCAACAACATCCTCGAAGCAAATGGTTTGTGAAAAAATACATTCAGCAGGTACTGAAGAAGATTGTGAGGAATTTTTGGACATCAGTGATGTAGAAGATCCTACCTATCATCCACATGAGGTAATAAAAATTCTTCTGACTCGGGTAGCGAGAGCATTGTCAGAGAAAATCCCACACCAATATTGGAAGAAGTTGACACTAATAATGCTGGTACTAGGAAAAGGACAAGAAACTCGAATGCATGGAGAAGAAATATACAAAAATAATTAAGGCTGCAGGGCAAAGAATATGTAACGCAGAAAGGAAAAGCAAAACGCGGTCGAGGTGTTAAAGTAGTTAATTGTCACTGCCACTACAAATGTCACACGCATATTACTGCGGAAGTAAGAGGCCAGATTCATAAAAATTACCTGTTACATTGTTAAACATGTACAACAAGTTCCAAAAAAGCGCAGCTACGCATTTGCACCCAGCAGAAGAAATTTTACTTCAATCTATACATTTACCGCAAACAATGAAAAGCACCAAGTATGTCAAAAGTATTTTCTTGGAACCTTAGACATTTCTTACCGAAAAGTTAAAACTGCAATATCTACGCTGACAGAAACTAGCACTATTAAAAAAGATATGCGCGGAAGAAAATCGCCCCCTCAAAAAAAGGTGAAGACGTCAAAGATATAATACGGAATCATATTAGGTCAATGCCTGTCGTTTCTTCCCATTATTGTCGCAGTACAACCAAAAGAAAGTTCCTTGCGTCCGGTCTATCAGAAGCCAGACTATATAATGATTACAAGGATTACTGCAGTGAACTTGGCATAGAACCCGAGAAGGCCAGTTACTATAAACACATCTTCACTACAGAATTTAACCTTGGCTTTCACAGGCCTACAAAAGATCAGTGTGGTTATTAGACTGAGTATAAAAATAAAAGTACCGCTGATCAAGAGATTTTGCAGGAAGAGTACAATTTACACCTTTTAAGGAAACAAGAGGCCAGAGATCACAAGCTCAATGAATAAGGATACAGCTAAATCCGACACCACCTATGTAGCGTTTTGTATGGAAATGGAAAAGATTTTGATTACGCCTTCCCTAAAAGTGGGAAAACTGTACTATACGAAAAAATTAAAGATTTTTAGTTTCACGAATTATAGCCTAGGAAATTCTGACGCTACAAATTATATGTGGCACGAGGGGGTTGGAACAAAATGTGCCTCTGAAATAGCATCATGGCTTTGGCACTGCTTGTCAAATTTAAACTCAGATATCAGGGAAGTTACGTTTTTTTCTGATACAGCTACGGGACAGAATCGTAACAGTATTATCTCTGCTATGTTTTTGAGGGCGGTTACCCAGTCAACATTGTAACGTAACGGATACGTAAAAAGTTTCAATCCTTAGGTATCTCGTTATGTAGCTCATACCATACAAGTAACATACAAGTAACATGAAACGCCTAGCACAGATACGTAACATGGTTACATATCAACAAATGAATGTTATGTAACATATACGTTACAGAATAACTCATGTTATGTAACTGTTTCCATTAGTATGTTTGTACCATAAAAAAATACTTGAGAACCATTAAATCAATTTAAATCCACTTTTTAACTTACGTAATTGTAAGTAAAATTGCAAGGCAAATATAAAGTAGGTACCTTCAGCTAATTCTATTGCCGGAGGGTCACAAATACCAGCCACTAGAGTATTATCTTCTTCAATCTGACTTTCTTCATATCTACTGTAATAGTTGTCTGTCTTGGATTCCGTAACTAAAAGAAAGAAAAACCTAATTGTGACTAAAATTCAAAATATGTAAGTAACCGGAATTGTACTCCATCTTCAACTATTTGGGTATTCAAAAATTAAATGAAATGTATCAGACACCCAAAGGAGCATATATGAAGAGAAGAAGAAAGATAAAATATATTTACTCATGTTTTCCTTGGCAGACTTTCCAAAAATATATATTTTAGTAGTTTCTCTGCGATATCTGGATGACAAGGAAGGTGGTGGAGTTCTTTCTGAAATAAACATATAAGAGAATAAAAGATGCAAACCTCGGAAACAAGTTTTTACAACAATTAAAATATAATACCTCTATAATTAATAGTGTCTTTCTCTGATTCATCAGTATCGCTTTGCATCTTCATTGACCTCTTTTTTCTTCTTAACCCTTTACCCATATCACCATCATCGGAACTACAATCAGAATCTGTCGCTTTTTTTCTACCTGCTTCTAGGGAAGCTGTAATATATATTACTAATTAAATCTTAAATTTTGTTGATATATTATTATTCTTACCATAAAAACCTATAACCTCTATATCATATTTTTTCCATTGTCCATTTTCATTAGGAATCACTTTTCTAAGAATTAATGAGGCTATATTTTTACCCTCGGGCCACCAGTATGATGTATTACCAGGTAAAATCCAATGTGTTGGAATCTCCGAATAAGTTTTCTCATCTTTAAAGTGTACAACGGCATACTGATGAATCATTATGTGCACTTTTTACCTCTACAAATTTTACAATACCAGTGGAATTACCAAAAACTCGCCCTCTTCCAAAGGTATGGACATTAATTTCTTCTTTACTTTCTGTACAGGATATATTAAGAATTCAGTAGTAATATTCTTGGATATTATATATATATATATATATATATATATATATATATATATATATATATATATATATATATATATATATATATATATATATTTAATTGTGAAGAATCACAAAGGGATTGAAAATATGAACGTTTGCACAAAAACTGTATACATTTTAAGAATATATTTCCAGATTTTATTAAAATTTCTTTAGTAGCAAATATCAACTGATTATCTAGTAAACATAAATTATTAAACTCTGATAAACTGATACAAAAACTGCTGAATATAACTGAAGTTGCAACACCATTCTTATATTTAACATAAGGGTAATTAACATTTTGAGGGCTCTGTAAAACAAATTTTCTTCAGTGATTCTGTTGACAATTTGACAAAGAGGTCTAGATGTATCTTTAAGCTTTAGTTTCAATTTATACAAATAATTTTCATACTTAAAAGCACTGAACATGTCCAGTGTACCAAAGTTTTCAACATCGTCACAAATATGTAGCAAAGTATGAACATTATATGACATAAAATGGCGGCTATAGTAACATTCAAATTTCTTAACAAAAAAGTGTAAAAGCTCTTTTGCATAATAAAATAAATTTTCACAATGTTCTTTGTCTGATAAAATTCTAACAGCAATACTTAAACAAAGGAAATGTTCAAATGATGTTTTATTCACTGCATCTTTCAAAATATATATACCTGTATATAATAATTGATTGATCTTGGCGATGTACAAAATTCTTTTGGCACCTTAAGGGAAATTGACTTTTGCTCCATTCCAGGTGTTACATTTTTTTTAATTCTGACATCTAATGTACCCTGAATCCAAAAAGTTAAAACTTTTTTCATGACACCCAAGCAAATTAAATGCATGTAATCTAACGGAAATTGTAATATCATGTCTATATCTAGATTTTCCAATTCTGATGATATAAGATGGTGTTCAGGTTGTGTACGATTTCTGAAAGACAAATTCGTTCGTAATGTACTATTCAGTTCAGGAAAAACTAAACGTTTTTGAACAAAGTCTCCTTCTTGTATACATTTATTACAACCAAAATATGCGGTATGATTTTTAATACCTAATATAAATGATTTGGCAGGAGTGTCACAAATGAATGCATTAATAATAATGTCAACCTTTCTCCCACATTAAATAATACCTCTCTCTGAAACATTTTGTAAATCTGTTACAAAATCTTTCAAAAATATATTTACGTCATTAGGTTTTTTACCACCATAAAAAATTTTCACAATAAATGGCTCAGTATATATATATTTTCATCAGAAAATGAACATAAAATTGGCCAAAACTGGCTACTCGAGGATTTATGTAATGGCAAACCGTCAATGTTAAAATCTAATTTAACAACAGCAGATAATTTTATGTAATAGTTCTTTAAGGTTCTATAAGTACACCTTGCTCAATCCCAAAATACATTGACTGTCCACCATTACCCAAATCTAATTTGGAAATAGTTTTAACAGGAGTTTTCATTAAAGTTCTTGCATCAGTAGGTAAATTGTTATACCCATGTTCTTGAAGAAGTTTCAAAAGATCAGTTAAAGCAGACTTCTGAATATTATACTTGACTGTCCACTTTCTCAATTCATTGGCAAAAGATTGAATGTTGATGTTATTAATGTTTGACTCAGAAGTGTTATTAAGTTCATCGGGAAATTTAAACAAATTTGTATCAGGCAAGAAATTGCAATTATATTCATCCTCAAACACTGAATTACTATCAAAACAGTTTGATTCATTCTCAGACACTGAATTACTATCAAAATGGTTTGATTCAACCTCAGATACTGAAAAACTATCAAAAGAATTTGATATCAGCCACTTTAGTAATTCAGGGTAATTTGAGTTATGTGCTACTTTGTCTTTATTTTGTTGAACAACACTACTAAGGGCTCTTCGGGATGACATGCATTCATTTGAGGTGTTTGGAGTATTTGACAGTTGTAAATCGATTATTCGCTGTTTTTGACGGTTTCACAACTTAAAAAATTGTTTACGTTTAGGCATTACTACACGGCTAATGTCCAATTAAATAATGATAATAATAAGGAGAACAAAAAGAGCTACTGAATTCTCAAATTTCCTTTACTTGGTTGACAAACTCTCAAATCACACTAGAAATAAAATTGTATTATAATCAAATAATACAAAGAACGAGTCGATACTAATAAACTGCCACTTAAAGAAAGTAACAATCCATAATCTAATGGTTTTAGTAAACATTGCTAAAAAGACTTTTTTACAGAGCCAGTTGCATCCTTTTTTGTAAGTATTTCATCTTCAATTAACCACTAATAAGAAGCAAAACCTATAAAAATTGGTTCGCTTACCTAATGGCACACAAACAACACTGCAAAGTTAAAAAAACCCAACAAACTCATGCTGTTTCCGACACGGACGAAGACTAATTTGAGGTTATGTTTTTTCTTTCTAATCACACAATTTCTAATTGTTTAATTATCTTGTATAGTTTACTTAAGCTTTGCAGTTCACTTGAACTTTTGACCAATAAAACGAAAATATATTTTATAATTATACTTTGAAAATTTGAGAGAACGGCGACAAATTAAATATAAAAAATATTGAATATCTTACTCAACACGGCCACCATTCGATCATCCGCTTTGATGAAAAAATAAGCGATAAATTATATTATGGATAGGTTACGCGGGTACTTACATCGTGATATATCCATATCTGTAGGTGTTAGGGTCGATTTATAAAAACCGTGTTACATTACATAACCGCTATGTACCAGCGACCTACAAAGGTAACATAACGTATTAGTCCGTTTTGTAATGAATCAGATAGGTAACTAATTTTATGTAACAGACTACAATCCGATGTTACATAACATAGTAGTAACTATGGTATCAAAGAATTGTTCTCGTGTGGAGCCCTTTCAGTTACATAACCGAGAGTATCATGTTGACTGAGTAGTTTGTTACCTATCGAGATAATTAATCAAAAGTACATGGAGTCTGGCCACTCGGAGATGGAGTGCGACAGCGTTCATTCCTGCATAGAAAATAGAGGAAACAAAATAGACATATTTACACCTGAAGGATGGTATATGACAGCGCGAACTGCCAAGACAAAGCCACTATTCTACCAAGTGATAGAAATGAACAATACTGACTTTTTTGACTATAAATCTATTGCGAAAGAAGTGATCACAAATAAAAATAAAGCTGATGAAGGAATAAACTGGTTAAAGGTTAAGTGGTTGCAGTACAGAAAGCAGGAGCCAACAAAAATATTTTTTAAGGAAAGGCTAAATGACGCCAGTATCAAAAGTTTAAGCACTAAGGTGAAAATAACTAGACAACATGATGCCTCTTCATTGACAGGCGAAATTGCAGCCTTATACACCGAAACACTACCTATTGAGAAAAAAAAAACTGGAAACCTTATTAAAGCTATGTTCATCCAATGTTATTCTAAGCCACTTTCTAATCAAGTTTTTATAATGAAAAAACAAAAAGACGAACAATACAATCATACTATCAATAATTAGGTCTGTGAGAGGTTCATAACTTTTAATAATGAAATAAACAATAAAATAATTGCGAAAACCTAAAATTATACCGCTCAATATTATTTCAATCCTGATTTACGCAAAACATGATATATGTGTGTTAGACCTATTCACATCCAAGACGACGATTTACAGGCCTCCATCTACCAACAAAAATGAATTCGTTTTGGAACTCCAAAACTACCTGTGCCAACAATGGTACAATGAACATTACCTACTTTGCAATATTAGGCGATATAAATATAAATCTCTTTTCAGACAATAACCTGACTAATTATTACCTTGATATGCTCAGTGAATTCAATTTCACATCGACAGTAAATATCAGTACAAGGACACAAGATGAATCGAGTACCTGCATCGACCATATATTTGTTAGGGCTCAAGATGGCGATTTAGAAAACAAATGTTCTGCGTTTGTTTTAGATCACGTATCACGTATCCAACCATAAAGTCGCTATAATGTCTTTAAAACCAAAAAATGAAAATATTTAAACTGAAAACCGTCATCAGGTCATCATCTCAAAACGTATTAATTTATAACGAATTAAAAAGAAACTTAACATAATTAAATTGGAATACTTTGTACGAAATGAGTGACCCTGTACTTGCTAATTCATTTTTCTCAACAAAAATCTCTGAAATTGTAAAAGACAGCACTGTGACATTCAAGAAAAGCAAATTTAAAAAAATAGATTGCATTACAAAAGGAATTATGAATTCAATTATCAGTAGAGGCCGCTTATTCAAAGAATAGCAAAAGAACAAAAACAATTTGGAACTGAAACAGATATTTATTGCTCATAGGAATAAACTCAAAACATTAATAAAAATAACCAAACAAAATTATCGTAGTGATGAAATAGATTCGATTACCTTCTGTAATTTCTGTATGTAAATTTCATTTGATAACATTTATCGATAATTTTCCTTATATATGTCTTCCCTGAATTTACTTTGTTCTTTGATGAAGATACATACATTAGAGTCATTATTAATAGAATTTTGTGAACATTCATTATTTCTTTTATTGAGTATTATCAGTTTTGTAAGATATTTTTTCTCACAATGGTTGAGTACGCACCTATTATCTAATACATTTATATTAATAATGTAGCTAGAATCTATTGATAATACTTTCTTCTTATTTGAAGATCTATTTTGGGAATGATCAATGTCTTCATTACTGATTGTATTTTAGGGTTTTGAGCACGGGCTACAAGGTTATTGAGCAAGGGATTATTAAAAGTAGCTTCTGATTGAAATACAGCTACATCAATACCTTTCACCAGCGCCCAGCTATTGGTACTACCCGGCTATGACCGGTATTGGTGAAAATTTTCTTTCTTTGCGTGTTACCTTTATTATTTTGTTTATATATTTAGACATTGTGCTACTAACATATCTGTATGTTCTTTTGTTAAATAGATCAAGCTATAGTCCAACTCCCTTGTTTTATTTGTTCACCACCAGGCCTCTGCTTTTAGATGTTTAGAACTTATTGTTATTAATCTCTTTTTTTTCTTTCAATACTAATACAAATATTTTATTTGAATATTCATATTATTGAAATTAACTGTCTCGACACTTACTTCGTGGAATCTGCTCATAATAGTGTTTTAAATGAAACTCACGGTTTCTAGTTAATTCCACAATATAATAAAAGATATTGAAAATTCTAAAAAATTGACAATTGTTTCGATAAATCAATATCATCGTCAGAATGACAGAAGTTACATTTCATTTGATGCCTACCTGATGTTAGTAGTTATTTTTGGCTAGACCAAGAAGTGACCTACCTTGTGATTGACTTAATATATGTTTATAGAAAAAAGAAGAAGATGTGATATTACAAATATTGAACGATGAAATAAAACAATATAGTTTGTTTAAATCTTCATATATTTGAACTAATGTTCAATTTAAACTTGTTGACGCGTTTCACTAACACAGTAGCTTTGTCAAAACGAATGAAGGTAAAATATAAAAATGTCTTAATATATACAGTGCTTAATCTATTTACTAAGGTTAACAATGGTATTAAAAGATATTACCTGGAAATTCATTCACTACAAACATTCCTAAGCTATCTTCTAGGTAAAGAGGTTCAATAAAGGAGACTGATTGATATCTATTTGGTCGTTAAGGAGATTACCTGAATATTTATTTTTGTTAATCTCTAGGGCTTCTAATAAATTTAAACTAAAGGATTTACCGACTACATGGAGAATTTCAAAATTTGGGTCGAAAATGTGTTGGTTTTCTAATAAATGATTTGAATAGTTAGAATCTAATTTTTTGTTGTCATAGCTACGTTTGTGTTCCGAAATTCTAGTTTTAAAATTTCTAAAAGTTCTACCGATATAAATTTTATCACAATTGTCATTACCACATTTTAATTTATAAACTCCTGATTTGTTTAATTTTGAAGATTTAGATTTATTATTTTTAATGAATTTGGATAAATTGTGATCAGTTTTAAAGGAAATATTCATGTCTAAAGTTTCTAAAAATGATTTAATTTTTAAGGATGGTGTTCCAAAGTATGTTAAGCTTTTAAATTGTCTATTATTTTTATCTGAAGGGAATACTTGTTCTAAAGTCTGTTTTTTTATCTTTTTATTTATGATATTGTCAATTAAATTTGGATCGTAATTATTATTAACTGCTATTTGTTTTATGATATTTAATTCTTTGGTATAATTATTAATATTTAATGGGACTGTTAAGAGTCTGTGTATCATACTATTGAAAGCTGCTAGTTTATGACTGAATGGGTGGACCGAACTATTATGAATTGTAATATCTGTATGTGATGGTTTATGAAATATAGAAAAATCATGTTTATTATTTATATTTGAAATTGTAAGGTCTAGAAAGTTTATAGACTTATTTTGTTCAAGTTCTACGGTAAATTTGATATTATTGTGAATCGAGTTTATGTAAGTAATGAAGCTCTCTAATTGTCTACTTGTCCCGATGAAGCTAGCTAAAATGTCGTCCACATATCGGTGCCAGTACATAAATTTTTTACTAAGGGGGTGTTCATGAATTATTTTTTCTATATTATCCATGAATATTTCTGCTAGTAGGGGGCTGAGAGGGTTGCCCATAATCAAACCATCTTTACTGCTATAAACCTCTCCATTGAAATGAAAATAATTTTGGTTCAAACACACTTTTAATAAAGTAATGATATCAGAGTGAATTATAGGATTAACATTATTGTATGTGAGCAAGTTATCAACAAGAGTTATAGTTTCTTTAGGAGGTATACTAGGGAATAGATTTGTTACATCGAACGATATGAATTTAGAATTATGGGGTAGTATTATATCTTGAATATTATTAATTAATTCCGTTGAGTTTTTAACTGAAAATCGAGGTATGAATGAACAATATTTAGAAATGACATCTATGAGAATCTTTGAAATTTTGAATGGAGGTGCTGTGAAATAAGAAACAACTGGCCTGATAGGGTACCCCTCTTTATGGAGTTTAATTAATGAATAATAATTACGATCCAAATTTAATTGACAATATCATAAATAAAAAGATAAAAAAACAGACTTTGGAACAAGTATTCCCTTCAGATAAAAATAATAGACAATTTAAAAGCTTAACATACTTTGGAACACCATCCTCAAAAATTAAATCATTTTTAGGAACTTTAGACATGAATATTTCCTTTAAAACTGATCACAATTTATCCAAATTCATTAAAAATAATAAATCTAAATCTTCAAAATTAAACAAATCAGGAGTTTATAAATTAAAATGTGGTAATGACAATTGTGATAAAATTTATATCGGTAGAACTTTTAGAAATTTTAAAACTAGAATTTCGGAACACAAACGTAGCTATGACAAAAAAAAATTATATTCCAACTATTCAAATCATTTATTAGAAAACCAACACATTTTCGACCCAAATTTTGAAATTCTCCATGTAGTCGGTAAATCCTTTAGTTTAAATTTATTAGAAGCCCTAGAGATTAACAAAAATAAATATTCAGGTAATCTCCTTAACGACCAAATAGATATCAATCAGTCTCCTTTATTGAACCTCTTTACCTAGAAGATAGCTTAGGAATGTTTGTAGTGAATGAATTTCCAGGTAATATCTTTTAATACCATTGTTAACCTTAGTAAATAGATTTAGAACTGTATATATTAAGACATTTTTATATTTTACCGTCATTCGTTTTGACAAAGCTACTGTGTTAGTGAAACGCGTCAACAAGTTTAAATTGAACATTAGTTCAAATATATGAAGATTTAAACAAACTATATTGTTTTATTTCATCGTTCAGTATGGATCTTCATCAAGTAAAAGCCTCATCTATTCAACAAATATTGAAGCTTAGATATTATTAGCCCTATGGTGATATCCTGGATATCATTTTTCCAATTAAGATCAGTATAACTGTGCAATGATATAGAAAAGCAGGAAAACGATATCTTTCAAAGTTTTATTAGAATATTTATACAGGTTTAACAAAAAACGTGCAAATTCTTCTAGTCGATGACAATACCTAAATTTTATGCTATCCGCAGTTTCTTGCATTGTAACGACGTTAACCCTCTCCACATCCACTTAGACGGTCTATATTTTTCCATGCGTCTGTGTAAAATTGCAAGTTTTCGATTTTGGAAAATGTGTTATCGTTAAAACTCGTATATCTTTTTGTAGTTAAGGTAGCAAATGGTTTTTCGGTTGCTAAAACATATTAATTCCATTCCATTGTTATATGGTAATGTGATATAACCGTATGCAACAAGAGCTTATCTATTATTGTAAACGCGAAAAAAAAACGTATTTTTTGTGGTAACATTTTAAGTAGTAGTAGACGTATTTCGCCCTTCCTTATCCACCAAAACTCCTACATAAGTATATTTATTTTTGTTGTTAACGGTGAACGCGGAAACGCTGTGGTATCCAGAGGGCCCTAAGTTTTTCCACCTGGTGCAGAAATAATGTTCTAGTCTCTCTAGCACAGAAGGTATTAGCTTACTATTTTTGTTCACTCTCTCTTTCTTAGAACTTTGGGTATAATGTTACATGTATATACCCGTCCGAGCTCCTGGAGGTGAAGAATGTATCTCCAACCTTAATATAGCATTTTTGAGAGGTTCGAACATTTTCTACTTATTATTCGTATCTTCTACGATCTCTATATAATTAATAGGTGAGAAGTTAAAACTAAATGCAGAAAGACAATAATTTACAACTTTTTTTCTTGCGTTGGGTTCCATTGGTAAACTTATCTGTAGACCAGTTAATTTCCTTGTATTACTGTTCCACCACCAGTATACATATTGCAGTATATTGTTAAATACAAGACAGCAAACTGTTTTGCAGACTTTTTGACAACTTTGTCCACATTTTAGCAAACGAGATAGAGTATAATGGTGCATTTTGGAAATAAAGTTTGCTTACCTCCAGTAAGGATAGACGGTCTTCTAAGCAATTGTATTCCCTCTGTTTTGTTATCGGCTATGGAATAATTATATATGGTTACTTCTAATCTTGTAATCCCCTGTTCTCTGGCTAAAGTGTTGGAAAATGTGTCCTTTAATCTCCTATCTGCGTAGTTGACGAAATCTATTATATGGTTACCAATGCTCTTGTTAACACCAGGACTGGTTATTTGACAAATAAATTTGTTGTATATTTTAATCCTTGCATTAGAGGTGAGCCAAGTAAGGCAATCTATGCCAACTGTTTTATTATTATTATTTACAATTACGTTACAATTCTCCCGATACATTCCATCTTACTCTGTTATACAAAATTATAAATATTTTCTATCTTACCGAATGTGTTGCCTCGGTAAGACGTAATACCATTTGTAGTAAATGTTAAAAAAAACGTTTCTTCTGTAGGCAAACATATTATCTCCATACATTTATTATAAAGTATTGTAACATAACCATCTGCAATAAGAACTGCTCTATTGTTGTTGTAAACACTTAAAAAATATATATTTGTTTTTTATTGTTTATGGTAATGGGGTGCTGGCTCTAGACAAGTAAGTCTCTCCAGCTATAATGTAACACTTTTGTATAATTCGAACATTGTCTCTGTTCTCCTTTCTTCTTCTATAATTTCTATATGGTTAACAGGAGAGGCTATTAAAGGTGCATGCAGAGGGAATGTAATTTATAACCTTCTTCCTTGTGTCGATTTATTTTTAGTAAATTTATTTGTAAGCCCGTCAACTTTCTTGTATTGTTGTTACCCCAATAAACATATTGCAGCATATTGTTAAACACAAGACAGCAACTGTTTTGCAGACTTTTGACAACTTTGCCCACATTTTTTTGCAATCGACACAGAGTATAACGGAGAATTCTGGAAGTACAATTTACTATCTTGTAGCAGAGTTATGCAATTTTCTGAAGGAGTATAGCCTTCTACATGGAAATTTCCAATAGAGTAGTTGTATATCGGGTGGATAATGTAGGCTGACGACGATAGATAGCAAGACAAGGTAACTGTATTACCGACACCTGGTGGATAATGTAGGTTGACGACGATAGATGGCAAGCTAACTGTATTGTCGACATCTGGTGGATTATGTAGTTTGGCCAATCAGACACGAGGACGCTAACCAACCAGAGAACGAGTCCAATCCGATAATAATTTGGTTTACTTCCGCTACACAAGATTTCGTGGGTTTGCTATGTTGGGTTATCGCTATTCGACCTTCCGGTGACGAAACGGCGAGATAGATGACACAAGGTTAACTGTATTAAGGACACGTGGTGGACCATGTAGGTTGACGACGACAGATGGCAAGACAAGGTAACTGTATTACCGACACCTGGTGGATAATGTAGGTTGACGAGGATAGATGGCAAGGTAACTGCATTGTCGACATCTGGTGGATTATGTAGTTTGGCCAATCAGACACGAGGACGCTAACCAACCAGAGACCGAGTCCAATCAGACACCAGAACGCAGACCAACCAGAGACGAGGATGCCCCGACTAGACTCATCCTCGTGGGGTTTGCTTCTTTTACAACCCTGTATACCTTTACACCCTAATATTTTTACGACTACACCCTGTATAATATTTTACGACTACACATCGTCGTAGTGACGTACCTAACATAATACCGTTTATTCAACAATAATCTGATTAATAATAACAAAGTGCCCTTATAAAGCAAAGTAATGTGGTTTTCTTACCTATATGATTTATTTGTACGAAGGAATGCTGTTTAAAATTCAACAATATTTTTTCTTCTATCTTTTTTCACTCCACCGTATATTGTTCACTTTTACGTTTATCATCATAATGCGAAATTTCAATCATAATGGCGTTTATTCGACTCCACCCGACCAATAATAGCAGAGATATACGTTAGTGCCCTAGTGGCATCTTTTCTTGCACATCTTATATACGATAATAATCTAACAATCATAACAGCGTTTATTCGACTTTAATCAGACCAATAATAATAGCAGAGATATACGTTAGTGCCCTAATGGCATCTTTTTTGCACATCCTGTATACGATAATAATCTAACAGTGCCCTTATGGCATATTTATGACTACATCCTGTATATAAACATGCTCTATCTATCACAATGGCGTTTATTAGACTCCAATCCGACAAATAATAACAGAGATATGGGCAAATGCCTTTAGTACGTGCGCAGAACGTTGAAATGTGTCTTTTACGGCCTGTCTGTAACGGAAAACATGCGCAGTATACGGAAAAACTAGCTTCGCTACCCCAACCACCCACGGCCGTTTTGGCACCCCGGTGGATAACAGATAGATATATGTTAGTGCCGTTATGGCATCTTTATGACGATGACGACAGATGGCAAGACAAGGTAACTGTATTACCGACACCTGTTGGATAATGTAGATTGACGACGACGATAGATGGCAGGGATTTGACGGATGACACATACGACGGAACGCACATACGTCACATATGACAGATGAGACATTTGACGGATGGCCATACGGCACATACGTCACATATGACAGATGAGACATTTGACGGATAACACATACGACGGAATGCACATACGGCACATAGACAATGTGACGTCATAGGGCGTGGTCATGTTACGTCATAGGGCGTGGTCATGTGACGTCACAAAAGTTCCCACACTATGTTAGGTCATTGACCTTTGACCTTTGACCCCGGGCCAAATTCCCCCAAACTAGGTCAAGGTCACGAAAAGTGGGTCAAGGTCGCGAAAGGTCATAGACCTTTGACCTTTGACCCGCCAAATTTTGGGACTAGGCCGGGCCAAACCCCCAAAAATAGGTCAAGGTCACGAAAAGTAGGTCAGGTCAGAGGGCGTGGTCATGTGACGTCACAAAAAGTTCCCAGGCGCATATGGCCCATCCTCTACTCCTGTTTTAATGATATTATAGGTTTGTTAGCGGAAAGCGAAAAATGCTTAATTGAAGTGAAGTGACCTTTGAAGTATCTGAATGAAGAAAAATTAAAACCGCTCTCAAAAGACAAGAATTGCATAATTCGTTTTGATGAATATATAATAGTGATAATTGAAAAATATAACTATTATCACCTGATACAAGGTTCATTACATATTGTATGAAAGGACATGTGCTATTTAATAATATGGATACCAAGTGACAGCATTGTGGGAATTGCTAGAAATTAAGAATGGAAGAAAAATATACATACTTTAAAAACATTCTACCCTTCAAAATTTGTACCATTTATATTAACACAATAAAATGTTTTCATGATTATAAATTTTTGTTTGTTTCATGCTAAGAAAATTAAACTGCGGAAAAGTTGCAAATGTACATGATATAAAATAGGCTATTTAGTCTGAAAACGCAGAACGTCGTGTCACAACTTTGCCTCAATCTAATCATATTTGTATCAGTTTCAGCGTTTCTGTTGGTTGCTTTCAAATTTTATTTGACATGTAGGCTCTTTTTTCAACTACATGTGTAAATATATTCAATTTTATCTAGAAACAAATAATATAAACAAAGAGTTTCCAAATTTATTATACAAAGAAATTTTTACTTGTAATACAATGCATTATATTTAATAGAAAGAGGAAAGTGAGGTACAGTGAGGAATTTCAATTTAAAATAGCAAACGTTTAAAAAACTTACAAAGCAACTATAACAACTAATAAAAAATTTAAAGCGAAAGATCTGTAATGACAAATAATAGTATATATTGTGGGGAGATCGATATATACAGTACAAAATCAAACATACAATCAACATGTACAAGTTTGCTTCTACCTTGTTTGCAAAGATTGGTCATATGTGTTGTGGAGATTGGAACTGAAACATTTTTCCTTCATTATACAAAAAAAATAGTTGGTTCATTCTCTTTTTTCCAAGACAGATACATATATGTGTGATCACCTGAATGGTAAATATTTTTTTTGTTTTTGTATAATACATTATTGGTTTTATTACTTTTCCATCCAACCCATCTAATATGCGAGAAAAGTATAGGTTTACACAAAAAACGGTGGAATTTTGGATTTTTTTCAGTTGTTTTCACGTTTTTCAGCGAGAACAATACAAAAAATGGTTTTTAGAAACGAAAACCTATCTGTATAACTCGATACAGCCTCCGAAGTGCAACAAGTAGACAAAATTAACTTTTTAGTCGTCCTTTGTTTCACAATTTTTTTTTAATATCGACAACTAAGACTATTACTAAGTCATCCTTTAATAATAATTTGGTTTCTTATTTTCTTTGATTTTTTGAAATGCTTATATAATCAAATAATTGCATAGGGCTAATAATATCTAAGCTTCAATATTTGTAATATCACATCTTCTTCTTTTTTCTATAAACATATATTAA
This sequence comes from Galeruca laticollis, assembly GCA_963921935.1. Lineage (NCBI taxonomy): Eukaryota > Metazoa > Arthropoda > Insecta > Coleoptera > Chrysomelidae > Galeruca > Galeruca laticollis. The sequence continues at coordinate 200,768,342 of OY998177.1, forward strand.
GCCAATCACAAGTTAGGTTACTTCTTGGTCTAGCCAAATATAACTACTAAACATCAGGTAGGCATAAAATGAAATGTAACTTCTGTCATTCTGACGATATTGATTTATCGAAACAATTGTCAATTTTTTAGAATTTTCAATAACTTGTATTATATTGTGGAATTAACTAGAGACCTTGAGTTTCATTTAAAAACACTAATAAGGAAATTTCGACTATTGGCTCGACAAAGTTTTAAAATATTTATGGTTCAAAGATTTTTAAAATATAATGTTACCTACTTCATTCTTTTATTCAACAATTACTATTACCTATGGTGCATAGGCTAAGGCAAGCTAAAAAGTGGATAACCATACTAATTTCTTATAAAATCTTTGGACAGGTTGTTAAGAGAAAAACAAATACACCTTGTCATTCTTTTGTTAAAACTGTTCTTAAAAAGACTTATTGTATGACGGAGGTAATGGAGTATGGAACTCTTAAGGAGAAAGTGGCTAAGAGCATTTTTGAACAAGTACAAAATGTTGTGGTGGTTGATTCAGGATTGCGGGTAGATGTTCAACACGGTTTTCTAGGTGCTTCTCCTGATGGTAAATATATTTAACATAACAAATAATTACCATGTGTTATAAATTCTTTTTGCATATTAAATGACATACATTTATTGATAAAATATTTTAGGGCTTGTAGGTGATGATGCACTACTTGAAATAAAATGCCTCCACTCTGCATCAAAACTGAATTTACAAAGAAATACAATACTTTAGCGAAATAATTGACCTCATGGAGAACAAAATTTGTCTAGAAAAACACAACAATAAAATTCAACTTAAGCGGAATCACAATTACTATTATCAGGTATAAACATGATATATTTATTCCAAAGAACAAAAACTCAAAATCATTCTCACATAATATATTTAATCACTTTGATGTATTTACCAACAATAAATAAGAATAACATTAAAAAGTAGTTATTTGTGTAATAGGTGCAAAAAGTGCATTTTTGTTGCAAGGAAGCATGAAGCACTAAACACAATCTTGTGGAGTAAATATAAATAGCATTTGCGAAGCACAAATTTACTTATTTAGCATGAAAATTACTTAATTATAATCACTTACAAATACAATACACACTAAACTATAAATTTGGGATATTTTTATGAACACAAAACATATGACAACAGCATTTGACCCATAGAGAAAGTTATAATATTATTTGTCTATGAATTGACCGTCGTCTTATGTCATTGTTCTACATTGTTCTATACAGCACCATGCATCAAGACGGTGGAGCGGTTGAACTAAAGTAAAAAGATGTTCGTTTGCAAAAATTTGCGCACAACAAATCTCAAAAAATACAATGATTTGAGATTTCATATTTTCAGAATCGAATTCTCTAGGCTTCGTTTTGGGGATCAGGTTTTGGTGTCCAGATTGGTGACCACAAATTTTCAAAACTGTCAAAATCACACCATCACTTAATGGCTTATATCTTTTTTATAACAATATAAAACTCAACCAAAATACCTGATCCTCAAGACAAAGGTCCAAGTTATATTGTGTTAAAATTTCAACACTTAATTTCCCTGCGTTCTTTAGATTTGTTGTGTACAAAATGACCTAAATTTTGTTGCAAATCACGGGTGCCAACTGATTTCAGGTTCTCAAAACGTGAGGCCCCTCTTAACCCACCCCTTCTCTCTGGCATTTGAGATAGCTCGGCATAATTGCACGCTCACTTCGCTACGATCTATCAGATTAACTCTTATTTTCTATTTTCCATATTTCTTTCAGTTCCTCCATTTACATTAATACTTTCTTTAACTTTATAATACTTTGTTTTCTTTTCTCGTTAATTAGGCACAAAGAAAGCGCGTGGCAAGTATTTAGTTTAAATTTATTAGAGGCTCTTGAGATAAACAAAAATAAATATTCAGGTAACCTTCTTAACGACCAAATAGATCTCTCAATCACTTTCCTTTATTAAACCTTTTTACCTGGAAGATAACTTAGGAATGTTTGTAGTGAATGAATTCCCAGGTAATTTCTTTCAATACCTTTGTTAAAATAGAATTCTGTATTTATGCACTGTACATATTAAAACATTTTCAAATTATACTTTCATTCGTTTTGAGAAAGCTACTGTGTTAGTGAAACGCGTCATCCAGTTTAAATTGAACATTAGTTCAAATAAATGAAGTTTTAAACAAATTATATTGTTTTATTTCATCGTTCAGTAAATAATTAAGTTTATAAATCAAAAGGCAATTCAAAATACTTACTACCCAGATAGCACGAAAGTTTGCTGCAAACTTGCTTGATTTTTGATATCGAGTTGCTCAAGCAAATTTGTCATATTAAGCGTGAAACAAGTTTGCAACAAAATTGCCATGTCAAAGGTAATATGAAAAGTTTGTTGCAAATTTGATGCAAATTTAAAAAAACACATTTCATTGTTTTTGTATTTAGCCGTACTCAATTTTATCACCTACATGAAAATAAGCTCAAAAAACGTAAAATATATTAGGTAATTGAATAATGTTTAAATATTCATAAAATTTAGACATATCATCGTTGCGACCGGATACTATTTTCTTTAAAGATCAGGGTCTTACTACGAAAAGAAGAAGATTAACATAACCTTACACAATAAACTGTTCAGGGTCAGGTTCATCTTTAATGGCGAGTTTTGGTGGTTTTATCTAGAAAAGAGTGTTTTCGCGCGTTATTAGTGTTAGTGATTCTATATCGTTATGATAGTTGCCGGAGACCCTGAAATTCTATAACGATTCCATATAGTGATTTTCGTTGTATAGATGTAAGTATCTTATTTTTATATATAAAAATAAGGTTTGTGTAAGAATATGCGTCTATTAATATGAATTGTGTTTATTTAACTTCAATTTCCAATTACTGATTAAATAAAGTAGGAGAATAAGTTACAGAGCACGTGGGTTCCTTTTATTTATAATAGATAATTATTAATTTTTTGATATCTGGGTTGAAGTATTACAATCAAAATAAAATGTTATTAAGATGTAATATCTCATTACAAAAACTATAAATTTATTTATCTCAAATGAGTGATATAACATCTTCAGAGAGACGAGGAAACAGCAGTTTTCATGAATTTGACAATCTTTTGAAGTAGTTTATATAGTCATATAAGTTTTATTATTTTATTACAGGTTGTAATTTGAAAAAACTTAAAGTTCAGCTGGTTACCCTATTCAATTAGTGACTGACCTGACAGAAGGCTTCAACAGAGTGGAGTAGAAGGTCGACTCCATTTTATCCCAAACAGAGAATACTGCCAGAGCTCCAAATCAAAATGACAATTGGGAAAATATGCAACAGATTTTTGTTTTCAAATCAAATTCAAATAGGCACATATTCAATAAAATTAAAACAAATTGTTGAATTTGAATTACCCTTATATATTTTTTTGTTTAATATTTACATAAAAGCAAAATTGATACACATTTTCTTATTGTAAACTTGTTTGTTTTTCGAAAAAAACGTCTTTCAATCAAACACAAATGAAATTATTTGAATTACTTAATCACAATTCAACCTTTGTTTCAGAGCTGAGAGACAACAACGGAAAAATGATGTTGTAAATAATATAGGTTAATAAAAGTTCTTAAATTTGTTTGCCTACTTTATTTAACACTACAAATGTGCCGTAGATGCTGATAAAAGTCGTTAACATCTATGATAAAGGACACCGTTGGACTAATGACTTGTGAACTGAAACTGGCGGATCACAATTTTCATTTGCGAAAAATTCTATGAAAAGTCAAGCAAAACTTTAAATAACTGTCAAAATGTAACTCTTAATATGGTTCAACATAATAATTATATAACAACAGCCATATAAAATGCATAACTCCTACAGGTATTTATTTCCCACGAGTTATATATATATATATATATATATATATATATATATATATATATATTATAATATTTTTTTTAAGAAACAATAAGAAAACGATTACTCAACAAAACGCAAAACTAAAAATTTCATACTAAGAGCATAAATTTGAACTTAATCAATAGATACAGAATCAAGACAACCTTCAGGAGGGAAAACAAATATTTACAAAAAACATATTGCAAGCAGAATTAAGATATATTGAGAAATTAAAGTTTATCGAGGAGTACCAAGAAAATGTATCATCTACCCTGTATATAAAATGTCCATATTCATAAACAGTGGCATACTGACCTTGTGTGAGTTGTGGCATGCATCCGGTTGAGTGACAAACGCAACAAAATCCAGTTTTGATTATATTTCTCAATATATTTACTGATTATGTATTAGAGAAGGATATTGCTGTTAGCATATCATTTTATTCATTTATTCTTGGTCTGAATATTTCCTAAAACCAATAATTGATGATTAAAAAGCATTATATATAATCTTAACATAAAGTTTAAGGCACAATAACCATCAGATAATCAAAAATAATAATAAAATTTACCCATTCAAAATCACATATCATGTCTGAGGTTAGGTCTCATTTTTAGTACACAATAATGTGTAAGTTTTGGAAAATCTTGGTAATACAAAATAGAAAACAAGGAAACTAATCTTTTGATTCATTTTAAGAACATAATATTCTATGGGCAGGCACATAAATCCAAAATATGAGTTTTATGATACTACATGATATCGAGTAGATGAAAATGGTTATAAAAATACTCGATAAAATTGTAAATAACGAAAAATTGTAAATATTAGTTTTAAGTTAACGGGAAGTGCAGTGAAAAGTGCGGAAAACTTGCGATAGTTTAGAAATTTCGGTACAAAAAAATTTCCAACCTACAAAAAGTTTCTTTCCCAAAAGTCCAGTAAATGGGGTATCAATCGACAGGGAATTTTTGATAATACCCAATGTAGATATTAAAAGTGAAAAATATTGATGCATAACAAAATAATTATCACTTGAAAAAGTAATTTCAATAGAAATGTCATATTTTTGGTTGACATGACTTAATTTTAATCAAAGCATGCGATGAAATTTGGGAAGATTATAAATATGACTTCGACAGTGGATCGCAGGGGAGTCACTTTGCAAACAGAGGTGGAGATGCAATAATTTTTTATTAAAAATCAACGCTTCTAGAATTTTCTTGGAGGTCTGTTCGAGATATATCAGCTGAGAGACGGAAAAATACTATTTTTCAAGTGAAGAATAGTGAGTTGTAAACAATTAAAACTGAATACATACCTTTTTAAACTATTTTTATGAACTTTCCAACGCATTTGTGTAAAACTGGACTCGAAACACCAATAATAATATTATAACCACCATTACTCTTCCTATCAGTTGACTTGAAATATATAATAAATAAATCATACGTGTATATTATAACTTTCACACGATGATATAATACTAGTGATCATATAAAACCATAATTTAAGCAATAAACTAATAAGAATAAGTGACCATTTGTCACAACAACTTCTTGTATGAACCATACAATGTATTAAAATACAGTTTTACCAAAAGATAGACAGTAGAACTATGATACTTTTGAACTACGAACCTACCATGGAGGTTTGATTTGTAAAAGGTTGATTAAAACTCATAGATAGGATATAAACGCTCCAATTTGAATTTCATATTGTATTGTTTCGTTCTCTCATATTTCCTTAAAAGTTTTAATTCAATTTATAATTTAATAATAATAACAACGTATTTTTCAATTTATTGTGATAAAAAAATAAAGATTACTTGTTGTATGTTGATCTCATTGGTTGTTGCTTATACCTCTCACAACTAGGTGTCGCCACTGTTTGCAGAAGGATTTTCAATTTAGCCCATTTTATGAGATAAGAGTTACTCATCATAAGGTAAGATACTGGGCGAGTCGAATAAAATATATAACTACATTTAATCACATTCAAAAATTTATTTTCATAAAAATGTTAGCTAGCCGGACAGATATGAATAAAAAGAGTAAAATAATAATATAATAAAAATAACAATATAATATATATATATATATATATATATATATATCTACGAAATGAATATCTGCAAGTCCCTGTGGGATATATACTATTCTGACGGTTGACACCCGGTCGTGACTTGTGACAAGTTCGAGTTTATAAACTTTAAGCAAGTTTCATATGGCTGATTTGGTGCAACTTTGATATGCGGTAACTAGCAAGTTTGCTTTATACTTGCAGCAAGTTTGTGAACTTAATGTAGCAAACTTAATGTTAGAAGTTTGATGTGGCAAATATGATGTAAGTTTGTAACAAGTTTAAATTGCTATTTGGGTAGGATTTGGTAATAACTCAGCCAACAACTAAATTTCGCAAACAATTTCGGTGAAATAAATTAGACACTTAAATTCAAACATTTATTTACTAAAATTACTTTATAAAGAACAATTAATTGTTATTGTTTTTTATTACTTAGTCTAATAAAACTTGGGACTTGATTTATAATCACAGAGTTCTAGAAGACATTCCGTAATATTCCTTTTTTGTACGACAGAATTGGTTAAAGCTTTTCTAACAATGTTGCTTTCTACCGTCTTCAATTCCGATGCACATTCTAATACTTGAAATATGTCTATCAACTTCGAAATAAAGTCATTAGAGTACTGACCGTATTCGCTAGTTTTGTAATCCCACGGGGCTAAGTAATGGTACGATAGCCAGTTACTTTTGTTAATGATGAACACTAGATTTGTGTCACATGGGTACCTAAAAAAATAAATAGAAAATTAATGCACTTGTTGGGAACACAGTGTAAATTTGACGCCCGTCAATAGGTTTGTTCTCACAGGAGTCACAAACCATCAGAAACAGTCAGGATTCTGCGCAATACATTTCTTCACGTTCATACATAAGTTTCTGATTGTTTGAAAATAGATGGACGATGGTCACACATGTTTGACTGATGATTTTCCAACTATCCAACGTCCAACAGTTCTCAAACAATAAGAAATTTATGTATGAACGCGGAGAAATGGATTGCGCAGAATCCTGACTGTTTGTGATGGTTTGAAACTCGTGTGAGAACAAACCTTCTGTATTTCAGAGAAGTGGTGCTACAACAGCTACATATGCAACCAGTAACGCGCTAAACTAGCATTACAAATGAAATATAAATCAAGTTCCAAAAAAGTAGTAGTCCGAAAACAGGTGATATTTTTCTACTAGATTGGCAAAAAGCCATGAGTAGTTTTCCATCTTTTGTCTGATTAATTATTAAAACAAGAGAAATAAAATTATTTCATTATTGTGTTTTATACAAAATGTTATAAAATGTTAAAATGCATACTGGAAATAAATAAGTGAAAATAGCCAAAGAGTCCAATTTTATTTGTACTACAGTTCACTCCAAATTAAAAGGAAGCTACCAGCGAATATTTCTATCAGATTATCATTACAAAACTCTTATACTAGCGCTACTGTATTTTTACTAATGGGCTAGTTTCATGGGTATTGATTAACAAGTGAAATCGTATCAGAAGGATTAAGAATAACAGATATTTTTCTATGATACCGATATTTATCTCAAAACGTTATAAATATCTTCGAAAATTAGATTTAAAATTTTTATTAGATTTAAATAAACCGCGGTAAGTCGACCAATGGTAGAAGTCCTTGTTGCCAGATTGAAGGTATATTCTGTTGACAAATCCTACTTAACTATCCAAGTTTATTAAGACAAAACGAAAGTCGACTAGAAGAATTTGACAATTGACATCAATATCCACAACCAACTTCAAACAGATATCATCCTCGTCGACTTTTCAGTTGTTTGAGTTATATTATTTTATAGTAGAAAGTGTGCTTATATTTGATTGCCTTTTAAAAGGCATCTTTAAAATGGATCCAGGTTTCACCGAAGCTGTTTCGACAAATATTCCTCAGGTGGATGTGGACATGGTGTCTCAGTACACTCGAACTACCCTAAACAGGAGAAGAATAAGCGATTCGGTACTAAATCGAGTTCGGAACTCTGAGATAACGCAATTTGTGTGTATGTGTGTTACACAATAACATACGAAGCATAAACAAAAATCTAGACGAATTCAAGCTGTTTTTAACAAATCTGAATTCCGATATTGATCTGATCATTTTAACTGAAACCTGGCAGATACCAGACACTAGCTAGCATCAAGTTGATGGGTATGAATTAATTTATAATGATAGTAAATACAACCAAAACGACGGCGTTGTGATATATATAAAAAACAATTATAACTATTCATGCGAAATTATCCAATTATACAAATTGTCGATGAAAATACATCTATATAAAAATTGTTGTGCTATAATTTATGCGTTATACAGATCACCCGATACAAATCCAAAGGAATTTATTACAAATTTACAAAACTACCTCGACACACATGAATTATGTCGTCACCTCGCTTGGTTCCCATAAGAAGATGCTGACGCTGCGTATCCCACAGTCCGGAGTTTAGTTTCCCCGAATCCGACTTTTGTGGGAATTCAACAAGATTGCGAAGATGTCTTGTGAACGATGCGCTCATTTTTTAGTTAGTTGTAAACTAGATTTCAAACTACAAACATATATTTTTCATAATTGTTATAATATTATTTAAATTGTAAAAATAAAGTTTTTTAAAAAGTTACTTATAGATATCCGAATTAAACTTCATGATACAAATTCAGAAGAATTATACATCAATATCTTGGAATTCGATCTTACCACAATTGAATACACAAACCTTCTAAACGAATTCGGCTACATCTCAAATATTAATAATCCAACAAGACAAAGGGCGTGCTTGGACCATATATTCATGAAAGCCAAAAATAATATTACTGAGACCATACTACCAATCGTACTCCAAACAAATATAACAGACCACTCAACTACTATCTCACAAGTGATATTTAATAAGGAAGAAGTGACTAAAGTAGACAACATAAATTACGTTGAAACAATAAACATAAAAACACTAAATAACAAATTAGAGAACACTCCTTGGACCAAAGTATATAATCAAAAAAATCCAGATGTTGCTACTAGCGTATTTATAGAAACATTATCCAATGCAATCAAAGAATCCACAGAAAAACGTCAAATAAAAAGTAAACATACAAAAATCGCTCCGTACATTACTAATGCTTTACTTACATCCATAAATACAAAGAACACACTACATAAAAATGTGACTAAAATCTAACGACTTACAATTGAAACTGCAAAATAACCACTACAAAAACAAGTTGACCTCCTTAATTAAGATTACTAAACGAAAATATTACAATAGACAGATAGAAAACAACAATAAGGATTCAAAAAAATTATGGAATGTAGTGAAAAAAATTAGCAAAAATAATAAATCACAACGGAACATTGACGCTGTTAAAAATAATACTGGTCAACTTATAACCGACAAAAAAGATATTACCAATGAATTTAACGGAGTGTTTGCATCCATTGGAAAAACACTGGCAAACAAGATAAGAAGAACGCCAACCTATACACCAGCAAATAAATCCGTGTGCAATTATATGATTCTTCTTCCAATACATTCTAAAGAGCAGCGCAGTATAATTCATGGAACTGAAAATCAAAAAAGTTGCTGGTATAGACAGCATCAAATCAGTTTCAAATCATATTCTGGAACCCTTAAAAAACCTTATCAACAGATGTTTCGAATCAGGTATACGGCCGTCAGACTTTAAAGAGACACTCATAATCCCGCTATACAAAAAAGGGGACCGAACCACAATCACAAATTATCGCCCTATTTCTCTGATAACACACATCTCCAAAATTTTCGAAAAGGCTATAAAAAATCGTTTAGATTCTTTCCTGGAGAAATATAATATAATCTCTAATAATCAATTTGATTTTAGAGATGCGATATTAACCTTGACATCAAGAATTACCACAGCACTAAATGATAGTAATCCGTGTCTTTGCGTTTTTATAGATCTTTCTAAAGTATTCGACACGGTTCACCACAATTTGATTTTGGAATCACTTGAAAACATAGGTATAAGAGGACAAAGTCTGAAGCTGTTCGAAAACTACTTATCAAATAGATAACAGTGAGTAAAACTCGGTGAAGTCATTAGCGAGACAAGGAAAATTGAATTCGGAATACCACAAGGTACAGTAATAGGGCCGATTATTTTCAATATTTATGTGAATGAATTATATTCTCTTGAAAGTGATGGTTTCATTCTTGATTTCACTCATAATACGGCAATACTCTATACAGCTGACACTTAGGAAGAACTAAAAGAAAAATCCCAAAACGATTTTAGTAAATTAAAATATTTTTTAGATAGTAAATTACTCACAGTGAATTTAGAAAAAACGAACTACGTCCCCTTTAGCTGTAACAGAACTGGATTACCGATTTTCGATAACTTAACTGCAAATATAAATGACAAGTCCTATCATATTTCACCGCTTAATAAAATTAAATATCTTGGAGTCATCATTGATTCACATTTTAGGTGGGACTTCCACATTAAATATATCATCAGAAAACTACAAATTATTTTATACAAATTCAGATACGTTAAAAACATATTACCAAGCCACCTCCTAAAAATACTATACTACGCACTAGTGGAAAGCCATCTCCGCTATGGAATACTAGGATGGGGAGCGAAAACCTACACACACCTCTTAGAAATATGTCAGAAACGCTTTCTCAAACTCATTTTTTCTAAAGATCGCCAGTACAACTCTGATCAACTGTACCTAGAAACAAAAGTTATGGACACCAGACAACTATACTTCTTTCACACACTCATAAAATATCACACCACAAAACAAACAGCATTAGTAGATAATCATCCATACAATACACGAAATCGAAATCAACACCCAGTTCCCTACATGATGAAAACAGTAACACAACGTTCCTTCAATTTCTTGGCACCAAAATTTTATAATAACTTACCTGAACGAATGAAAACATGTATATATCCACCGCAATTCAAAAATGCATTGAAAAAATTCATTCTTGACAATCGAAGACAATTAATTCATCGCCATTTCGATACTTACGCAAGCTGAACAAATCATGATCCTAATATGTTACAGTGTGCTGCTTGCATAAATGAGAAGAAGCTAATTGTTATTCTATATATCGTCTATTTATTTTTATCTCCATTGTTTATTGTTTATAAGTATGTTATATTATCATCTTTATTTTTAGGAACTACTTATAAGTATATATTTGTATAATGTATGTAATAATTCTTATAAACCTTTTTATATATGTTGATGCGAAACAAGTGGAGCAGCACTCATTAGCTTTATTCATTTTATTACTTTTCCGCCAACCTATTTAATATGCGAGAAAAGTATTGGTTTACCCACAAAAAAGTTGGAAATTTGAAATTTTTTTTTGATTTATTTTTACGTTATCCATCAACAACAACACGAAAAAACGGTTTTTAGAAAAAAAATCCTGTGTGTATGTCGTCGTCGTCGTTGTCTTCGGCCACTTTTCCTTGCAATTCTTGTTAGCACGATACAGCCTCCGGAGTGCAATAAGTCACCAATTTTAGGATGGAATATTGTTAAGGACATTTCACAGATGAACCCTATTGATTTTCAGCTTACCAGAGCCAGTACAACGGGTGCTATGGTACTTGAAGTACGACATTTTGTCGTTTTTCGAGGAATTTCAGTTTGTTAGCACGATACAGCCTCCGGAGTTCAACAAGTCACCAATTTTATGATTGAATATTATTCAGGGCATCTCACTGATGAACCCTATTGATTTTCAGCTCACTAGAGCCAATACAACCGGTGCTACAGTACTTTAAGTACGATATTTTTGTCATTTTTGGAGAAGTTTCAGTTTGTTAGCACGATACAGCCTCCGGAGTATATACAAGTGATGAATTTTATGATTGAATATGATTCAGAGCGTCTTAAAGATGAACCCTATTGATATTGAGCTCACTAAAGCCAGTACAACGGGTGCTGTGGTACTTGAAGTACCAAATTTTTGTCATTTTTGGAGAATTTTCAGTTTGTTAGCACGATACAGCCTCCAGAGAGTATACGATTAATCAACTTTATGAATAAGTATTGTTCAAGGTGTCTCAAAGATGTACCCTATTGATTTTCAGTTGACTAGAGCGAGTACAGCGGGTCCTATAAAACTAGATATACTAAATTTTTTAGTTTAGTAGTTAGTTTTAATCTTTAAAACCGTTTATTTTTTTGTAAGATACTCCTTTGTATTTGTATTTATTGAATAAAGATTATTATTATTATTGGTGGAATAGTTGTCACAGTAACATTACATATAAATAGCTCTGTGAAAATCAGATATTTTTGTGAATTAATTATTTTTTGTGAGAGCAGCACGTTAATAAGAGTATATTTTGTTTGTGCAATTGTGGAAGACATCAAAAACTGAAAGTTTAGTGATATACACTTGTTTTTACCATCCAACTGTAAGTATAAAAATAATTTATTTATACTGATAACAGTAATTAACATCTTGGACATTGATGTTATTCCACCACGGTAAAAATTTTGGTTAATATATTAGCTGAAAATCACGAGAAATAGAAATATTTGATATTTAGATTTGCTCCATTGGCAAATACTGAATAGGAATGTCGGACGCTGATCCTGAAGTTCCACATGAGTCATCGGAAGCGTGTATTAGATGTCGGAAAACTGTAAAAAAAAATTAACTACGCATCTCGGTGTACCAAATGCGGTACTTTATCACACAATAGTTGCTTAAAGGACGTGAAAAATGTGAAACATATGAGTGACGGCTCAGTGATTTGCTGTGGGGATACAGAGAGAAATGTTAAAGAAGTAAAAGATACGAAATCAGATCATGAATTGGGTAGTGTGGCAGATAAGATCACAATTAAATACCTAGAAGAGATAATAAAACAAAAAGATTTAATAATTAAAAATCAGGAAGCTGCAATTCAAAAACAAGATCTCGCCATAAACTGTCTAAGGGACCAACTATCTTTATTAAAATGTGTTAGCACGGATGCAACTTCTTCACATTTAAATCTAGAGGTACCGAAAAATTCAACAGTTCTCAGAACTCCTACTCTACCCTCTCCGCTATCAAAAAATGGAAATACACCTGTAATAAAATGTAATGATCCCTGTAAAAATCAGCCGGTAACAACGAATGCTTTAAGAAATGCACTTCATAATGCAAAAACTGTCCAGGTTTGCCATGATGTGGTTAATTTGACAAAGAGTGATTTATTGGATGCAGGAACAAAGAAGAAGACAACAAGAAACATATTGAAAGGAAGTAACGGAGATTTCTCAAAATGCTCATTCAAAGCAGCAGTATCCTTCACAAATAGCCATAGACATTATCACGTGACAAATTTTGAACCCGACGTAGACCCAAATGATTTGAAGGACTATTTGAAAAATTATGCGCCCAATGTTATAGTTATAAAATTGAATTCACGTCAACCTAGTGCTTATTCATCATTCAAAATTTCGGTGCCTGTTAATGAAGTGGACAGTATTCTTAAGAATGATATATGGCCAGACAATATATCAGTAAATAGGTTTTTTTCAGGGAGACGTCAAATTCAGTTCACCAGTTAGTACATAATTTGTGTGAAGATGATAATATATTCATTGATACAATGCTTTTTGAAAAATTTGAGTACTCAGTATTTCATCTAAATGTCCAAAGTCTTACAAATAAAGTCAATAACCTGACTGTATTCTTGGATGAATATCCATTTGATATACTCTGCATTGGTGAGCACTGGCTTGATATAAATAGTTTAGAGAGCATCAAATTAAGTGGTTACTCATTAGCATCTAGTTACTGTAGATCTTCCAGAAAATTACATGGTGGTGTAGCTATATTTGCATCTCATCATATTAATTTAAGTTATATTGATATCAGTGACTTTTGTATACCTTTCCATGCGGAGTTCTGTGCTGCTGAAATAAAACAAAGAAATTGTGTTTTGTTAGCCATATACAGATCATCCAGTAAAGGCAAATCTATTATTATCATGGGGGATTTTAATCTAGACTTGAATGATGATAGTGAGTACTCAAAGATTTTGATAAATATTTTTTGTGCGTATGGTCTAAGGCACTTGGTTCATATGCCGACTAGAATAACTAACACAACTAGCTCATGTATTGATAATATAGTCACAAACTTAGATGATGATAAACTCCATACAGGGGTGTATGAACCATTAGTGTCGGATCATAGTGGTAATTATTTGTTTTTTAGAATTGATCATTGTAATAATACATCCGTTAGGAAGTGTATGAGAAGAATTGTAAATAATAATAATTTAATTAGTTTTGTAAACCAAATTCAGGAAGTTCAATGGCCTGATTCTGGACGACTAAATTCGGATCAGTATGCAAATCTCATTACCGATATACTGTCTACATGTGCTGATACATGTTTTCCTTTGAAATCAATTGCTCATAGAAAGACAGCTTTAAACTGGTTTACAAGCGAACTTAAGGCAAAACGTAATGAAGTCTAACATTTGAGAGAGAAATTTAGGTCTGAAAAATCACTCTTAGATTGGTATAAATACTGTCAATTGCGGAAAGACTACCGTAAATCGCTTAAAATTGCGAAAAAGAATGCATATGAAAAAAACATTAATGAGTCAGATAACAAGAGTAAAGCTATCTGGAGTATTGTAAATCAGGAAAGAAACACTGAACATCAGAACAGAGTGTCGCACACATTAGAATCTAGTGAATTCAACAAATTTTTCGCAGGCACATCGGAAACTATTCTGAAAAGTATTGACAGTCCCCAAACTGACCCATTACATTTTTTGAATGCCCTACCTAGACCATCATCATCCTTTTTCATGTCAATTTTGGAGACTGATGTTCACGAGGCTGTATTATCTCTAAAATGTAAGCCAAGTCTGGATTTTTATAATTTACACGCAAAGATGATTAAAGTTACTTTGACTTCGCTAGTTGGACCATTGACAACCTTATACAACAAATGTATAAATGAGGGGAACTGGCCCCACGTACTGAAAATATCAAAAATTATTCCGGTATTCAAAAGTGGCGACATCGATCTCGTTAACAACTATAGGCCTATAGCTATTATACCTGTAATCTCCAAAATATTTGAAATACTGATAAAAAATAAACTAAGCTCCTATTTAGAACATAACAACTTAATATCTGAATGTCAATTTGGGTTTCACAAACATAAGTCAACCATTCTGGCAATCTTGAATGTGATTGAGAGCATAGTTGAGGGTCTGGATGCGGGTAAAAACACGTACGCCATTATGTGTGACCTAACTAAGGCCTTCGATTGTGTGAGCTCGGACATTTTATTGCGAAAGATGGAACATTACGGATTCCGTGGTAGAGAGTTGGAATTGTTTAAATCTTATTTGGAAAATCGTCAGCAATACGTAAGCTACAATGGCTGTGAATCTAGTCGGATGTCGGTAAACGATGGAGTCCCGCAGGGTTCAGTGTTAGGACCATTATTATTTTTACTATACATAAACGATCTACCGGCGTCTCTTGAGTGTCGATCGGTTTTATTTGCAGACGATGCTACATTCTTAACGAAAGGAGAGGAAAATGTCAGCATCGAGAATCTAAAGTTAGCTAAATCTTGGTTTGATTCAAACAATTTGAAATTAAACGATGGGAAAACTAAAAAAAATAACATTTAGCTCTGTAAAACGAGGTACCAGGGGAATCTGTGAAATTGTTGGGTATCACATTAGATCCTGGTATCAATTGGGGGGACCACATAGACTCACTATGCTCAAAGATTTCATCACAGATTTTTGCAATGAGACAATTACGCTCATCTATTGGTAGTAATCTTGTTATGCGTACGATTTACTTTGCGTTGATCCACAGTCATCTGGCTTATGGTATCTCTCTATGGGGTAACTCTAGCAGAGTACAAAGAGTCTTTACTCTTCAGAAGACTGCTTTGCGCATTATTCATAATCCAAAAAGTCGAGTACATTGCAGTGGACTTTTCGCGGAATATGGGATCCTGCCATTGCCTTGCATGTACATGTTTGAGACACTTCTGTGTATTCATAGGGGTGTACTACATATGGCAACTCATTCTGGTGTTCACTGTTATACCACCAGAGGTGCAGAGCGACTCATTGTGCCTTTTTCTAGGCTGCATCAAACAGAATACAACAAACTAGATGTTATATTGTATAATAAGTTTCTAGATTTGCATGCTGATAAGAATGTGAAAAATATGAGCCAGAATCAGTTCTATAGATTTTCAAAACAATTTTTACTACAAAATTGTTTTTACGCAGTTCGGGACTACATGTCGTTCAATTATTAGTCTTACTAATTCATTCTTACATATATGTTACTTCAGAAATCTAATTTTATGAAAAT
Source organism: Galeruca laticollis (assembly GCA_963921935.1). Taxonomy (NCBI): domain Eukaryota; kingdom Metazoa; phylum Arthropoda; class Insecta; order Coleoptera; family Chrysomelidae; genus Galeruca; species Galeruca laticollis. The sequence continues at coordinate 200,784,731 of OY998177.1, forward strand.
ATTGGTTTAACTTTATTTCTATTCTATTATCTGATTTAGGAATTTTGATAACTACTTAGTAATTTAGTATTAGGACTACACAAATGCTTTTGTATTTAAAACTGGTCAATAAATCGTATCGTATCGTATCGTATTATTATTATTATTATTATTATTATTTTTTTTTATTTTTTTTTTATTTTTTTTTTCACGTTAACCGGATGTTTAGCGTGAGAACCGGCAAGGTTAGTTGCAAGGTTTCCAGCATTTCCTATGTATTTTTGTTCAACACTTTTCTGATTATATTGCACGTGCTCAAAATGACCGCTTTTTGTAGCTCGTAGAAAAGATTTTTCTGGAGTCCTAGGCTATCCAGGTTCTTTTTCAGGTCTTTCGGTATTTCTCCAGTGGCTCCAATAATAATTGGGATGGTTTTAACCGTTTTCGCCTGCCATGTCTCTTTCAGGTCCTCGCACAATGGTAAGTATTTTTCTATTTTTTCCATGCCCTTTTTTTGTATGTTAGCAGCCGCTGGAACCGAAACATCCACCAAGAGTATTTCTTTTTCAGTTTTATTGAAAACCAGTATGTCGGGTCTGTTGTGTTGTACAGTCCTGTCTGTTTGGATATCTCTGTCCCAGTATAGCAAAAACTTGTCCCTTTCTAACACATGTTGGGGTGTGTACTTGTAGTATGGCGTTTTCGCCTCAGTCAAATCTAGTTTGCAGGCAAGTTCTGTATGTATGATTTTAGCGACGTTATTATGTCGAGTAGTGTATTCTCTAGGAGCAAGTGTTTTGCAACCGCTAAGGAGGTGTTCAACATTTTCATGTTTGTCTCCACACATTCTGCACTGTGTTGATATAATGCTTTGGTCTTTGACTATATATTTAAGATATGAACGAGTAGGGATGACCTGGTCTTGGATGGCGCACATGAATCCTTCTGTCTCTGGGAAAAGATTACCACTATTGAGCCATGCTATGGAAGCAGCTTTGTCTAAGGAAGTATTATTTAGTGTATTTGGATATCGTCCATGCAGCTCTTTTTCTTTCCATTGTGATTCCAGTGCTAAGACGGAGTGCTGCGGGTCGCATGCGTATTCTGTATCAGTTAGGTTTAGCGGGGTTATATTTTTATCGACATTTATGATTGCATGGTGGAGGGGGGAATCTATTGCTCGGTTGTAAAAATAGTTGCGCATGAGTTCTATTTGTTTTTTGTGCATAATGCGCATGTCAGCTATACCTCTGCCTCCTTTATTCCGAGGTAGGTGGAACCTCTCCTTGCATGCTTTGGGGTGATGTTTCCGATGTTTAGTAAAGCATACTCTAGTTGCTCTATTTAGGTCTTCGAGTTCCGTAATAGTCCAGTTTATGACACCAAAGCTATATGTTACTACAGGAATAGCATAAGCATTTATTGCCGTCGTGATGTTTTGTGCGGATAATTGTGTTTTGAGAATGTCTTTGGTTATTATTATTATTATTATTATTATTATTATTATTATTATTATTATTATTATTATTATTATTTGATGTGAATATTGGTTTCACTTTTCTATTTTATTATCTGATTTAGGAATTTTGATAACTACTTAGTAATTTAGTATTAGGACTACACAAATGCTTTTGTATTTAAACTGGTCAATAAATCGTATCGTATTATTATTATTTTCCTTTTTGTGTCATCGGATTTACACCCGGCGTGTTTCAACGACAGTCGGCCTCAACAGCAAGACTTTCGTTGGGTGTCACTATTCTAGAAATGACCTAACAATGTTTGTCGCATCCAGGATTACAGATTTTTGCATTAATCGGTAGGTTGACTCAGGAATATCAATGTCTTTGAGGGAAGTACTTAGTTTCTTGGGAATTAGCCCCATAAAGGATAAAACAACTGGAATGATCTTGACTTCTTTAAGATTCCACAATTCTTTTATTTCGGTCCTTAGCTCGGCGTATTTGCTTAGTTTTTCATTGTATTTGCTTTCTGTGTTAGAATTATTTGGGATCGATATGTCAATAAGCAGAGCTTGCTTGGATTGTTTATTAATGACTGTGATGTCCGGCCTGTTGTGTCGTACTGTTACGTCCGTCATGATAGTTTTATCCCAGTAGATCTTAACATACTGATTTTCGATAACTGGAGGGGGCTTATATTTGTAATATGGCTCGTTGTTTTGGGGATCAAGGTTAAGTTTTTTCAGTACTTCTAGGTATACTACTGTGGCAACTTTGTTGTGTCGTTCTAGATATTTAGTTTCAGCTATGCTTTGGCAACTAGAAAGAATGTGTTCAATCGTTTCTTGACTTCTGTTGCACTTTCTGCACCTATCTGTTGGTATTTCTTCCTTCAAGATATACTTTTGGTAATTCCTCGTTTTTATAACCTGATCTTGTATACCAACCATAAAACCTTCAGTTTCTGGGAACAGCGTTCCAGTTTTAAGCCATTCAACCGATTTAGCTTGATCTATCGTGTCTTTCTGTAAATCATTAATGAATCTTCCGTGCAATTCTTTTGTACGCCAATTTCTAATTTTATCTTCCTCATTTCGTGTATTAAAGGGCGTAAAGTTTTCCATGCTTAGGTTTAAAGGTGTATAACCCGTATCTGTTTTCACTATGGCTTTATGAAGTTGACTATTTTGGTGGCGGAAAAAACTCCTCAAGCCTGCAATTTGCTGAGTGCAAGCTTCCACAACATCTTTTATTCCTCTACCTCCTTTTTCTCTAGGTAAATTTACCCTTTCGACGGACGCTTTTGGATGGTGTTTTCTATGTTTTGTTAGCTCGGTTCTAATCTTTCTGTTTACTGCTTCCAGGTCCGTTTGAGTCCATTTAATTATTCCGAAGGAGTACTGAAGAGCGGATATGGCGTAGCTATTTATGGCCGTGGTAAGGTTTCTTGAATTTAGCTTACTTTTTAAGAGGTTGTAAAGGCGTTTTTCGAATTCGGTGGTTAATATGGCTTTTATTTCTTTATGTTCTATCTTGTGTGTCTGAAGGATTCCTAAGTACTTGTAGGGTTTGTCTGTCATGGCTTCAATATATTTGCCTGGCTCTAGTTCTATAGGTTCTCCTTCTTTCAGCTTTCCCTTTTCAACCGATACAGTTTGGCATTTTTCCATACCAAACGACATTCCGACATCTGTGCTCCACTGGTGCATGAGTTTTAAGTTGGATTCTAGGTGTTTTTTGCACGCGGCATATAGTTTCAGATCATCCATAAAGAATAGATGACTTATGGTTGTTGAGTTTCGATCCGCTCTAATAGTTGCTCCATATCCTGTGTGGTTTAGGCCACGTGATAATGGGTTTAAACACAAGCAGAACCATAGAGCGGAAAGTGTGTATCTCCTTGAAAGATTCCTCTTTTAATACTGATAGATTCAGTTTCTAGTTCTGTGTGATTTAGGTTAATTTTGAGTTTTGTTTTCCAATTACTCATAGTACTTTTTAGAAACCTAACCACCACAGGGTGTATATTGTAAATTTCCAAAGTTTTTATTAACCAACTGTGGGGCACTGAGTCGAAAGCTTTCCGATAGTCTATATAAGCCATGTATAGATTTCTGTTCTTCTTTCTGATTTGTTCCAATATCACATTATCGATTGTTATTTGTTCCTTGCAGCCCATATATTTTCTTTTGCACCCTTTCTGCTTCTCAGTTAGAATATCATTAGTTTCTAGGTATGCGTACAGTTTATCACATAGTGCTGCAGTGAAAATTTTGTACATTGTAGGAAGGCACGTGATGGGTCTATATTGAGAAGGATCTTGAGTTTGATCAGATTTTGGAAGAAGATAAGTTACACCATTTGTAAGGAAGTCTGGTAGTTGGTCAGGGTTTCTTAGAGCGATATTAAATTGGTTGGTCAGGTGATGATGGGTAGCCGTAAGTTTTTTGTACCAGAAATTTTGGATACCGTCGTTCCCTGGTGCTTTCCAGTTGGCCAAGTTTTTTATTACCTTTTTTAGATCTTGTAATGTAAATATTATTTCTTCCATATGTAGATGGTTGTTGTTCTGAATTTCTGATTTGATCCAAGGTGTATTTTCCTGGTGTTCGATTTCCTTCGACCACATTCCTTCCCAAAATGTCTGTAAATCCTCCCTCTTTGGCGGTTGTCCTTTAGAACCAGGTTGTTCGTTAACCGATCTATAGAAGCCCTTCTGATTTTTTGAAAAGAAGTTGTTTTGGATTTTGCGTTGGTAGCTCTCCTGATATCTTTTTAATCTTTTAGAAGCAACTGCAAGTTTTTGTTTCCAGGTATCTAAGGTATCATCTATAATTGTTTTTATTTCATTTGTTGTTTTTCCTTCCAGCTGTTGTTTAATCTGGACCGGGATTTTATTTAGCAGCTTTTTGGATTTTTGCCCATTTGCTATTTGTTGAATTCTACCAATTTCTTTTCTCAAATTCTCGATTTTGGTACTAAGTATTTGTTCCCATCTCGGTTTTTGAGGCGTACGTGTCTTAGGTGCTTTTAGTATTTTTTGTTTGTTGGCTTTGATTGTTGCTAGAGCTGCGCAATACACGTGAAGATGTATTTCCTCGAGGTTCATATCTGCATCCAATTGACTTTCCAGAATTTGATTAGCAATTATTATTATTATTATTATTATTATTATTATTATAGGGGTTCTGTGATCTCAGTAAATTGGTACTGGTTCTTCTCTGGTTCCACTGGAGAGGCAATTCAGCCTAACCCAATGGGGTAAAAAACTTTTTGGCAATATGTGTGGTTTGTAGTATGACCGTTCTTGAAATACCGGTGATAACGTTTGAGGGGATTTCAAGTTTCTGGAGATATTTTACAAAGCTTCTTGATACCATTCGTTCGGCAGAGATAACAACTGGGACTATGTCAATCGTTTCAGTCTTCCAAATATGTTTTATTTCCAGCGCTAGATTCTCATATTTACTCCTCTTTTCATTTTCTGTTCTCAAAACATTGTGGGACAATGGGATTGCTATGTCTATTATTGTGGCCTCTCTTTTTCTTTTATGAATGATTACTACGTCTGGTCTATTGTAGTCTACTGTCCTGTCTGTTATCATAGACGTATCCCAGTAGAGGAGTACATTTTCATCTTCGAGTATACTACTTGGGTTGTATTTATAGTGGGGTATTCTTTTCTTTAGTAGTCCTGTCTTCAATCCTATTTCCTGATGGATTATTTTTGCAACTTGATTGTGTCTGTTTAAGTAGGCTGTTTGTGCAAGATGGGAACATCCTGCTATTATATGTTCGATCGATTCACCTGGTTGATTACATTTGCGACACTTGTCTTCTATATTTTGCTTCAGGATATGTTTTTCGTAATTTTTAGTTTTGATGACCTTATCTTGTATGGCGAAGATGAAACCTTCTGTTTCTGGATCTAAGGCGCCATTCTGTAGCCAGTTGAGGGACTTATTTATATCAATCTCAGGTTTCGTAAGTTGGTTCGGGTATTTTCCATGTAGTTTTTTTGTTTTCCACTGGGTTTCTAAGTCTGCTTTAGGTCTTGGTTGGTAATCCTGGTCCTTAAGCCGGAGTGGGGTGTAATTATCATCTGCTTTTGTGATAGCTTTTAGTATCTCATTATTTGATTTATTAAAGTAATATCTCATGTTCTTCTCTTGGTTCTTACAGAGGTTATTATTATTATTATTATTATTTTTTCACACTTGTACGTGGTTGGTGGTAGCAGTTTCTACCGGACGCAGTTGCATCAAGGTATAAACCTACTTAATTAGGGGGTTAGTGTTCTGCGGACAATTGCAGTTGTTCCCAGAATTACTGCTTTTTGCATCAAACCACAGATATGTCGAGATATGCTTAGCTCTTACAGGTGTTTAGTTACTTTAACGTGCACTAAGCCATTTGCAGAAATTATGAATGGTTTGATCTCTACCTTTCTTAAATTCCATAAATCTCTTACCTCATCTGCTAGCGGACGATATCGCATTATCTTGTCTTTGTAAGCTTTCCCCAGATTTTCGTCCAGTGGGACCGAAAAATCAATAATAATCGCAGATTTGCTGTTTTTATCTAGCACGATAATGTCCGGTTTATTATTATTATTATTATTATTTTTTTTTTTTAATCACGTTAACCGGATATCTTTGATTGTTGAACCGGCAAGTTTTATGTTGCAAGGTTCACAATGCTATCTATCTATTTCTTATTTAATACTTTTCGCATTATATTACAGGTGCTTAAGATGACGGCTTTCTGGAGTTCGAAGAAGAGTTCTTTTTTTATTCCGAGGCTGTCAAGATATGTCTGCAATCCTTTTGATATTTCCCCTATTGCTCCGATAATGATTGGGATAGTTTTAACTTTTGTGGCCTGCCAGGTTTGCTTTAGATTTTCACATAGTGGTTGGTATTTTTCGATTTTTTCTGTTTCCTTTTTTGAGATGTTATCAGGAGCTGGGACAGCAATGTCAATAAGTATAATTTCTTTGTTTGTTTTATTGTACATGAGAATGTCTGGCCTATTGTGTTGAACTTCTTTGTCGGTTTGAACTTCTCTGTCCCAGTAGACTAAGTAATGTTCATTTTCTAACACATTTTGTGGCGTGTATTTGTAATAGGGAACTTTTTCTTTGATTAATTTCAGATTGTGACAAAGTTCGGTGTGAATTATTTTAGCTACGTTGTTGTGACGGTTTGTATATTCTCGTGGGGCTAGTGTTGTGCATCCGCTAATTAAATGTTCAATGTTTTCATGTTTTTCCCAGCACATTCTACATTGTGTTGTTGTTATATTTTGATCTTTTACGATGTATTTCAGATGAGAACGAGTTGGTATGACCTGGTCCTGAATAGCACAGATGAAGCCTTCTGTCTCCCGGAAGATGTTCCCTCTGTTAAGCCATCCAAGTGACGCAGATTTATTGAGGTTATTATCATCGAGTTTGTTTGGATATCTGCCATGGAGTTCCTTCTCTTTCCATCGATTTATCAATTTTTGGATGGAGTACTGTGGGTCGCATGCATGTTCTTTATCGTTTAGTTTTAGTGGTGTCATGTTTTTGTCAAGATAAATGATTGCTTGGTGGATAGGAGAATGTATTGCTTGATCGTAGAAATATTTTCTCATAAGTTCGATTTGCTTTTTATGTTTGGTTCGCATGTCCACAATACCCCTACCTCCTTGCTTTCGCGGTATATGGAACCTTTCCTTACATGCCTTAGGATGATGTTTTCTGTGTTTAGTGAAGCAGGTTCTAATTGTTCTGTTTAAGTCATCTAACTCAGTAACAGTCCAACTCACCACTCCAAAGCTATATGCTGCTACAGGAATTGCGTAATTATTTATTGCTGTTGTTATGTTTTGTGCTGAAAGTTTTGTTTTTAAAATGTCTGTGGCGCGTTTTTTAGTTTTTCTTTCATCTGCTGTTTCATTTCTATGTCTTGTATACCCTGTGTTTGGGTTAAGCCTAGATATTTGTATCTTTCATCTTTTTGCATGTGAGAGATGGTTCCACCACCTGATGCCGCTGTTAATTCATGGTCCTCTGACTCGTGCCACTTTCCTTTTCGAATGCTATTAGTTTTGCATTTATCTAAACCGAAGCTCATTCGTATGTCATTGGAGAAGTTTTCGATACATCTTAGTTCTTTTTTAAGACCTTTTTGAGTAGCTGAGAACAACTTGATGTCATCCATGTACATTAAGTATGATAATTGCACATTGTTGTCTATATCATAGCCTTGATGTAGTTCATTAAGAGCTGTGGATAGTGGATTTATGGCAATGCAGAACCATAGCGCGCTTAAAGCATCACCTTGAAAAATACCACGTTCAATTCTTATATCGGTACCTTCGCTATTTGTTGTTCCATTGGTTACTTTGGTTTCCCATTGAGCCATCATTGTCTTAAGTAATTCGATTATATTTGGGTTCACTTTATACACAAACAGACTTTTCAAAAGCCATGAGTGAGGGACGCTGTCAAACGCTTTTTGGTAGTCAATAAACGCTGTGTATAAGCTGCTCTTCTGTTTAATGGCATGTCTTGTTACTGTGCTATCTATGATGAGTTGTTCTTTACACCCTTGTGCGTTTCTTCTGCATCCTTTTTGTTCCTCTGCCAGAAGTTCGTGGTCTATTAGATGTTTATATATTTTGTTGCATATAATCCCACTAATTATTTTGTAAAGCGTCGGAAGGCATGTGATCGGTCTATATTTTGACGGATCTTCAGATGGCTGGTCTGTCTTCGGAAGGAGATATGTTATACCTTTCATAAGACAGTTGGGTATTTTTGTAGGGTTATTTATCAGTTCATTTAGAAGCTCTAAAAGTTTGGGTCTTATATTCGTAAGCCGTTTATACCAGAAATTTTGTATCTTCTCGGGACCTGGGGTTTTCCAGTTGGAGATATTTCTTAGTGTTTCGTTAAGTTCTTCGGTTGTGATCGTTTGTGCTATCATGATTGGCACTTTGTCTCTTTTTTTATCTTCTTTATTAATCCATTTAGCTGATGATTTGTGACTGACTGGATTTTCCCATATATCTCCCCAAAAGTTTTTAATTGCTTCGGGTGTTGGATATTTTGCTTCATGTGCATTGATTCCGTTTTTGTTTAGGTTCCTGTAGAAGGTCTTTTGATTTTGGCTAAAATTCTTGTTATCAAGTCTTCTCTGGTATGCTTCTTTGTATCTATTGAGTCTGCTGGAAATGACTTTGAGTCTTTGTTTGAGAACGTCTAGGATTTCAATCTCTGAGTATTATTGTTTTCGTTTATGTGTTTGTTTACAATATCTAGTGCTTTGTGTATTATTATTATTATTATTATTATTATTATTATTATTATTATTATTATTATTATTATTATTATTATTATTATTATTATTATTATTATTATTATTATTATTATTATTATTATTATTATTATTATTATTACATCAAACGTTTTCCAAACAACTCAATCTACATGGAGAACATTTACTTTCATTATACATTCATTTTACATTATATTTTCTATTTTGAAAGCATCATCACTGCAGTTTAAAAAATATATTTCCAAATTTCTTTGACTACGCGAGAGTTACATTTTTTAATAAGAGGTACTCGATAAGAAGAACATCATTCGAAAGAGTACGTTTTGACAGTACTTTGCGTTTCTCTTTAACGGTTGTTAAAGAAAAAAGATAACTAGTCTACTTATAAAGTTTTCCTTCGTGACAACAGCGCAAAATTTCTTTGTTTGCCATGGGCTCTAGCCTACCACAGTCTACCACAACAATTCAAATTTCAGTAATTATTTCATTCTTATTTGAAATCATAGAGTGATGTTATTAGTTTCAAATTGTAATGCGCATTGCCCGGGTAAGCAAAATGGAGACAGAGTCCAATTAAATTAACTGTTTTATTTCTGAAAATAATATGTACAACTAAAATGAAATAATTCAATATTCTATATGATGCTTCGGTACGTAAATATTTCGTAGGTCACGCTTCGTCGATCTGTATCCTTCCATCAGTTGAAAGGTACTGACCTACTGACAGTACTGACGGCCACCGAATACTACTGTAGAGCAGTGTTGCCAGTGTCATTTATTAAAATGTACCAAATATTATTGGAAAATGTACCAGAATTCAGTATTTTGTACTGAAAAATTAAAACCAAAATAAATATTCGTTTGCGCGAAAACATGACACCTGACTGCCGAACGTTGTCTAAAAGTTCTGGGAACTTTTCCGAAGACCGGTGAATGATTTACTGTTTTTTATTTATTTAAGTATATATATCCTGTCATTACACAAAATATTTCGGGTAAGTATTTTATCATCTGAAATATCTGAAAATGTAATTGGTCAAAAATGTACCAAAAATAGTGAAATTGTATTTTTGTACAAGAAGTGTGAAAATGTACCAAATTGATACAACTGTACCAGCTCTGGCAACGCTGCTGTAGAGTAGTATTCGGTGCTGACAGCCTGAATGCCCTAAATTGAACCTAGGTGGAACTAACGCGGTGTGTGTTTCGATTTCGGAAATATACTAGTCGGTAGACGTGACTCTCTATGTCCTGTGAAATATTCAGCTAACCGGGAATCTGAGCAAACGGCGGATCAATACTCTTTCGGTTTTAGTCTCAAGATTCGGGAGTATCGTTTATAGCTAGTCACTACCCAGCTTAACGAATACTTCTACGTGCAGGGACTATAGTTATTCCAGTGTGTCAATACCACACCGAAATTATTCTACCAGTTGAAGCGATCGTTTATAGCCAGTCAGTACCCAGCTTAACGGCGCTTCCCTACGGAGATACTGCAGAGATTTCAGTGCGTCAGTACCACACCGAAATTACACAGTTAGAACAATCGTTCATGTTTCCGTCAATACCAGAAACTTACGGCCGTTCTAATGAGTGATATACAAAGTAAGATCAATACTCCGACTTAATACAACACTCGGCAGAAGACAGTGTAAAGCGTTTAAGGTTGAAGTCAGTACCCTCGACCTACGCTTCGCACTGAAGGCAGCTGAACTTGTAGGAGCAGGAGTCCGTAAACCAAGCCGCCTCTTCGTCACATAGAGAGAGAGAGAGAGAGAAGAGAGAAATTCGTAATGAATTTGTGTTGGATGGCTTGGTTTTTTGGGTGGTTGTCCTTTTTAAGAATGGTGCCCTGGTATAGGATTAGTTTCTTCTTCAGGGTTGAGTTGGGGTTGTTGATTCGCATGTTTATATCCATCGTGGTGGTGGTGGTGGTGGTGTTGGTCTCTGTCCCTTCTACTGTCGATTCATCCGAAGTGGTGGCTCTGCTGTTCTGGTGGGGTATATCGTCATCGCGGCGATAACTGGTTTTATGAATGGAGTTTTATAGTAACGCATTTATGTCGTTACAAAATACTTAGTTCAGACCCAATATATCTTGTAACATTTTCATTGAAATTCATGAAACGAGCCTGTATTGTTCCTGTATAGGAAATCGCCACTGCCCTGTGAAAAGGGAGATAAGTCATCATTTTTATGCCAAATTATTCCATGTCCTTAACGCTATCCGCCAGTATATTCCATGTTCTCAAACGTCAATTGGTTTTGTAAATAAGAGGTGCCTGTTTTATTCTGTGTCCATTCAATCTTGTTAATGTTCGAACCGTATTGTTCTATGTCCGAGCGCCCAATCAGAACCTTCAGAATAAGCGTCAAGTGAGGACATATAATTTACTAGAACAAATATTAGTGTTTTTAAATGAAACTCAAGGTCTCTAGTTAATTCCACAATATAATACAAGTTATTGAAAATTCTAAAAAATTGACAATTGTTTCGATAAATCAATATCATCGTCAGATTTATCGAAACAATTGTCAATTTTTTAGAATTTTCAATAACTTGTATTATATTGTGGAATTAACTAGAGACCTTAAGTTTCATTTAAAAACACTAATATGAGCATATTCCACGAAGTAAGGGTCGAGACAGTCAATTTCATTAGAACAAATATTTTGATCATAACAGTTCGACTAGTCACCTTGTGTGTGCTGGTGTGTTGGGACCAATTTTTTTACGATTCAAGCAGTGAAAAATTGCGGATAATATGAGTGAATCTGAAGAGTCGCTTGCCGACCAATTTGAGGACTCCGGGTCAGAATATCAGCCATCGATAATCGGCGAAACACCAAATGAGTCAGTTACGTTTGTAAAAGTTCTATAGGTTAGGATGCATGTTTGTTTTCAATTGTTTTAGTTACGATGTAGATGATATTTCTTCAGATCTCGTCGTTGAGACGCAAAATGATGGCAGTACAGAAAAAAAAATCGACATTCAAACTGAGGGCGTTGTCACAGATAGTCCAGGAAATACATAAAATGCAGCAAACAGGTATTTTGATTTTTAATTAATACTGAAACAAACACGAAAGCTCAATATATCTTAGCACAACTGGTACCTCGTCAAAAAAACAAGGAAACGGAAGGGCGATCCTGCAAAATGGAAGAAAAACATAAGAAAACAATTAAGACAAAGTGGCCACGAATATGAAAACTGCCGTGGTGATACTGTTGTGGAAAAGATTCCTGTGAGAAACTGTTTAAATTGTCGCTTTAAATGCCTTGACAATTTTAGTCTGGAAGGTGTAGAGCTAATTCATAAAAACTTTTGGAGTAATAGTGACAGTGAAAAGGCCTATTTTTATGACAAAACAACTGAAAGATTTTTTGTTGAGCGCAAAAGGAACAGAAATTTGCGTCAGAGAACAAAGACCTACTCTTTCAAATACTTTTTCGAAAAAAACAACAACAAAATACGTGTTTGTAAGCGATTTTATTTAGCCAGATAAGAATCTCGTACCTTCACAGTCATAAGCGTAAAGGAATAACAGGAACTCCTCAAAGTGATAAAAGAGGTTCAGATACAAAGCAGCGGATTAATGAACAAAAAAGATAAATGATTAAAGATCATATTAATATGTTCCCACGTCTTCCTTCGCATTACTGTAGAAGTAGTTCTTCAAAAAAATATTTAGAGAAGACTAAATGTACGAACTATACGTCCAATATTGTAAAGAAAATAATGTCACTGCCTATATTATCAAATATTCAACTATGAGTTTAACATTGGTTTCCACAAACCAAAGAAGGATTTGTGTGAAATTTGTTCAGAATATGAAGCGAAAAGGGAAGGTGAAAATCTGAATGATAACTTACTGCAGAAGTACAGACTACACACAGAACCCAAACAGAAAGCTAGAGATGAGAAGAAAACGGATGTACAAGCCTGTAAAAATGATGAGACTACATCTCTCATATGTTTTGATATGCAAAGTGTACTTACATGCCCACAAACCCAAATTTCATAAGCGTACTACAAGAAGAAGTATGCAGTATACAATTTGACAGGATATGAAGTAGAAAAGAAGAACGGTTTCTGCGTTGTATGGCATGAAATAAGGTGAATAGTTTAATTAAGTCAGAAGAACGTAAACATATAAGAAATATTGAAAGAAACTTAATTACAGATATCAATAGTTTTTGGAATAGTAAAAGTAAAAGAAAAATTAATTCTAATTTAGGCAATTACATTTACAACGGAGAACAAGGCTCGGAGGAGGAAACTGCTGATGCATTCGCAGATTTTTTTTCTTCCGTATACTCATCGGTAAAAACATCTTATAATTTCAATTGTACAGCAGAAAAAACTTTCCTTAATGATGTTTTTGTGATAAGTTCCATTACTGAATTAGATTTAATAGTGAGGAAACTGAAACCAAAAAAAGCAGCCGGCGTGGATGGGATACCACCTTATGTCCTTAAAGCTTGTAGTGATTGGTTGGTGCATCCACTGCTACATATATTTAATTTAATAATCTCTACTAATAACTTTCCAACAATGTGAAAGACGGCTTTAGTAACTCCTATTTTTAAATCTGGTAATAAAATGAATGTGGAAAACTATAGGCCTATATCAATAATGTGTGCACCATCCAAGTTGTTTGAGCAAATCATTTATTCAAGTTTATATCAATATGCTGAAAAGTACATAGTATCTCAGCAACACGGTTTCATGGCCGATAAATCTACCATCTCAAACTTATTTATTTTCACCAATTATGCATATGAAACTTTAGAATGTAAGTCCCAATTAGATACCGTGTATACAGATTTCCGTAAAGCATTCGACACGGTTGATCATGACGTGTTATTGACGAAATTAAATAGGCTTGGATTATCCGACAAAGTGATTAAATTAATTAGGAGTTATTTGCAAAATAGATTTTTAATTGTAAAACATAATGGAAACACTTCTGGTATATTTGAAGCCAATTCAGGGGTTCCCCAAGGCTCCAACTTGGGGCCTCTCTTATTTGTAATCTTTATTAACGATTTACTAACAGCTCTAAAATATTCAGAATGTCTCTTGTTCGATGATGATCTAAAAATTTTCAAACGCATACAGACGGTTCGGGACTGTATATTGTTACAAAGAGATTTAAATCGTGTTTTTGAATGGAGTTCTCTAAATAAATTATAGTTTAATGTGAAAAAATGTTTCACTCTATCTGTGACACGTTTGAAGGATCCTATTATTTTTGAATACCAAATGGATGGGGAAACTTTGGTGCGCTGTACAAAGGTAAGGGATTTAGGCATCACATATGATCACATGATGTCTTTCACTGAACATATAAAAAATATAGCAAAGTCTGCGAACAGTTTGTTGGGTTTTGTAATAAGACAAACTTCCAATTTTGCAAATATAGATACACTAAAAACTACGATACGTTTATTATAAAAAGCATTATACTCGCCCAGATTATAATGTAGTTAGGAGTGTTCACCTTAGAAATGAATTCAAAATATTATCTCTAGAAGACAGAAGAAAACTAGTAGCACTCATTTTTTTATTTAAAATTGTTAATAATAAAATAAATTCACCTGAAATTCTATTTTTATTAAGGTTTAATGTTCCATCAAGAAGAGCACGCACTGTGGTAATGTTCAATATTCCATTATTGCTGACTACCACCAGGGCCCCTCTTGTGACCATGTGCCGATTAGCAAATAATTTTAATACCATTACGGACTTAGATTGGTCAGTCTCCCAAAATGTGTAAGACGGTATTGAGACAAATTGTTAATTTATCGATATAGCAGCTGTTTTCGTCTCATCACTGTTATTCATTTTGATTAGATGTGTTTCATATTCTCTGTCATCGGTTTATTTTTTTGGTAACTTAGGTTATAGCATAGATTTCAACTTACCTATGTTTGTTAATGTATTATATATGGATTTTTGTTTTGTTTTTATATTATCCTTGTAATTAGACCGCAAGGTCTGTTTGGATATAAATAAATAAATAAATAAATAAATGAGCTTATGGGCGGAAGAAAAGGCGCAGATATTGCAAGTGCATCATACATTTTATTAGAAAAACTTTTATTAGAAATGCCGAAAGTTACCAAATTCGTTTTGTGGCGGCGATGCGTGTGTGCCACAGAATAAAAATTCCCACATGTCTGCAGCTTTATTATATTTTCTGAAGACGCATCCTCGAATGAAATCCATCGTTCAAAAATTTCAAGTACCTGGGCATAGTTGTGTACAGGAAGTCGACGCGATGCATAGCGTCTTGGATTGAAGTTTAAGTAAATTGGAACTGCATAGCCCACTTGCAATTTTCAGAGCTATGAAAAATACCAAATGCAAAAAAATCATTTCTTGGACTTTAAAGCATTGTCGCAACGTATTTCTCTTTCTAACATTCCATATAAAAGTTTAATGTAGATTTCTTATGAAAATAACTCACACTTGGTGAAATATAAGATAACATTCAATGCAATTGGACCACACTCTACATCGATTTTTAAACGTACAACCAGGAAGAATGATCTCCCCTAGAAGTTTTTAGAATATTTGCTATTTTGGAAGGCCATAATTCCAAATTTCTAAACTTTTTTTATTATTTTCTATAGTTTATATCGGTTAAAGCTCTTCAATGTTCTGATTGTAGTATCTTATAGCATTATTCACAATTAAAGTATACTTCAGGAGACACGGTATTGTTGCTTATTTTTAAAAATATGAAAGAGTTCTGGACATAGAATAAGGTAAGCATCTACTTCGTTTATTATATAAAGTTCAATTTATTCTATGTCCAAATTACACTTTTTAAATTTAACAATTTTTCAAATTGTCAAAAAAATTAACAATTTGTGGCATAGTCAACAGTCAAGATGTGTGGTAACAGAGATTATGTATTAGGTTAGGTAGTTTAGACTTAGAGAGAAACATGTTGGTTCCAAACAATAAAATTTCTAAGTAACAATTATTGTCTCTTATTTGATGATACATCAAATAATACATGGCGCAATCAGTTATGTACTAAACGTTCCGGAAAGTAAAAAGTGAAGTATAATAAAATGTTTATTGTTGGCATCACGTGGAAAAGCCCGCCGTAACCATGTCTGGCTTTAATTTGCCGAAACTGCTCAAAATGTCTGGTAATATAAATGAAAATTGGAAATGTTTTAACCAATCATTAAATATATACCTACGAGCTTCTGGTCACCCTGTCTGTTATGCATCAAAAGGTTTATCAGAAAGTGAAATAAACTATGGTCAAATAGATAAAGAATTTTTAGCTATATTGTTAGCGTTAAAAAAGTTTCACAACTATGTATATGGAAAAATGTAACTGTACAGACTGATCATAAACCATTAGTTGCATTAATGAATAAGGGCATACACAAAATACAGTCAAACCGCTTACAAAGAATAAGACTCAAAATAAGTATTTATGATGTCAAAGTTATATTTGTACCTGGAAAACAAATGTTTATAGCAGATGCTATTAGTAGAGCAGCATCTAAAGCAAACAAAGGAGAGACTGATAAAATGTTAAATAATGTTGTGTATTCTATAAATGTATCTGATGAAATAACTAAAAAGATAAGAATCTGTACCCTATATGATCCAATTTTAAGTAAAATAAAAGAATTTCATATAAATGGATGGCCAGTCTTTTTCAAGATGTGAAACGAATTTAAAAAGTTATTACCAGCTAAAGAACTTAATATTTGTAGAAAATGAATTAGTATTCTTAGATAATAGCTAATACCATCTAAACTAACTAATGAAATTATTAAAAAAGTTCATGAGACTCACTTTAGACTTATGAAAACAAAAAATCGAATTAAAACATTATTCTATTGGCCAAAAATGGATTCTGAAATTGAAAATTATGTGGAAAACTGTTCAGTATGTAAAAAATTTAGCAACAAAAACCCTAGAGAGCCGATGATTATAGAAAAGCCTTGTGAATACCCATTTCAAAAAGTTGCTTCAGATATTTTAACTTTTGCAGGGGAATCTTATCTAGTTATAATTGTGACTATTATTCAAAATGGCTAGAATTAGTAAAACTTAAACATAAAGTTTCGAAAACACTTATTAATATTTTAAAGCAAGTATTTTCAACACACGGTATACCTGAAATATTGAGAGCCGATAATATGTCTTATGCATCTTTTGAGTTTAATGAATTTGCAAATGCATGGAACTTCAAAATTATAACGTCAAGTCCATATTATCCAAAAGGAAATGCATTAGCTGAAAAGGGTGTGAACATTGCAAAGAACGATTTTACCAATTCATAGTAATCAGGTAAAACCGAAAATTGTAGATAACTTTGAGAACATACAAAAGAAAAAGAATGAAAGTAACAAAAAGTTCTATGATAAAAACACAAAAACTAGAAAACTTAACTTTATTGAAGATCAAAAAATATATTACAGGAAGGATAATTTGTGTAAAATATGGTTACCTGGAAAATTCATAAAGTATGGTGATACACCTAGGACAATTTTATTTTTTGATATCAACAATAAAGTCAAACAGCAGAAATAGCATAGATATTAAAGAAACTTGTAATTTATCTAAAAATAATCAAAATAATAAGTATTCAGATGAAAAAAAAAGAGTCTATGTACTTTTTAAATCAGAAAATATACATTCAGGATGAGATAGAAGTGGACAATACTGATGAAAAAGAGACTATTATTACAGTAGAACACGAAAAGAGAGATGTAGAAAATAAGCCTGAAGTAGAAAATGTAGTTCGTAGCACACGCACAAGAAAGCAACCTGAATATCTCAAATCGTATATCCTTTAATGATTGCTTTGAAACAGAGGGAGATGTAGCATAGTTAATTATTATGTTACAATTGGCATTAGCAAGGTGGTTGTCTTGGACTGTCAACAGTCAAGATGTGTGGTAACAGAGATTATCTATTAGGTTAGGTAGTTTAGACTTTGAGAGAAACATGTTAGTTCCAAACAATAAAGTTTCTAAGTAACAATTATTGTCTCTTATTTGATGATATATCAAATAATACACAATTAAGCTGTTTACTATCCAACAGTAAACTGTCAACATAAGTAAAAAAACATACAGTTAGACAAAAAGTGAAATGAGCATACAGTCCTGAAGTTTTCAAAATTAGAAAACCTACTCCTGTAAAGTTTTAACAAATGGATTATTCTGGTTCTGAGGCGACGATATATCTAATCGTAAATAAGGAGTTATATCTACTCAACTCCTTATTCACACCATAACGATACACACATTTATATATATTTTATGGGTTGATTATATTTGTTTTAAAAATTTATTATTTTGTTTCTTTTATTTTATCAAAATATTTGCCGGCTATTAATAATCTCTTATCTCAGGTGAGTTCAGTTAATTATGAAATATTTCTATAAAATTTACGTATTATATAAATAATTTTTTTATTATTATTATTTCGTATTATTTACAAAGTTTCTAGCTGTGACTGTATACGTTTAATTATAAAGGCTATTTAATGACACTCTGACATTTCTAATATATTTCAATTAAATATGTGTCATCAATAATCAACACATGTCACTGTCACAAATTAAAATCTTCCTATTTAATCAAGTAAATTTATTTTTATATGAAAACATTCAAAATCATTCACAAATAACCTATTCAGTATGTTAAATTCAAATCATCAAACAACCCCTAGTTTTTTTACAAAATACAATACAAATACAGAATCCGGCATTGTTAACACAACAAACCAATCTCCAAATGTAGCCGTGTTCAGTTGCAATTTTCAAGCTCCAGTACCGTCTTTAGTATTTTTGTCAACCTCAATTATTGAAATTCTTGATAAAAATGGTCAACCGCATCTAGCACGTGCATTGGGAGACTGCAGATCGCAATCTTAATTTATTTCAGCCCTTCTGGCAGATCTGCTAGGACTAAGATAACATTACACTAGCATGTCCGTTTATGGAATTGCAAATTCAACTTCAGTATCAACAAATAAATACCTTGTCGAAATAAGATCCGTTTATACAAATTCCACCAAAAGATTATCTTGATTTATTTGACCCACTATGGTGAGTGCACATTTGGAGACAGCAAAATCAAAGTAAGATTTTAGCATAGTTAGCATAATTAAGTCTAATAATAAAAATATTTAGTATAAAATATACAGTAAATAAAAAGTTTCCACTATAAAATATAAAAACTAAACACTACAAAATTCTAATTAGCTGGCAGCAAAACCGGTAATTGCTACACAGGCAAGCCAGTTAAGTAGGATTTAAAGACAGGTTTGGATTTAAATATTTACCAGGTAAAAAGTAATATAAGATTTACATACATAACCGAAATCGGTCAGCTCTGAGTAGGCTAAGGACTGAACTAAGTAGGTTCTCGGTACACAAACTACAAAAGAGACACAGATTTCGTGAACTGTACAAAAGAAAATCAAACAAAATGCTTTTAGAGAGCGGAACAGATACTGATGAAGAATACAAAAGAAAAAGGAGGGAATTAGATGAAAGTTTTGGCAGAAGTAAAATAACTAGGAGAACACCCAAGAAAGGCGCAGAAGAAAAAGAGAGCTCGGAAGCGACCATGATAAAAATGATGCAAGAATTGATGAACAAAAACGATGAAATGATGGATGAAATAAAGCAATTAAGGAAGGAAAACAGCGAGAACAGCAAACAGCTACTAGAAATAAAGCAAGAAAACAAGGAACTCAAGAACGAAATAAAAACACTAAATAACAAAGTGGAATATCTAGAAAAAATAACTAAAAAGAAAAATTTGGTCATCACTGGATTAGAATTGAATACAAAAGATGATAGGGTACTAAAGACAACTATGGAAAACTTCATAACAAAAGGACTGCAAATAGATGTCAAAATAAGAAGCGCCCAAAAACTAAGTGAAAAGGTTTGCTTGATTGAAATGGAAAGTTTCGCAGATAAAATGGACATTCTAAGAAGCAAAAGTAGATTGAGAAATTCTCAGGAACATATTTATATTGAGTCGGATCTTACCAAAAAAGAATGAGAGATACAAAAAACAATTAGAAGAAAGCCCAAAGAAGAAAAAGAAAGGGGAAAAAATACAAAAGTAGGATACAAGAAATTGATAGTAAACGGAATAGTTTTGAAATGGAATGACGATTCAGAGGAATTACAATTGATGACTAGAGAGCAGAACCAAAAAAAAACAATACACTTAAAGATAGTACACAGGTAATGACTCAAGCTGAGAACAAGGGATATGATAACGGTAAATTAAATAACAAAATACAAAGCAGAAGAATAACAAGTAACAAGCATAAAAAATTAAAGGAAGATTATCATCAACAGAGTAACAATAAAAAACACACACCTCAGAACATGGAAAAATTACAGATGGACATATGTATATGGAATATAAACACATTAACAGGGAAAGAATTAGAATCAACTGAAGAAATGGAAAACAATAATATTCAAGTTCTAGGAGTAAATGAAACGAAGAAAAGGGGCAAAGGATGTTCGCAACTAACAACGAAGCACACATTATATTATTCAGGAGTAAAACCAGATCAAAGGGCAAAGGAGGGTGTAGGAATAATCGTTACAGAAGAAATAAAACAAAAGGTAATACAATTTAAGGCAGTTGACTCGAGAATAATAGTTATTAGTATAAAATTAGAAGAAATAATCAATTTTATACAAATATATGGGCCAGTAGAAGGAACGGCAGAGGAAGAAATGTTAGAATTTTATATTCAATTGCAAAGAGTATTAGATGAAGTAAGGGAGGAAAACGAAATGACAATAATAATGGGAGATTGGAATAGCAGGGTAGGAAATGATTACAATAGAGGAATGGGTTGTATGGGAAAACACGGAGAAGACACAATCAACAGAAATGGACTAAAAATGATAGATTTTTGCAGAAGGAATGATCTAATAATAGGAAATACGATGTGGGAACAACAACTGAATGATAAATATACGTTTGTGGCAGAAGGAAGAAACGCTAGAAGCCTGATAGACTACATAACATATACACAAAACAGAAGTAATGCAAAAAATTGAAACAAAGAAAGAAGCAGAAATTGAATCTAACCACAGATTAGTAGTGACAACTTGGCTAGTAAAATTACTCAGGAAAGAAGCTACTACAGACTACAGTAAACTAGCAACACATAAACTCAAAAATAAAGATATCGAGAAAAAATACCAAAATGAGACGAATAAAGAATTCGATAAACTAGCAAAAGAAAAAACAAACTGGACACTTGAAGAACGATGGGTCACCTTTAAAGAAACGCCATTAACAGCAACAGAGAAGATATGTGGAAAAATTAAATATAATAAGAATATAAAAAGGACTAACTGGTGGAATAACGAAATTAACTTAGCGGTGAAAGAAAAGAAAACGGCATGGAAAAAATATATCATATCAAAATCACATGTGGACAAAGAAGAATATGACAGGAAGAAAACTGTTGTAAAAAGAGCCGTCAAAAAATCAAAACGTGTCTCATGAAAGAAATTCGGAGAAGAAATAACATATCTACATAAGATGAATAACAGGAAATTTTGGACAAGAATAAAAAGATTGAGAGGAAATAAATATAAAGATATTAGAGCAATAAAAAATCGACAAGGCCAAGTACAAACGGAAATGGAAGAAGTATTGAAAACATGGAAAGAATACTATACAGAGCAATTCCATACATTAACACCGGAAGAAAATATAACAACCGCAGAAGAGGAAATCGACCAACTACAAGGAATCCATAAAGAAGAGATAGATCAAGTAATTCAAAAAATCAAAATAGGCATGGCTTACGGAGAAGATGGGATAGCGCCAGAGATGAATAAAACGTTAGGAGAAAGGGGAAAAGAATGGATATGGAATGTATGCAAAGAAGCCTGGGTACAACAAATAATTCTAAGGGAATGGGAAAATAACTTAATAGTACCCATCTATATAAAAGGAGAACAGACACAATGTGAGAATTACAGAGCAATATCTTTGGCCCAAACTAGCTATAAAGTGTACACAAAAATAATAGAAAAAAGATTAAGAGAATATGTAGAACCAAAATTAGGAGAAGAACAGGGAGCTTTTAGACCTGAAAGACAAACAAATGATAATATCTATATACTAAGGAATATAATCGAAAGAAAAATAGAAGAGGGAAAAGAAATGTACCTTACATTTATAGATCTAAAAGCAGCCTTTGATACAGTAGATAGAAGAGAAGTATGGAGAACCCTGGGGGAAATGGAAGTACCACCCACCTTAATAAATATAATTAAAAGTGTATACGAGACAGTTAGAGCCAAGGTACAGATTGCAGGCCAAAGGTCTGAAGAATTCAAAATGTGTAAGGGAATAAAACAAGGAGACAGTTTAAGCCCACTACTGTTTATAATAATCATGGATAAGATTGTGAAACGAATCAAAGAAAAATATGAGCAGCTGAATACTATAATTGGACACAGAAATTTAGAACCAATAAAACTGAGTAGTCTACTATATGCAGATGATGTGGTTTATGTGGCGAATACAAAGAACAAAATGCAAAAACTAGTGAATATTTGGACTAAAGAAGTAGAGAACATGGATATGGAGGTGAACATAAATAAAACAAAAGTGATGATAATAAATGAAAAACAACCAGGTGATCAAAATAATAGAGATATTAAATGCAAAAACCAGACTCTAGAAAGAGTAACAACATTTGAATATTTAGGAAGTATAGTAACAGCAGATGCAGAAATAACAAACAGAGTAAATAAATCAACAAAAATATACTACTCTCTAAATAAAACAATTCTTGGACATAAAGATATAGACCTAGAAGTAAAAATGAAAATTCATAATATGATAACAGTTCCTACAATAATATACGCAAGTGAAAATTGGACTGTGCGAAAAAAGGACGAAACTAAAATAAATGCCATAGAAATGAAGCATCTAAGAAGAATTGCAAGGAAAACTAAATAGGATAGGATTAGAAATGACGTTATTAGAGAGACAACTAAGCAGGAAGCGATAACTGGTAAAATAAAAAAGAGACAACTTAGCTGGTATGGTCATATGGTAAGAATGGAACAAAATAGATTAACTAGGGAAATAATGGAGATAGGAAAGCCGATCAAAAAACAAAGGAGTAGGCCTAGAAGGAAATGGTTAGACCAAATACAAGAGATAGGTTTAGAAAGAGGAAAGACCATAGCAGAAATGAAAAATCTAGCAAAAGACAGAAAGGCATGGAAGAAATGGGTACAGGTCACGGAATCCACATCCGACGCCTGAAAGGGCAAAAGGATTTAGAAAAGAAGAAGAAGAAGACCCACTATGACGAGTCATTTACCGGGATTAAACATAGATCCAAACAAGCTGGGTGTTCCAAAAATGCGATATTAGCTGATACTGAATTCTATATATCCAAACATATCGACATTTTAATTGGGGCTGATTTATTTTGACATGTTCTTAGAACTGGTAAAACTTCTTGCGGTAGCAATAATCCGATATTACAGGAGACTGTATGGGGTTATGTAGTTTCTGATCATATAGGTGCCCCTATCAAAAATGCGATTACTTGCAATTTAGCTACAAACAACGATTTGCACGATTTAATATCAAAATTTTGGGAAATCGAGGATTGTAATGTAACGAGACAACTCTTTCACGAAGAAGCCGCCTGTGAAGAAAACTTTATCAATACCACCATTAGGAAGCCGGATGGTCGATTTATGATCACATTACCCCTCAATCAAACTGCAACGATGCTGGGTGAATCCAAGCAAACGGCAGAACGTAGATTTTATGCTCTAGAAAGATTACCGCTCAAAAATGAGAAATTCTTCAAGCTTTACGTAGACTTTATGACCGAATACGAAGAGTTGAAGCACTTGTCACCTCAACCCGACGAGAATCGAGATTCAGTAGAATAATACACACCACACCATGCGGTTTTGCGAGAAAATAGTTTAACAACAAAGTTACGCGTCGTTTTCAATTCGTCAGCTCCTTCAAGTAACGGCGTTTCCTTAAATAATATTTTAATGGTCGGACCTATTTTGCAGGACAATTTAGATGCTATTCTGATCAGATATTGAAAACACTCTTACGTTATAGCAGCTGACATCGCAAAGATGTACAGACAGATTGAAATATCGCCACAACAGCGAAATTTACAAAAAAAATTTCGGCGCGCTAAACCCATGGACAAGATTCATACATACGTTCTAAACACGGTCACCTAAGGACAGAATAGGCCTCTTTGCTTTAGCTAAAGAGTTCGAACAATCTAGATCCCGAATAGCCAAAATTATCCGCCAAGACCTTTACGTAGATGATTTACTTACGGGTGCAAACACAATCGAAGAGGCTCAACTTCTATGTAAACGAATTTCTTCCATTCTTAAGACAGGATGTTTTGATCTGCGTTAATGGCATTCCAACGATCCTGAAGTATTAAAGGGCATTGATCCAAGCCTATCATGCTCCATTTTAAAGTTCAGTTCAAATTAAAATACAAAAACATTGGGTTTAACTTGGTTCTGTCAAAGTGATAATTTGCTTTATAACATCAAGGTCGACAAGTTCAACCACAAGACTACAAAAAGACTTATCTTATCAACCATCCCAAAAATTTTTGGTCCCTTAGGTCTACTGAGCCCTTGTATCATATTGGCTAAAATCATAATACAACGATTGTGGACAGACATGATTAGATGGGACGATACGTCACCTAACAATTTACAAAATATGTGGGAACAATTTCAAAACGAACTTTCAAATTTAAACAATTTTTCGATACGCGTCATGCTATATGTCCGAACGACACAGAGATCGAATTACAAGGTTTCTCTGATGCATCAACCCAAGCTTACGGGGCTTGTATTTATCTACGTAGTATCAACAAACAAGGAATGGTTCATGTACACGTCTAAAGTGGCTCCGTTAAAGTCTATCACCATACCTCGTTTAGAACTTTGTGCGGCACTACTTTTATTCAGATTAACTCATAAGGTTATTCAAGCAATCGAAATTAAATTAAAAAAATGTATTCTTTGGGCCGATTCTACGGTAACTCTAGCCTGGTTAAAAATAAGCCCCAATGTTTTAAAAACTTTCATCGCAAATAGAGTTTCCGAGAATGCGATTGGCGACACGTTCCTACTAAAGACAATTTAGCCGACCTGATATCACGGGGATTATTACCCAGCAAAATTTTAAATTCTGTACTATGGTTTAATTGTCCCATTTGGCTGAAACTAGAGACCAACGAATGGCCTAATGTACAAACTAAATTAGATTGTTTACCAGAACGTAACACTAACATTTTTGTTTTTCAATCTTCCGAGGACGCTTCGTTCTTCTCATTCGACAGTTTCTCCAAATTTCTACGAATGCAGCGCACAATGGCATACGTTCTTCGATTGATTCGGAGTTGTCGTAAAATTTCCAAATCGTTTAGTATTAAGGGGGTCTTTCTTCTAGCTCTGAATTAATTAAGGTTTTAGCAAAATTGTCTCTCAGATGGAATCGTTTTTGAATGAATTTCAAAAACTTTCACTAAAATAATCCTTGGACCCAAAAAGTAAACTTTTTGCTTCATATCCTTTTTTAGACGATGAAAACATCATCAGAGCGGGAGGTCGTTTAAAAAATTCTGATTTTTCCCTCGACAAAAAGCATCCAATAATCCTTCATGCCACACATCCCTTTACTAAGGTACTTGTTCAACATAAGCACTAATATCGTTTGCATGGCGGCCCACAACTTTTATTATCCCACATTCGAGAAGAATATTGGCCAATCTCAGGTCGGAATCTATCGCTATAAATCAGATAAGGTTCAATCCATAATGGGTGATCTACCACGCGAGCTTGTTTCCATGTCTGCTCCTTTCGATGTGACAGGGGTTGATTACGCTGGCCCTTTTCAGGTTAGGGATCGAAAAGGCCACGGCTATTGTATGCGTTTTTATTTGCTTCTCTACTAGGGCAATACATTTGGAACTTGTTTCCAGTTTATCAACGGAAACATTTTTTCAAGCCTTAAGGCGTTTTGTCTCCAGAAGAGGTAGACTTTCTAAGATTTTATCTGATAACGGCACAAACGCCCCACTTACTGTTTGAAGAATTATCTACTGCGCTTAACCAAATTGAGGCGATCTTGAATTCTCGACCCTTGTGTCCTTTAAGAACATATTCTAATGATTTTTCCTGTTTAACCCTGGCTCACTTTCTTATTGGCAGACCATTACTTGTAGAACCAGAAGAAGGGTTTCAAGATATACCAATCAATAGACTATCAAAGTTTCAGCTTGTGCAACGAATTTGCCAATGCTTTTGGCAACGCTGGAAAAAAGAGTATATCTCAGAGCTTCAAACACGACATCGATGGCGTCAAAATCAGGGTAATCTAGCTGAAAACGCTTTGGTATTAATTCAATTCGATGAACATCCACCCACGCATTGGCGTTTAGGACGTATAGTTCAGCTTCATAAGGGTACCGATGGAATAACTCGAGTTGCTTCTATCAAGACTACCGGTGGCATAATTAAAAGAAATTTTCAGAATATTTGTCCACTACCTATTTCCTGTTGAAACTCGTTGATTTCAACCAGGAGGCCATGTTCACGCCACAAATAATTTTCCCCATACCTTCTTCTTAAAGGAAAGTATGGCAACCAGATTGACTCTCAATTTAGAAGTCCGAAGCAACAACATTTTTTTGTAAACAGACAGTTAATTTTGAATTTTGACGTTGAATGTCAACTTAATAAAAACGTTGATTATGCCATGCAAAGTTATTAAGCTATTGCATTAGCTTCTATCGCGGGCCTTGAGCGTGGAGACCGAATCCAGAAATTCCGTAACAAAAATAACCTGACACAATACGAGGACTGTCCAGTAAATTTTAATACCCATATGATTATACGAGGACTATCCAAAAATTTTGATTTTTTTAAGATGATACGAGGACTGCCCAATAAATGTTGATACATTTATGACTATACAAGGACTGTCCAATAAATTTTGATTATTTTATGATGATACGATGACTGTCCAATACATTTTGATTGTTTTATACTTATACGAGGACTGTCCAATAAATATTAATTCTTTTATACTTATACGAGGAGTGCCCAATAAATGTTGATACTTTTATGACTATACGAAGAATGTCCAGTAAGTCTTGATTATTTTATGATGATACGAGGACTGTCCAATAAATTTTGATTCTTTTATACTTATACGAGGAGTGCCCAATAAATTTAAAACTTTTATGATTATTTTATGCTGATACGAGGACTGTCCAATAAGTTTTAATACCTATATACTTGTACGAGGACTGTCCAATAATTTTTGATTATTTTATGATGATACGAGGACTGTCAATAAATTTTAATTCTTTTATACTTATACGAGGACTGCCCAATAAATTTTGATACTTTTATGACTATACGAGGACTACCCAATAAGCTTTGATTATTTTATGTTTATACGAGGACTGTCAATAAATTTTAATTCTTTTATACTTATACGAGGACTGCCCAATAAATTTTGATACTTTAGTGACTATACGAGGACTGTCCAATAAGTTTTGATTATTTGATGCTTATACGAGGATTGTCGAATACGTTTTGATTGTTTTATACTTATACGAGGACTGCACAAGAAATTTTGATACTTTCATGACTATGCGAGTGCCGTCCAATAAGTTTTGATTATTTTATGCTGATACGAGGACTGCTCAATAAATTTTAATACTGATATGATTAAACGAGGGCTGTCCAATACATTTTGACTCTTTTATGCTTATACGGGGAGTGTCCAAATAAATTTCGATTATTTCATACTTATACGAGGACTGCCCAATAAATGTTGATACTTTTATGATTATACGAGGACTGTCCAAAAAGTTTTGATTATTTTATGCTGATACGAGGACTGTCCAATAAATTTTGATTTTTTATACTTATACAAGGACTGCCCAATAAGTTTTGATTATTTTATGCTGATACCAGGACTGTCCAATAAATTTTGATACTTGTCTGATTATACGAGGACTGTCCAATAAGTTATGATTATTTTATGCTGATACGAGGACTGTGAAAGTGAAACTTTCAATGCTAAAAAAGGGCTAAAAAGAAAAAGAAATTGTGATCCTCAAAGTGTAAAACTCTATGCAATAGCTTTACCGCGGCAGTCTCCGAGTGCCACACGTCTTTTTTATTTTTATCTAAACCAAACCAGTCCAACTACAGACCTTCTTGGGTCTCTTCAAGAGTGCCGTAATGTCCTATAGTTCGGAGTCTCTAATACAAACTGAAGATTCCGCCTTCCGACAACCTTTATTTGGCTCATGTGGTTACACACTTACGAGAAGTAGTCAGCCTGTGCCATCTTCACTTCCAGTTGCGAACCTCCATCTCACACAATATCTGTGTGTCTATATGAAAGGTAAATTTCAGGTTTCAACTATACACCTCCGTCTAAGTTGAAATGGTAATAATTTCGAAATACCAGTCTGACCGTTCTTCGAAAAGGATAATACCACGCAGAATATTCGAAAAACGCGACGTCGATACAGACATCTATGAATAAATTTTCAAAGTTGACTTTTTTAATACTTACTTTTCTCCTTTTTTTAATCCCCAAATCAACGTTGCGCTGGTTATCAACCAGGAAAGATGTAAATTAATAGTACATCTGAACCATCCCAAAATGAAGGCAGACGCAAACAGACTTTCGCCCCAATACTCAGCAGGAGCGTTTATCGGCAAAAGCAACGTTACAACTACGTAAAGAATTGGATAATACCTGAAAATTTGAGATAAATTAAAATATTTTTATTGATAATATATTTTACAATATGTATATCGGTTCAGATCTTCAAAATCAGCTAAAAAATAAGGTTTCAAAAAAATATTTGAATAGAACATGATCTTTGCAAGTATAATGTATTTTTATCATATTGATAGCTTGAGAGCTCATTATTAATTCAAAAACGTCTCTAAAACACTTCAGGGTAATTCAAAGAATTAAACAGAATTGTAAGCGCTTCTTCATGTAAATAAGTGTTTAGTCAGCAACTTACGCTAGATTCATCCTGAACAGTGAACCGCAGGTAGCGAGTACCTTAGAACCCTAATACCATTACTATTCATATATATTTAAAAGTGATAAATTTGCCGTGACAGTGCAGTATAGTTGGGTAATAAAAGGATCCTTTTAGGTATTTCATTATAGATGTATTTTATTACAATATTTATTTCATTTATATAAGTAGCACAGATATTTAATTGATAACTTTCGACGTATTTACGCTATTTACTGAACTCCAATAATAACATCTCGGCGTTCGATCGAAATGATACGCACTGATGTTGCACCACTTGTTAGCATGTCTGGACAGGTCTGCGGTACACAGTTGCGATTAATTTTTCGTTTTGTTTATTCAGTTGAAAACATGGAGTGGACAGAAGAAGTTATCGTAATAAAGAAATTTTGTGGGATGCAAAACATCCCAAATACTATAATAAAATAAAGAAGCATGATGCTTGGGAAGGGAAGAACTTGCTGTAGAGTTTCGGACAACAGTAGATGAATGCAAAAAAAATTAATTTTCTTCTGTCAGGACTTACGCGAGAGAAAGCAAAAATTAAAAACAGCCACGGTACGGGTAAAGGTAAGTTTGAATAATTGAAAATTAATTTCTTTTCTATTTTGTTTATTTACTTTTCAATTATAAATTTTATTTTTATTTATTACAAGGCTTTCAGATATCTATGAAAGTAGTTGGTTTGCCTTTAAAAGTTTGCTATTCCTTTGGGACAAAAACAAACTTCGGGAAACACAAAGCACCGTAAGTATAAAACGAATTACGAATTACGTATAATTATCTTGACACAAAAGTCGATTTTCGTTTTGAAAGTACGATGACAATTCGTCTCTAATTCGTGTTGCATTTTCGGTTGGTCTTCTGGGAATATTTCTAATTGGAAATAAAGAAGACATTGGTTCATTAGTTATAGTTTTATACTTTCCTTCTACAAACCTTCCATCAATTTCTGTATCGAAGGTTGCATGTGGCGTATACAAAGCACAAGATGTGGAACTTTCTCTTAAAAAATTATGTAGATGAGCTACTGCCATTATAACTAATTCAGCTTCAGGGTTCAAGTAACATCGGTTTACGAAGTACTCTAAAACGGCTGAGGCGATGCCTAATACATTTTCTACAGTTCTTCGTGCACGAGATAATCTGTAGTTAAACACTCTTTGCAATGATCCTTTAGGATGTATTCCCGAAAACGGTTTTATTAACGACTCAGTTAAGGCAAATGTCTCGTCTCCAATAAAAAAATAGGGAATTTTCTGTTGCCTGCCATGTGAAGCTTCTGGTTCAGGTAAATTTGAGTCATTTCGCTCTAATTTTTTGTGAAGCGAGCAGTTTTTAAAGATACCACCATCTGAAATTCTTCCTTGGCCTTCAGCACCAACATACAAAAAGTTATAATTAGCATTCACCAGGGCAAAAAGAACTACACTAAATGTTGATTTGTAGTCAAAGAACTCGCTTCCGGTGTTAATTGGAGCTTGTAGAACAAGCATCTAAAGCACTCAGACAATGTGGAAAGTTCCAGGTGTCCTCAAACTGTTTTGCCACTTCTAACCATCTTTCTGGTGTTGAAGGTATCTGTAAAAATTGAAACAAATTTCGTTAAAACAAATTATACAGTGCGCCAAAAATAGGAAATATTTTTATTTTCTAAATAAGTTTGTTTATTGAATACTTATTTTAAATTATTTTTAATTTTAGATTGTACACGAAGAAGAAGATAATGATGAAAAGTTAATATCGGGTGATGAAGGAACATTAGCAGATAACGATAAAAAAATTCTGCTGTACAAGAGAATCGGGAAAGTATAGAAAAGCAACACCTAGTACCTAAAAGAAAAGCGATGAAGCGACACCTAGTAGGAAACGCCAAAAGAGGAATGAAGATTCTGAGAAATTAGATAAAGCTTTTAAAATACTGTCAGAAGCATCAGCAAACGCTAGAAATCCACAGGAGCAAAACGAATGTCAAATATTTGGAAATATTGTGACTAAAAAATTGGCCAAATATTCTCTTGAATTACAAAGTATTGTACAACAAGATATTATGTTAATTTTGTTTAAAGCAGACAAGACCCATCTCGAACAAAGTTCAACCAATTTTTATCATTCGCAATCATACCGTACTCATACTCTTCAGTCATTCTTTGCAAATTCTGTGCCACAACATTCTCAATTTGAACAGTATCAGGATAGCCAAGCTTCCAGTTTTACTCAACAGCATTCACAGGTACCATCTCCAGCATATAATTATGCTAATTCTAATATTTCGGATCATTCAAGTCGCAGTACTCCAGTCAATTCTTTACCACGCCAACTATTGGATATGCCCAATATTGAATTAGAGAATTTAAGATAAACATTTGTTTTGTTTAATGTGTGTTTATTATACTTCTTTAATAAAACAGTTTCCTACCTGTATATTTTCTTTTAATCCTTCTATAATGGCTTCGCACACTTCAGGATCTATAGCACTTATCGATTATTTAGAAATTTTAAAAAGGTATTGTAGACTGGTGAAAGAGTTACCAGTCGCCAGAAACCGAATTGTTACTGCTAACCTTTCTTGAACAGAAATTGCCGTTCTCCATCTAGTATCTTTACGTGCTATTTTGGGTCCAATTAAATTTATCAAGTAATCGAAGTCTGTTGGAGACATTCTAGTAAAATTTTTGTAAAGGCCACTAGTTGCCTGAAATTTTAAATCCAACAGTAAATGATTTCTGCTGTACACACTTCTATTAGTATACAACCGGGTCTGCCACCAGCGTCTTTCTGCGCGTCTTTTTTTATTTTTTTAACTAGTAATGCATATATATATATATATATATATATATATATATAAGCTGCTGCAACAACCTCCACTGCACATAAGAAAAAGACTAATTTAATTGTTCTGTTTTAGTAAAGACGGAACGGCAAAATGTCCCGTTTATAAGATACGCGACGATGTATTGATACGCTATATTTGTTGACACGCTGTATCTTCGATGCGTAACAAACAATTGCTGCGAATTACCTCAACGCATCCTGATGACAACGCAGTGTAAACGCCAAGTCAGCAGAGTGCGGAACCGAGGACATAAAAACAGTCGTAAAGAGTTTTTTGTTGTTGTTGTTAATTTGAATTTGAAGTAAACGTAATAATTGTTAGAGAATATATTTGTAACTCGAAAATAAAGTTTTTAAAAATAGAATTTAATGCTTGAAGCAGTTAATTGGCGCAGTCAGTAGGATATCGTGGGATTGATTTGTATCGAACAAACCAATTTCGTGTCGACGATTAGCCCGATATCGAACCGTATAAACTGTCAGTAGTGGTGACGCCGACGGATACGTTAAAAAGTGAACTTTAAGTGAAGAAGTTTGAGAATTGGAATCATATCGTCCACTTCTGCGAGGGACCAGTGTTTCGGAGAAGACAAGATTGCTGAACCGGACCTCTACCTCATAATTGGAATGCTGAGAGTCATTTATTTACTGTAAGTGCAATTTATGTCTGATATACTTGAAATTTTAACAAATAGTTTACAAAATTTGTCTATTGAGAACTCTTTAATTGACTCTTCGGTGACGAATACAAACTCAAATACTACTAATATTGACAACAACCAAAGTAATAATATAATGGCAGAAAATTTTAAATCTGAATATTTGAAATGTATTCCACAATTCGATGGAAATCCGAATGACTTAAATCAATTTTTATCAGTTTGTGATAGTCTTATTACCAATTTTTATGATAAGGTAAACCGAAATAATTTTCATAATGTATACTTGTTGCAGTCTATAATAAGTAAATTAGTAGGTAGTGCAAGAACTGTAGTTAATATTCAAAATGTCGATACTTGGGATCAGTTGAAATCTGTCTTAAGACGAAATTTTGCAGATCAACGGGATGAGACTTGTTTGAATAGAGACTTGGTAGTAATGAGGCAAATGCCTAATGAAAAAGCCCAAAATTTCTATGATAGAATTTTAAATATATTAAATTTATTATGCAGTTATGTAGAAATTCACTAAAATATACAAGCTTCAAGGGATTTAAAGAAAAAATTATACAATGATCTAGCACTCAAAACATTTCTTTGTGGACTAAGGGAACCTTTAGGCACTACAATTCGATGTATGCGTCCTGAAAATTTGGCTGTAGCATTACAATTTGTGACTGAGGAAGAAAATACTCACTATTTTCAAAATTCAACAAATAAAAATCAATTTAAACCAAATAACTCAACAAACAGATCATTTCAACAAAATGTTCCAAATCGTAATTTCAATAACCCTCAGTATGTATCACAAAATAGAAATTTCTCTTCAAATCAGAATTTTAATAGAAACAATAATCAATTCCCAACAGGTCCAATTCAATTTAGACAAAATGTTCCGAGCCAAAATGTTTCCTCTAATGCACGAACTTTCCGAAATACATCAGTAGAAAATGTTTTCAAACCAAATCCAAATAGAACATTTCCAAAACCGACACCAATGTCATCATCAACAAGGTATACTGGAAGAATAAATAATAATTATAATAATAACAATCAATCTTTTAATAATCAAAATAGAAGTAATAATTTTGCACAGCCTAACCATTCTAACTATAGACCGCAACAAAACTATATAGCCGAAGAATTATATAACACTGAAATAGAAAATACTAATAGAAACTTTTACGAGGAAAGTGAAATTAATGAAAGAACTCATGAAGAAAATCTTGAAACAATTGAAAATTTTCATATCACCTCCGATCCAATGCCGGAGATTTGACACCTCTTACTATTTCGTTAAATAACGTAGATTGTAGTGAATTAGCATATATAACTTTTCCGGAATATAACATTAAACTTCTTGTCGATTCTGGGTCGACAAAATCATTTTTAGATCCAAATATTGCTAGGAAATTATTTCCAAAATTAATTAAATATGACCCATTTATTGTATCCACTGTATTCCAAAAATCATCTCATAAACATAGTGTAGAAATACCAGCGTCAGAAATTTTTCGCTTGACAAATAAACACTTATTAAAATTTTATTTATTTAAGTTTCATAATATTTTTGATGGTTTGATAGGATTAGATAATCTCAAATTACTGAAAGCTTCAATAGATTTTAATAATGCATGTCTAATCACACCTCATGCAAAAATAAAGCTTAAATTTCAAAAAATTAGTAACACGAATAATACACATGTAATTAATATAGAACCTCGTACAGAGAAAGTAATTCAAGTAAAAACTACAATAAAAAACGGAGAGATTGTAATTCCTTATCAAAAGATAAAAAACTGCGAAATTCCAGAATGCCTGACGGTTGCTCGTAATGGCCTTGCTATTACAACAATAATAAACAAGACTACAAGCCCCTTAACGCTTGATTTCTCGGAACCGTTGACAGTAGAAAAATTTGATGTCGACAATATCTCAGAGTTCAACATGCATAATTTTGATGACTCGGATAAATGCGAATTGGATTTATCTCAGATTCGGACCGACCATCTGAATAAAGAAGAAAAGGATGCAATTTTAAATTTATGTTATAGATATTCAGATATTTTTTATAGAGAGAATGAGCCTTTAAGTTTTACAAGTAAAATTAAACTTTGTATTAAAACTACGGACGAGGTGCCAATTTATTCAAAATCATATCGTTATCCATTTATCTATAGACAAGAAGTAAAGAATCAAATTCAGAGTATGCTCAATCAAAATATAATTAAACCGAGCAGTAGCCCATGGTCGAGTAATATCTGGGTGGTACCGAAGCGAAAGGATGCATCAGGCAAACAAAAATTCCGCGTTGTGATCGACTATCGTAAGTTAAACGAAAAGACGATAGACGATAAATACCCTCTCCCAAATATAACTGATTTATTAGATAAACTCGGCAAATGCCAGTATTTTACTACTCTCGATTTGGCCAGCGGATATCACCAAATTGAAATGAATGAAGCTGACATAGAAAAGACGGCGTTTAGTACAGAACAAGGACATTGGGAATTCCTGAGACTTCCCTTCGGTCTAAAAAACGGTCCATCAACGTTTCAACGCGTCATGGATAACATACTAAGGGGCATCCAAAATGAGAAATGTCTAGTCTACCTTGATGACATTATAATTTTTTCCACGTCACTTCAAGAACATCTAGAAAGACTTAAGGCCGTATTTGAAAGATTAAGAGAAGCCAACTTTAAAATACAACTAAACAAATCTGAATTTTTGAGTAAGGAAGTGGCCTATCTTGGACACGTCGTAACTCCGGAAGGTGTTCGACCTAACCCGGACAAAATTAAGGCAATAAAAGAATACCCGTTACCAAAAACTACAAAACAAATAAAAGGATTTCTTGGTTTAGTGGGTTATTATAGACGATTTATAAATAATTTCGCAAAAATAACTAAACCATTGACTCAGTGTCTAAAAAAGGGTGCAAAAATGGAGCATAATGCAGAATTTTTAAATAGTTTTGAAACTTGTAAACAGTTACTGACGAACGAGCCTATATTACAATACCCTGACTTCTCAAAACCGTTCAATTTAACAACCGACGCCAGTAATGTAGCATTGGGAGCTGTCCTATCACAGGGACAAATCGGTAAAGACTTACCGGTCGCATATGCATCGAGAACGTTAAATGATTCTGAAAGGAATTACTCTACGATTGAAAGAGAATTGTTGTGTATTGTTTGGGCTACTAAATATTTCAGGCCATATTTATATGGACGTAAATTTTTCATAATAACTGACCACAAACCATTACAATGGTTGTTTTCGTTAAAAGATCCCAATTCAAAACTCTTAAGGTGGAGAATTAAACTTGAAGAATACGACTACACTATAATTTATCGGAAGGGATCATTAATAGCTCATGCCGACAATCTGAGCCGAATTGAAATTCACGCAAAAGAAACACAAAGCGACATTTGGGACGAAATAGATATTATCACAGAAGAAGTTGAAAATAACAGAGGAGAATTAATCACACCGGATATTGAAGATATTTTTAAACCGATAACTGTTACCACGTCAAAATCTCCTAGTCTGGACCTGGACAATATTTCACTCATAGTTCACCCAGAGTCTGACATAGAACAAGAAAACGAAGGACAAACTATTCACTGAAATGCGGAGGAAAATCCCGTAGTTGGCATTCCTATCAGCGAAACACCTGTTAATCATGGTCAAAACCAAATAATTATACAATCTGTTTATCACTCACCATCAAAACCAATAATTACGAAATTATTTGAAAATAAGCAGACAATAACATTACAAATTTCAGACAATAATTTCGAAAACGATATAATTAATTTCATAAAAGAATATATTGCCCCCGGAGTATCATATTACTTGTATTTTGTAAAAACTGAAATGTTTGAACCGTTCTGCGAAGTTGTAAGGAAAAATTTTAAGTGGCCGTCATTAAAATTTCGTAGATGTACAGAAAGGTTAATAGATGTAACTAGTAAAGCCGAAATAGCCGAAATAATACAAACCTATCACGAATCAAAAAGCAACCATAGGGGAATCGACGAAACACTTAATAGAATCAAAAAGATTTATTATTGGCCGAATTTAAAACAATCTATTCAAACTTATATAAATAATTGTGAAATTTGCCAACAATGCAAATATGAAAGGAACCCTATTAAAATGCAAATGAATATTACACCCACAGCAAATAAACCTTTCGAAATAATTCATATGGATACATATACAATAGAAAAAGCTAAATTTCTCACTATAATCGACACATTTTCTAAGTATCCTCAAGCTTATCATCTAAATTCAGTAAATTCAACAGATATAACGAATCACCTGGTGACCTTCTTCTCTCATCATGGTGTCCCTAAACAGATAATTACGGATAACGGTACAGAATTCAAAAACTCAGTAATCTCTGAATTGTTAGCTCTACATAAGATAAAAATCCATTTTTGTTCCCCAAATCACCCCCAATCTAATTCGCCTGTAGAAAGAGTTCATTCCACATTTAACGAACATGTCAGATTACTTAATACCAGAGGGTTTTTGAAAACACCTATACAAGTTAAAATGAAATATGTTATTTTAGCATATAATCACACCATACACTCATCAAGCAAATTCAAACCCATAGACATAATTAACGGTCATTTAAATGCCGAAAATCCATTTGATTTAAATATGGATATGATTTTAACAAGTAATTTTATAAACGAACATAAAGAAATAACTCGCGAATTGTATTCTAAAATTAATGAAGCTTTGGCCAGACAAAAGCAAAACGTAATTCAAAAAATTAATGAGAATAGAGACACACCAGATACTTTTAAAATCGGTGATAAAACTTATATAAAAGATAATCGGCGACCTAAAATTGCGAATAAATTTTCGAAATCAACAGAAATAATTGATATAAATGAATAAAGAAAAACAGTGAGTACAGATCGTGGTGAGAAGGTCCATATGGACAATCTCAAGAGACCGCGAAAGAAAACATACTTATTTTAAAAATTTTTACAGGTTTCCCATTACGCTCGAGCTTCGGGAACAAATAAAGATAAACCCATTGGACAATAATTTAGGATTAATACCACTTAGGTTAGGAACCGCTAGAATAGAAGAATATTCCTATAAGATGATACATTATTACGATTTAACCTCAATTATCTCGGAAATTGAAAAACTACAGCGAAAATCACGATATATAATAAAAGTAGTATGCACAAACAAAAACTATTCTTGGGACGTTTCAAACGATATGAAAGTATTAGAATATATTGAAGAAAACATAAAAAACGAGTAAGAAGGGGTCTAATTAATGGCTTAGGTTCAATCTTCAAATCAATATCAGGTAATCTAGATGCAGAAGATGGTGAAAGATATGAAAATTTAATTAATAATTTACAAAAAAATCAAGAGAGGATTGCCTCGACATTAAAATCTCAAATTTCACTTTCAATCAACACTATCACAAATTTTAACCAGACAATTGAGAAAATTAAACATAATGAGAAACTATTGGAATCAAAAATATATGAAGTTATCAAAATGGTTAACTCCGTAGATGATAGAGAGAACTTGATTTCCATTAAAGATATTATTAACCAAATTATAAATATGTTCGAAATTATTCATTCTACACTTCAAGATATAGAGACTTCTTTAACCTTTGCAAAAATAAAAGTAATGCATCCCAGTATAATTAAATCTACAGATTTGTATACAGAACTAAAAGCGATAGGAAAACAAATACCAAGTTCACAGCTACCATTTGATGTTTCTTTGGAAAACATTTCACGATATGAAAGTATCATGAAAATTCAGTGTTACATTTATAATAATAAAATAGTTTATATCCTTCATTTACCAATAATGTACATAGATAGTTTTGTAATATACCGTTTGTATTCGACTCCGATTCCATACAAGAGTCAGTTCAAGGTTATAATTACCGAAAATAATTACTTGATAAAAAATAAATTGCACTACATCCTTCGTAATGACCTATGCACCGAAGTTTTGCCTCAATACTACTTATGTGAGAATCAGACGCCCAAGGAAATACAATCGCATCCACCTTGTGAAGTGAAGATTTTCAACGCAGCAGACGCGTCAGAATGCAAACAATTCCTCATCACCCTCACAGAATCAAGGTTCCACCATCTAGGAGACACCAATAATTGGTTAGCTATAATCCCAGGAAAAAAGAGTATTACGTTTGACTGTCAAGATCAGCATGAAGTAAAACAACTCAAGGGTACTTATATTATGGAAGTCCCCTTAGGATGTAAAATCAAAACTGATATAGAAACCATCATAAACAAAGAAAGTGTTATTCAAGGACAACCAACATTATTCCCAGAAATAAGTTTGGAGAATGATACGTTACCAACATTAACATCGGAAATAAACTTAGAAGATATAAGCCTTGAACACTACTCAGAAGCTATACGTCATCTGTCACTAGAACAAACTCAGTTCAACAACGAAATTTCCTATACTCCTAGTGTTTGGACAATATTATTGTATACCCTGATAATTGGAGTAATAGCCACTATAATCTACAAGAAATTCCGCCCAAGGGATAATCCAGATTCCAGTTCAAGTACACAAGTTCCAGTAGTCCAACTCCCTCGTCTACCCTCATGAGTTGGAGCTTCGGGGGGAGGAATTACCTCAACGCATCCTGATGACAACGCAGTGTAAACGCCAAGTCAGCAGAGTGCGGAACCGAGGACATAAAAACAGTCGTAAAGAGTTTTTTGTTGTTGTTGTTAATTTGAATTTGAAGTAAACGTAATAATTGTTAGAGAATATATTTGTAACTCGAAAATAAAGTTTTTAAAAATAGAATTTAATGCTTGAAGCAGTTAATTTGCGCGACGGAGTTACGATACGAAGTTTTGTTCTATGTCTGTACTCACCTTTAGATT
The DNA here is from genome assembly GCA_963921935.1 of Galeruca laticollis. Lineage (NCBI taxonomy): Eukaryota > Metazoa > Arthropoda > Insecta > Coleoptera > Chrysomelidae > Galeruca > Galeruca laticollis. The sequence continues at coordinate 200,824,074 of OY998177.1, forward strand.
ATTCAAAATCCATATAAAAGCAATTAATGTGTTGTTGTGACAACAGTATCGGGCGGTTAGGTATGAATGAGATCATATTTGATATTGAGGTACGAAATTACTTAATCTTTGTATAAATTTCACAATATTATATTTCAGCTTTTCCTACCTGTTTGGATATGTTAATATCGGTAAGAAGAATAAGGTAAATTGGTATAATCTGATATTTCGTTATTTCATTAATTAATTCGTAAGTTCTACATATAAGAATGATTTTTAGCCCTTAAAAGAGCCGATTTGTTAAAAACTTGCAGATGATGTACCTAATCAAAATTCCATTCCATCAGAATCTAACGAATCTTCAACTCCAACATTAATTATTATAGATTCAACGGTTCCATCCATGATATTGTCCAGTTGCCACATCTTCTGTTCTTCTTTGTGCGTATGACTCACATCTTTTTTCCAGTTCTCTGCAGACACTTTTGACAAAGGGTTTTGCAATAATTGATGTAGATCTTCCAATTTATAAGTTTTCCTGTTTCGTGCTATGTCACTGTTTACTTGCGCCCATATAAATTCAATAGCATTGAGTTCGCAGTGTTGTAATCGTAGCACAGTTATTCTACGTTCTAGCTCCATTTCGTCAATTACATATATTTCGATTTGTGCAGTCTTACAATTCATAATGATTCTTGTTTTACGGAATGCTCCTTGTATATGATGTTGTGGTTATCCAAACAAACGATTATCTCAGCTTTCTTCCAAGCAGTTGTTGAAATGTGTTCTACAAGTCTTGAATGTTAGCTATCATTATCTAGAACAATTACAGAATATTCTGGAATTAAATCCAACATCTGCATAAAATAGGTACTCTTCAAAAATGTCAGCGGTCATTTCTTCGTGGAAATCTTTAGTTTATTTGGACATAAAACTTAATAATACACCATGCATAAAACCGTTTTCATTTCCGATATGGGTTATGATAAGTCTACGTCCTTTTCCGATGGGAATATTATAGGACTTTTTAATATATTTTCGATGAACGCTTGGCGGGAGATCTTCACAGTCGTATCTACCCATACTTTTGGTACGGTATGTCCTTCGTTTAGCTAAGTCTCATCTAAATAATAAATATTCCTCCCTTCCTCCTTTTAATGGCTCTAAGATAATCCCTTCTCCAACATACAATGTTTTCTGTATGAATTAACAGTGACTTTCGACTATGCTTCTCCCAGCGAAATCCAATCTCTCGTAATTGTTTCCATAATTTACTTCTGCTTATTGATGGTAAGTCCTCATTTTGACAAATTAAGGAAATAATTTTGTCTAATGTTGGAATTTCATTTCATTTCATTAAAATAACAGGAGTGGACCTGTCTCCTAATAACATTTTTATGGAATTCTTCAATTTCCAATGGTATAGTGCCCCCCAGTCTTCTTGGGAGAACTAACAGTTCTATAAACTGTCGCTTCTCCAACTCCCGTCATATTGGAACAGGCGCTAACTATGGAGTTTCTTGTAGTAGAAGCTGTTCATAAGAAATAGGTTTTTCTCCAACAGAAAATTTAAAACAGTGTTGCCACGATCATTTCGCCCTGGACTGCCAAAATTACCAAGAGCCGTTTCTGATGGATCCATTTTTGTTCCTATTTTGGCATTAAAATCGCCGCATACAATGGTGAAATCTGTAGGACTGTTTGAGAGAGCTGCACCTAAATCATCATAAAGAACTTCGACTTCCTCGTCTGTATGATCCGTTGTTGGGGCATAGACCTGAATAACTTTTAAATCATACCTGGTGTTTATTCTGAGGATGGCATATACTACTCTAGTGGAAATTGGTTGGACCATTCTGAGGTTTCTCACTATTTCTTTGTTTATGAAGAACCCAACACCTTCCACTGACTCATGTTGTTCTCCGTGGTAGTAAAATAAGTGACCGGATTTTAGGGTCTCAAGACCTTCACCTCGTCTTCTGACTTCACCAACTCCCACTATATCCCATTTTATGTTTTCTAATTCTTTTTCCATTTCAGTAAAACTTTCGTCTGAAAGTAGAGTTCTAGTGTTTAAGGTTGCAATTTTGAGAACTGTTTGTTTCTTTGAACGTACCCTTGTCAAATTTTTGTCCCCCCCAGAATCCTTGGGACAGACTGATAAATCAGTGTGAGAGTATTTACTCACCTGGGGTAGTTTCCGTTTGGTTTTGAAATCTGACATTTGTAGGGTTTCTTGGCCAATACAATGCCACGCGAGCCACTGCGTGTTGGCAAGGTTTCATTTCAGCCGCCCAATCTGGGAACAGACGCTGTTTGCAGCCGCCCACTCTGGGTCAGACGATGCGTGGGAATCTTCTTAGCTTCGCCTTCATCACTTCGAGACCTTACTGGCATGGGTGGTCTTACCAGTAGCTACGCTACCGCCAGCATCGCTCCCTGGATGTAAGGTTACTGAGCCCTCTCACCAACGACCAACGACACGGTGATGATACCCCGAACAATACTTGAAGGGCGTTGATGCACAAGTGAATCGTGGACATTCAGTATTATAGTTTTTTTCCCTTAACGTGAAAGCAGCCTTACTAACAGGCTTTACTGGGGTAAAGGCAGAACTTGTTGACGTCATTTTAAATTAAAATATACTCTATGAAATTGACTGTCTCGACCCTTACTTCGTGGAATATGCTCATATTAGTGTTTTTAAATGAAACTCAAGGTCTCTAGTTAATTCCACAATATAATACAAGTTATTGAAAATTCTAAAAAATTGACAATTGTTATGATAAATCAATATCATCGTCAGAATAACAGAAGTTACATTTCATTTTATGCCTACCTGATGTTTAGTAGTTATTTTTGGCGAGACCAAGAAGTAACCTAACTTGTGATTGGCTTAATATATGTTTATAGAAAAAAGAAGAAGATGTGATATTACAAATATTGAAGCTTAGATATTATTAGCCCTATGGTGATATCCTGGATATCATTTTTCCAATTAAGATCAGTATAACTGTGCAATGATATAGAAAACCAGGAAAACTATATCTGCTGATCTTTACAATTATCACTTGAGAAGACAGTTTATTAGTGGAGAATTCCCTAGATTTAACTGTTCATTGACAACTTCATATTGTGGGTTTCTTAAATGTCTTCTAATTTCCAGTTCTTCAAGGAAATCCAGTTCTTGTTTCTTTTCACAAATATGCAGTACTTCTAGTTCTGTGTTAGGTGTCAATGAATGATTGGTGTCAAGTAGATGTTTTGCGTAGTGGGATTTATCTGGTTGTTTTAATCTGTATGCTCGTAAGTGCTCACTGTATCGTATTTCAAAATTCCTAAGGGTCTGACCCAAATAGACAGCATTACATTCTGGACATTTGAGTTTATATATACCTGACTTCTTTAATAGTGGTATTTTTGTTTTTACATTTAACAATTTTGTACTAACGTTACTTTCTGCTTTAAAAGAAATTGTTGTATTCGTTGCTGAAGATATTATCTTTGAAATATTATTAGAAATATTTCCTGCATATGTTATGGTTTTATAAGTTTTAATTTCATCAGCTTGTTTAGGATATATTAGTTGTAATGCCACTTTTTCCTCTTTTTTACTAATTAGCTTATTTATCATATCTAATGGATAACCGTTAGATGTTGCTATTTGTCTAATTATATTAATCTCTCTATCAAAATTACATTTGTTCATAGGAACTGAAAAAGCTCTATGTATCATTGAATTATATGCTGCTAGTCTGTGTGACACAGGGTGGTTAGAATTGAATGGAATTGTTACATCAGTTTGTGTTGGTTTTCGGTAAATTGAATAATCAAGTACATTATTAACTCTTTGAATTTTTAAATCAAGAAAATTGATTGAGCTATTTTCTTCAATTTCTAATGTAAATTTAATTGGCTATGTATGTATGTACTAGTTGTATTAGTAGAACCTTGTAGATAGCTTGATATACTAGGCCAATTCATTAAACTTAGACTTGGATAAGTGACATCTGACTTTTATTTCCCCACCTATTTGGTAGTCTTAGGGTGGGAAAAACTTGTGTAGGTAGTTGTCGGGAGGCAAGATTCCCTGGCGCCCTTGTACATTTATTTAGTCTGTGAACAACGGACCCCCCCCCCGTCTCCGCAAGAGTTAGAGGCAACGCCTAGAAGCGCACAGTATGCACCGAGTTTTAGGTTCATAGATCGCAGAGTGAATAACGGTAGGTGGCAATAGCCAAAGTGATCTATCAAAATATATTTCACTTCCGTACATTCCCGATATAAATAAACCATTACAAAAATGCCTAACACCATTTAATATTAAAATTGCAGATAAACCAAATAACATTACAGGAAATAAACTTTTTTATAAACTCAAACCAGATAATAAGAACACAATAAACTCAATATATAAAATAAATTGTTCTGATTGCAATGGTACTTACATCGGTCAATCTAGCCAATATTTACATAAAAGAATTCAACAACACCATCAATCAGTTCGAAATAACAATGAATTTACTGCATTATCAAAACATTCACTTGATAAAAATCACTCCTTTAATTTTAACAACGTAGAAATAATAGCTACAGAAAAAAATAATAGTAAAAGATTAATAAAAGAAATGATAAATATTAAGAAGAATCCTGACTCAGTCAATTTCAGAACTGACATAGACAACTTACGTTGTATATATACGAACTTACTATTATGAATGAATATCTACACTTTACCTAGTTATTAAAAATTAAATAATAGGTCTCTAGTTCTAATTTTAATTTAATTAGGACACTCTGTTATGTACATGTCAACTATCTTTAACTTAGTTCATTGTTTATATTGTTTGTTTTTACGTGTAATAATTGTCTTCTTTTAATTTAAGAAATACTACTGTACAGTAGTAGACAAGCCTCTACGGAGGCATAATCAAAAAGTAAGTTTTAAAGAAATATATTTTAATTATATGTATTAAAATAAATGTATTGTGTTTTCAAAATTTTTAGAAAGGTTTGAAAAGGGCTTAAATAAAATAGACAGAAACGTTACCACTATAAGCAAGTGATTTTATTTCTGACCGAAACCCATGAAAATATAAGAAAGTTGCAGCCTAGTATAAATATTATTACATATATGTGAAGAATTCTTACTTTTTCTGCCACATCACAATTTTATCGGTTTCAATATCGCTCATATCGATTTTTTCGAGTTCTTTTTGTTGAGCTGGACTCAAACATAAAGCGGAACTGACTAAATGAGCATAGATCCATCCTTTTGTTGGGTTGAACGGATCCAAATCAGTTTTAACATATTTATGATGTAGCCTGTGCCACTGTACCCATGAATATATAGAACCCTATAATAACAAAATTCTTATAAAGTATACAATATTTTCGTTATGTTTTACTTTATTACTTTTTTTTCAGCGACCTAATCATTATTTGTGATAGGTACTTACCGTTCCCGATAACGTTTGGCAAACCATTAAAAAAAATCGTAGAATTGAATCTGCTGTATAACTTTGATGAGCCCATAATCTGTGAGCCCCAGCGGCAACTCCTATATGTCCAAGGACAATAAGAACCAATGCTGAAATTAAAAGTTATACTAATAATCAATTATTTTATTTTGAAAGATGAATAGTTCCATTAAAATGGAACCAAGCGCCAAATTATTGTTAAGAAATTGCACACTGGTGTAGTCCCTGAATCCGACTCTGTCTAACGCTATATATGAAAGTTAATGTTTTGGCGAAGGAGCAGGGATTTCTTCGAATTATTTATAATTTTTTTGTGTGACTATTCTATCTAGAGACTTATAGAACGGTCGATTGTTTTTGAGAGCCGCAATCGAGAAGTTTCCGGAATATAAGCGACTACCTACCAACCACAGTTTTTAGTTTACAATTTGATCTCGTGGCAGAACAGTGAAATAGTGAATAATAGTAAATAGTGAAGTATTTATATGCCCACCCGTCGTAATAAACTTTTAAATAGATGATAAAAACATTACATTCTGAATTTTCAGTTAAAAGTACCAAGTGACTAGATCAAAGATTGTACAGACTTAGATAGTGTGTTCTTATAAGGTTCTAAAAAATTCCAAGCGTCAACACTAGGGACGGCAACGATACATCGATATATTCAATATATCGATATATAAATATCGATGTAATAGTTTCGATATATCGCAAAATATATCGATATTTTAGTGTAAATACCTATATCAAAAAACTAATGTTTTGGCATTAATGTTGCCTATCCGGTAGAGCCAACAAATTTATTAAAATATGAATTGTCATGCGTTTACTAGAATTTTTGTTTCGAATCAGTAGCGAATCGTGTTTTGACGAAACAACAACATTTTACATGTTACGGTCTAATTAATATAAAAAGGTTTATATTTCGATAACAGGTTGGACTAGAGAATAAACCACTTCCTTTCCATCTAACCCCATCCCCAATCAGTGGTGAAACCTACATTGGAATATGATGAGCCAGCGCGAAAAGTAAGTTTTTTTTTTATAATTGTTAGTTTATTTTTTCATAAAGGAGAAAAATAACCAATCATAATTTTTGGTCACTTCGACCCTAGATAATTCAAATTTGCTTAAAATTACATTAATCGTCAGGGTTAGCTACTGATTCAAACCTATATAATTATTTGTCATGAGAATTCTATAGACCGTAAAATACCATAGTTGGCTGCTAAGTCGTGTGAAATTTATCCATTCTTAGCTAAGACATTATATACTTATGTGTCTGTACACCGATTTTCGCATAATACCTAACATATGCCACCGATAAAGGAAGAAGCATTTGTTGATGAGTTGTGGACATATCTTGAAGACACTAAGAACAATTTAAACATTCCGAAACACTTGATTTTAGGAGATTTTAATATAAATATTAAACATCAAACTGATCTAGTTTCTGCATATCTGGATGTATTGAGTGAATATGACTTCTTATCGTTAATAAACAAATATACAAGAATTCAGGGAACATCGAAAAGTTGCATAGATCATATATTTTATAGTTCGAATACGATAGATGAATATATGGCAGCTACATATGATACCAATATTACAGACCACAAGGCTACAATGGCATATCTTCCTTTACAAGCTGAGACAACCGTAAAAAAGTTATTTTTCAAAAATATTGATAATAAAAAGCTACAAGAAGACATTCAGAGTCATAGATGGAAAGCCTTTTATAACATAAATAATTTAAACGGAAAAGTTAGCTATTTAATAAATGTGGTAAATAAATATATATGTAAAAATACAAAAGAAGAAAATAAGAAATATATTAAGAGGCAACAATGGGTAACCAAAGGTATTATTAATTCAATTACAGAAAGAAACAGACTTCATCATGTTTATAAAAAAGATTTGGAGAACATAGAAAAAAAGGAAGCGTATTTAAATTACAGAGCATTAACTGATAGAGTTTTGAGAAAAGCTAAAAAAGATTACTATACCAAACAAATAAATGAAAATTCAGGAAACTCAAAAGGACTATGGAAAATTATTAATCAGTTACAAAATAAAGCTAAAAACAATAACGATGACATAAAAGAAATACATACTGATGAGGGCCGTATGGTAACAGAGGCTAAAGATCTAGCAGAAACATTTAACAATTATTTTACTGAAGTAGGCATTACTCTTACAAAAAGCATAAGCCCACCAAACACGCCTCAGAAAAATTCAATTGTTCTGTTGCCTTTAACAAATATAGAAATCAAAAACATAATAAACTCACTAGCAAACAAGAAATCACCCGGAATAGATAATATACAAACAGAATTAATAAAAGAGAATTCAGACATATTCACCCCACTCTTGACCCACTTAGTTAATGAAATATTTCTACAAGGAGAATTTCCCACTGAACTCAAGAGATCTTTAGTGATACCAATATTTAAAAAAGGCAATAAGACAATGGTGACAAATTATAGACCGATATCCTTAATAACAACTTTCGCAAAAGTGGTAGAGAAAGCTCTAAATTTGAGGTTACAAGAATATCTTAAAAAATATAATATAATTTCTACAAAACAATTTGGATTTCGAGAGGGACTCTCTACAACTGATGCAATTCTAGAATTAACTAAAAAAATGTATCACTCGGTGGATCTTAATAAGCCAAATTTAACCATTTTCCTGGATTTAGCCAAGGCCTTCGATACTATACATCACGAACAGTTATTGCTGGCTTTGGAGGATGCAGGGATACGAGGAATGGCATTAAAACTTTTCGGAGACTATCTAAAAAACCGATATCAACAAGTGAAAGTAAAAGATCAGCTTAGCAGAAGCAAACTAATCACAACTGGTGTACCACAAGGGACAGTCCTTGGTCCTATACTATTTTCAATTTACGTGAATAATTTGTATATTCAACCGACTACTGGCCAAATTGTGAGTTTTGCTGATGACACGGCTGTTTTCTATGAAGCAGATACTTGGGAAGAACTAAAGTATAAAGCAGAAAATGACTAGATGACTAGATAATTTAACCTACACCTTAAGGATGTTGCTTTTTAAATTTAAATTTCTCAAAAAAACATTGAGCGTTATTCACCTTAGAACTATTTACTACACACTTGTTCAAACCAGACTTCAATACTCCATCATCTGCTGGAGGGCTACCACAAACAACCATTTAAATAAACTGGAAATTTTTCAAAAGAGATTACTGAAAATAATATTCAATAAAAAAATTAGGTATCCAACGGATTTATTGTATGATGAAACCAATATTATGGATGTCAGACAATTATATGTTTATGCAATTTTAATGTACACTTACAAACATAAAGATATATTACAAAAAAAGACATATAACTATCAAACAAGAGGTAAAGAAACAGGCACAGTATATACTCACTTTGTAAGTAAATCAGTATCACAAAGATATTATTTGTACCTAAGTGGAAAAATATTTAATCACCTTCCGGAAATGTATAATATTTATTTGTATTCCGTAAACTCCCCTCAATTAATTAAAATATTAATGAAAAAATATATTGTAAATGGTGACAGGAAAGCTTTGAGAGCATTGATTGAATAATGTGTGAGGAGCTTTCGGTAAAATGTGATAAAATTATGAAATTTAGAAGTAAGAAATTCAATGGATTCATTGCTATATGTATATGTGTGAGTGTGTGTATGTATATAATTGTTTATTTAGAAAGAAACGTGAAAAAAACATGCAAACATAATAACATAATATGTGTGTATGTATGTATGTATGTATGTGTATATATTTGTTATCCTACTATTGTTTATAAATTAAGTGAAATATTGTTTTGTGTAATTTTGGAGAATCGATTTAATTTAGTACATTATATATTTAAATCATTTTTAGTAAAAGTAAGCAATTCAGCAGCCTATGCGCAACCGTGAGGTCATAAATAGGCTACCATGTCGCATACGTAGTACATTGATGTTCCATATATAATATTGTACAACAAGAGATTTATGTATATATATGTATAACATGAGCTGAATAAAGATTATTATTATTATTATATAGTTAATTGGAAACTGTTTATTATGAATAATCTTTTCATATAATTGATGTTCTGTTAAAATATTATATCAATTTTAGTTTTGTTGAATTCAGGTAGAACTTGTTATCAGGAATAGGTAAACAAGTTTTTTGTAACTCCTAGAAATTTAAAATCGATTAGCCTCAAATTGATATTGTTTATTGAAAAATATAAATACATTTATTTATTTGATTGAAAGATGCCTACTGTTCCTACACCACCCGATGAACTTAAATTGATCGATTGATTGCGCAGCGGGAAATTCTTTTTGGTAAGGGTCAAACATGTTTTGATTCCGCGAAGGAACTCGATAGACACCCAAATTCTAGTAGTAAACTAGAAAACTTTTCTATCCGTTACACTACATTTTCCCATGTTGTATAGGAGTATCGCCAAGTAGTCGAAGAAATTGTAACAATAAAACAAAAACTTAAACCTGACGAGCGTCCAAATTACGATAGTTTGAATGCCTTCGATGAGCTCTACTGTACAATGAGTATATAGCTTCTAAATTTTTGTCTACACCGACTCAAAATCCTGTAGTAACTTCTAATGCCGCCACCGATTCAAGGGTGCGTATGCCTAAACTTGAACTTATAAAATTTTCTGGAGAAGACCTTTCCGTTTGGCCTTTATTTCATGAAAACTTTAAATATTTAGTACATGGTAAGGTGGAATTTTCTAAAGCAGAGAAATTGCAATATTTATTAGGAAGCCTATCTGGAAAGGCTTTAATAACCTGCAATGCATTTGAAGCTACCCCTAATAATTATGATTCGATATGGAAGTTATTAGAAGATACCTACAACGATACAAAATTTCTTGCCGATTTGTATTTAGATAAAATTTTAAATTTCCACTCATTGCCTAATGGAAGTCCAAATAATTTACTATCATTTTTAGAAACCTTTGATACCGCTGTAACTGCCTTAAAACGTTTAAGATTAAATGATTTATGTAATTATATACTTACTTATATTGCCCTTTCAAAATTACCCAAACAAACCATTGATGATTTTGATTTGGTTACTCCTCAAAATACTATACCACAATCTTCTTACAGTGCCATATCCGTGATCGGACGTAGGCGACCTCTCACTTTTACCTGTGTTGTGCTCTCCAGTTACCACAGATAGAAGGGACCTACAGTTTAACGACGGATCCGAACTTCTATATTGAGAGGTTGTACTAGGCAGAATACTGTCGGTGGTTCGCCATTGCCTTCCGACAGGTGGCTCTCCGAATTTTTAATTATGATGTTAAATAGGCCCGGGTTTGATCCCGGGGCCTCTCGGTTAGCAGACAGAGCACCATTCCACTAGCCTACGGAGACCACTACCACAATACGATGATCTTATTAAATTTGTTCGCCAACGAAGTAGGAATATTAGTAAAATTGATAAGATTAAACCAATTTCTAGCTCAAGCTACCAACATTCTAAATCTAATAATTTTAATAGAAATCCAAAGACCTTTATGGCCAACAACTCCATCCGTGTTAAATCAAATTGTATTGTTTGTATACATCAACAACATTACCTAAAAGACTGTTCTGTTTTTAAAAGTGGGCCATTTGATCAAAAATTTAGTTTTATAATGGATAACAACTTGTGTATGAATTGTTTTTCAAATAAACATAAAGTTAGTGCTTGTCCTTCACGATTTAATTGCACATTGTGTCAACAGAGACATCACAGTCTGTTACATAAAACCAATAAAAGTAATAAAGGAAATTCAAATGTCTCTGATAATAACATAGTACAGTCCACACCCTCTAGCAGCTCGCAAAATGCTTGCAATACAGCCCATTTTGATGGTATGCATAACAAATCTCAGTTTGTAGTTTTGAGTACCATAGTTGCCAATGTTAAAAACAAATGGAATAAAATAGATAAGGTTAGATTTTTGTTAGATAGTAGCTCTATGCCTAATTTACTTACTCTGGATTGTTGTCAGAGATTGGGATTAAATTTCCAAAAATTTAATTCTAAGGTATTAGGTGTAGGGGGAAATATAAACACCTTAAAGGGTAAAACCAACCTTACAATTTCTCCTACTTTTGACACAAATTTAAAAATCCCATTAGAAGCTTTGATTGTAGATAAGATTACTAAGCCATTGCCAGAATTTCCTATAGATATTCGTAATTTGGACTATTTGAAAAATTTGCCTTTAGCTGATCCTCCTTTTCACACTCCTAGTAAGATAGATGGTATTTTGGAAGCATCCATTTTTGCAGATTTAATAAAAAATGATAAAATTTCAGGACAAGATGGATCCCCGACTGCAATTGAAACCTCCTTTGGTTACGTAGTTACTGGTTATGTCCAGCCATTACCAAGCAATACAAATGAGTATACTTTCCATACCTTTATAGATGTATCTCCTACTCTAGAATCCTTAGTAAATAAAATGTTTCAGCTAGAAGATCTATCTCAGCCATTACCTAATGATGAAGATTTAGCTTGTGAGAAAATCTTTTTAGATCATGTTGTCCGAAGCCAATCTGGTCGATATTCTGTAGCATTGCCATTTAAATCTGATCCTGACCAATTGGGTGACTCTTACTCCTTTTCCAAGTCTCGTTTATTGTCTCTCAAACGAAAGTTAAGTAAATTTCCTAATCTAGGATTAATTTATTCCGATATTTTGCAGGATTATATTAATCAAGGACATATGTCCCTTGTTCCTTCTGCTTTAATCAATATCCCCTCGTATTATATTCCACACCACTGTATCTTTAAACCTGATGGTGTTTCCACACCTTGTCGTATTGTGTTTGACGCCAGTATTAAAACCAACAAAAACACCTCATTAAGTGATGTACTTTATACTGGTTGCAAACTTCAAAATAATTCAGTTGATATTCAGTTGAATTTTAGATTATTTTCAATAGCAGTAACATCAGATATTAAACAAATGTATCGACAAATTGAAATCATTCCATCACATAGGCAGTATCAGAGAATTCTTTGGCGTTTCTAGCCTCAGGATCCTATTTCCGTGTACCAGCTCAATACTGTGTCATTTGGAGTAAAATGTTCACCGTATTTGAGTTTAAGAGTTATTAAAAAACTTCTAGAGGATGAAGGATGTAATTACCCTGATGCTGTTTCAACCTCTCCAAAATGATATGAATATGGACGATTTCATAAGTAGTTTTCCTGATCTAGAGTCTGCTAAACTCGCCCATTCACAAATTGTTGCCTTATTTTCGTCAGCTGGTTTTCAAATATGGACGTCCAATTCATCTCATTTACTTAATATTATTCCAAAAAATCTCAGGTTAATGGGAATTAAGAATTTTGAGTGTGATTCCTTAAAGATTTTAGGTTTGCAATGAAATCCATCCACAGATAAATTCATATTTAAACTTTCTCCTGTTGATTATTCTGTTTGCACTAAAAGGCGATTGCTGTCCTTTGTCGCTAGAACCTATGACCCCTCAGGAGTTTTATCGCCTTTCATTCTTCTTATCAAGCTAATGATAAAATCACTGTGGGATTTAAATTATGATTGGGATGAAATTGTACCAACTAAAATCTGTCAGCAATGGAAATCTGTCTTATTGCAGCTTCCGAATTTGTCGAAGCTAGAAATTCCAAGACATATTTCTTTTGTAAAAGATTTTAGCTTTTGGATTTTGTGATGCCAGTAAGTCTGGTTATGCCGCTGCGGTTTATGCCAGAACTGAAGCCACCAACATGGTCAAAAGTACTCTTTTATATTCCCAAGCTCGCGTAGCTCCTAAATTAGCTGTTACTTTACCTCGTTTGGAGTTATGTTCTGCTGTTTTACTCGCTAAAATCCTATTCCATATTAGGAATACCTCTGCTCATCGTTTAGCTATTCAAAATATTTTTGCGCTTCCGGATTCACAGATATATCTTCATTGGATTCATTCCCATCCTAAACGATGGAAAACTTTTATTTCTAATAGAATCTCTTTAATCCAGAAACTGGTTCCTTCAGAAAAATGGTACTTTGTGTCAGGCAATCAAAATATTGCTGACTGCGCTTCTCGTGGTCTTACCTGGTTGTCATACGACATACCGCGATGGCCTATAAAAACACTACAGGAAATAATTATTGATAGTAATAATAGAGGTTCCAATTACGAGCCTCATGAGTTAGTTGCCACAATAACCATCGCGGCAGTTGAAGGACCTCTTTATAAAATTATAAATCATTTTTCCGCCTTTAATAAAATGTTAAATTCCTCGGTTTATGTTCTAAAGTTTTTAAAATTATTACCCAGAATTTTCCCCATCAACACAAAGGATTTGGACCAAGCCGAAATCCATTTAATTCGCACTGTTCAAACGAAACATTGTTCAGATATTTTTAAGGCGATTGCCAAGCAAAAGTTATTGAAACCTAATATTCGCCGTCTCAAAGCATTTATTGATAAACACGGTATAATGCGTGTCGGTGGAAGATTAACCAATTCTTCATTAGAATATGATCACCAGCATCCCATTTTGTTACCCAAATTGGACAATTTTGTTACATGTTTAATTGATCATTACCATAAAAGATATTGTCATACTGGTTCGTATTTGCTTTTATCTTTTTTGAGACAAAAATACTGGATTTTGTCTGCTAGAACTATCGTGCGTAAACGTCTTTGGTTATGCAATCGTTGTTTTAAAAACAACCCTAAACCAGTATATCCCATTATGTCCGATTTACCCTCGGAAAGAGTTAATCAAACTAAAGCTTCTTTGACGACTGGTGCTGACTTTACTGGTTCTTATCCCATTACAATGTTTCGTAAACGTGGAGTAAGAAGTCAAAAGGCTTATGTCTGTATTTTTATTTGTTTCGTCACGAAAGCTGTTCACTTAGAATTAGGTTCATCCATATGCACTGAATGCTTTTTAGGAACCTTTAAACGCTTTATATCTCGTCGAGGTAATTGTTTAAGGTTGTATTCTGATTGTGGAACCAATTTTATTGGAGCCAAGGCTCGGATTAATGAAGTTCAGGAGTTTTTAAATTCCTTAGAATACCGTGAAGCCTTTCAGGGAGAACAAATTTAAACAAAATCGAATTGATCAATAATCCTCCCCGAGCTAGTCACTTTGGCGATCTTTGGGAATCTAACATCCGAAGCATGAAAATGCAGAGTGATCGGAGAACAAAAAGTTGAAGCTATTTTGAATAGTCGCCCCTTATGTTTGTTGAATAACGATCCTAACGATCCTGTTGCGTTAACTCCTGCACATTTTCTTTATGGTACCTCTTTATTTTCTTTTCCTGATGAAAATTCTTATAATGAAGGCACTCATCCGGTTTCTAGGTATAAATTGTTAGAGTCTGTTGTTGCGCATTTTTGGAAGAGGTGGCATAGTGAATACCTTTCTACACTTCAAGAACGCCAGAAATGGAATACTTCCACTATGCCTGTAAAGGAAGTTACTATTGTCCTCATAATGCAAGAGAACTTGCCACCACTGCAATGGCCGATGGGTATTGTGGAGAAGGTTTATCCTGGCAAAGACGGAGTTATACGAGTAGCCAGGGTAAGGACTAAACATAGTTCGTACTCCCGTCCGGTAGTAAAACTCTGCCCACTGCCACTCTAATAATTTAATTTTGTATTTTTTTTGTAAGAGTAGTTTTAGATTAGATAGTAAATACCAGCATTTAGGATGTTTTATTTAGTTTTGTTTTTTTTCGCTTGAATTTTTTTAATTTAAATTCAATTTTCTGGCCCGCAGGATGTTTTGGCATTAATGTTGCCTATCCGGTAGAGCCAACAAATTTATTAAAATATGAATTGTCATGTGTTTACTAAAATTTTTGTTTCGAATGAGTAGCGAATCGTGTTTTGACGAAACAACAACATTTTACGGTTTAATTAATATAAAAAGGTTTATATTTCGATAACCGGTTGGACTAGAGAATAAACCACTTCCTTTCCATCTAACCCCATCCCCAATCAGTGGTGAAACCTACATTGGAATATGATGAGCCAGCGCGAAAAGTAAGTTTTTTTTATAATTGTTAGTTTATTTTTTCATAAAGGAGAAAAATAACCAATCAACTAATTAATTGCAAATTGCACACATCACAATTTGGCGAAATTTCAATCTAATTTGTTTTATCACCAACATTCGTAAAATTTCTTAGCACCATCTAGCGTCGAGAAGCGCAAATAACTTGGTAGGTACCTGTATCTGATACGATAGGTACCCGAATTATCGGCTATAATCGGGATTCCTTTGAATTACTTGAACGGAATTAACTTATGCTCCGAAATTTTTTGTCGGGGAATACCCGTCCAAAGTTTATAAATACACCTCAACAAATATTTTTTCTGCAATCTGCAAAGAGCTTTGAAAGTGTTTGCTGTGAATAAATGATAGTGTGGACTGCCGATATGCAGACCAAAAGTTTTGTGGGCATCACTGCCCACTTTGTACATGACATGAAGTTAACATCAGCGACAATAGGTATTGTTGAATTATCAGAGTCTCACACGGTAGACTATATTGCTTTAGAATTGAGCAAAGCTCTTCAAATTTGGGGAATTGATCCTAATGATGTTGTTGCTGTAGTGACGGACAATGCAGCCAATATGGTCAAAGCTATGCATGACAAATTTGGGAAAAACCGACACATCCCATGCTACACAGAAGGTTTGAGTATTATTATTGACAAGATACGATCAATAGTAGTATGGTTCAAAAAAAGCGTTAAGGCTAGTGATCAATTAAGAAAAATACAAATCGATGCAGGAACGATAGAAGGAAACATTAAAAAAATGATTTGGGATGTCAAAACTCGCTGGAAGTCCACATATTACATGATAGAGAGATTTCTACTAATGTCATCTATGGTCAGCAATATTTTATTTTCCGATGTTAATGCTCCAAATATGATTACTGCAGCCGAAGTTTAGCATTTACGAGAAATATGCAAGCTTTTAAAACCACTAGAAAGGATGACAGTAGAGCTAAGTGGAGAAAATTACCCCACAATAAGTAAAGTAATACCAATGATTGGTTGTCTGATAAACCAGTACAACAATTATTCGCACCAGTATGAAGTAGGTAAGCACTTCAACATTTTAAAAGAAATCGAAAAGAGTTTTGGTGCTATTGAGAAATCTTATATACCAGCTGTTTCCACAATATTGTATTCTCGATTTAAACAAATAAACTTCAGGGATCCTCAAGCCCTGGGCACTGTGATGCGACACATCAAAAGTGAGATCGCGACTTTCTAAAGCACTTCTTCTTCATCAGTATCTTCTGATTCGGATACTGGAGAACCGGAATTTGATATATGGGCGCACCATAAAAAATTAGCGCACACTAAAAAAAGTGGACAAGGAAAATCACATAAAGATAGTGAACTCAATCAATATTTAAGTTTGCCAGTTAGAAACTTGAAAGACGATCCCTTGGACATCTGGAGCGAAATGAAATCGGTATATCCCAACTTATTTAAAGTGGCGGCAAAATATTTTTGTGTTGTAGCAACGTCGGTCCCCAGCGAGAGGCGGAGCAACAGCTACTAAAAGTCGTAACCGTCTCACGGGAAGTAGGCTTTCCAAATTATTATTTTTGAGCTCTATGCCTGATAACTTGCATTTGTGGAACTGATGTATTCACCTAATCCACAAAATCACAAATGCAGGCAAACAGTCTACTTCCTGTGAGACATTTAATTGTAAACTTGACTAAATTGTAATAAAAAATACATTTTCATGTATTTTGTAAAAACATGCAATTTTGTAGAACACTTTTAACAGTTTTAACTTGTACTTACTTAATCAGAAAATACACTTTTTTTTAATGTATTACCTTTCAATATTTTCTCAGTACCTACTTTACGTTTCAAAAACTTTAGATTTGAATATAATGAAAAAATATATCGATATTTTTCATAATATCGATATTTTTGTTTAGATATATCGCTTGTATCGATATATCATATGATGATTATATCGATATATTTATATTTTTTGCCTTCCCTAGTCAACACTATAAGTGCCATCTACTCACTCCCTAATAACAATAACCACATTTTTGTGTATTGCTATCCTGTATATCATAAAATAATAAACTAACAAGTCACTTCTTATATATTAAAACTGTTATTTTGTTTTTCATGTAACTGAATCTTTACCAGCTGATACCTAAAAACTTAAATTTGGAACTTCCATTTTGATAATCGCTTGCTATAATGTAATAGGATCAAAACCCAGTTTAAAGCTGCACCATCGACAAACTTGTGAAATAAGAAATCGAAATAATTGAACTGGAACGAGCCCAGCTGTACTAAAAATATCGATATTTTGAGGCAAATTTTCGATAGAATGAGATAGACGATAAAAGGGCTTGTTGTATCTGCCATACCCGTGTGTCATATGACACGAAAACGTTAAGTATGGTAAACTCATTAAGTTTTGATATGAAGCTTCGGCAGATATACTCTAAATCTGTATTAAAAGGACTTTATTCCACAGGATACTGTGAACAATTCTACAATTGACCTTCCAAATTCCAAAATGCCAAATTCCAAAATTTTAAATTGCAATTTCCACGCCTCGGGATTAACATCCCAAACACCAAAGCGCAAACCCCAATGCAGAAATTCCAAACCTTGGACTTTAAACCCCAAACATTAAACTTTCTAAACAACAAAGCGCAAACCCCAAATCCCAATGAGCGAACTCCAAACCTTGGACTTTGAACACCAAACATTCCAAATTTCCAATTCCAAATTCAATTTCAAATTCCAATTTCAACGCCTTGGAATTTGAACACCAAACACCAAAGCGCAGACCCCAAACCCCAATGCGCAAACTTCAAACCTTGAACTTCAAACCCCAAACATTAAACTGTCCAAAATTCAAATTCCAAATTGCAATTTCCAGGATTTGGGGTTTAAACCCCAAACACCAAAGCGCAAACTCCAAACCTTGGATTTTAAACCACAGACATTGAACTTTCCAAATTCCAAATTGCAATTTCCACGCTTTGGGGTTTAAACTCCAAAAACCAATGCACAAACTCCAAACCTTGGACTTTAAACTCCAAACCTTAAACTTTCGAAAATTCCAAATTCCAAACTCCAAATTCCAAATTGCAATTTCCACGCCTTGGGGTATAAACCCCAAACTCCAAAGCGCAAACCCCAATGAGCAAACTCCAAACCTTGGACTTTTAACGCCAAACTTTCCAATACCAAATTCAATTCCAAAATTTCAATTTTCAAACTCCATGTCCTACTCCTTGGGGTTTAAAAACCAATCACCAAAGCGCAGACCTCAAACCCCAATGCGCAAACTCCAAACCTTGAACTTCAAACATTAAACTGTCCAAGTTTCAAATTCGAAATTGCAATTTCCACGCCTTGGGACTTAAACCCCAAACACCAAAGCGCAAACCCCAATGCGTAAGCTCTAAACCTTTGACTTTAAACTCCACACATTAAACGTTCCAAATTGATAAATTCAATTTCAAAATTCTAAATTTCAAATTGCAATTTCCAAACCTTGGACTTTAAACCCCAAACTTTCCAAATGTCCAATTCCAAATTTAATTTCAACACCAAAGCGCAGACTCCAAACCCCAATGGGCAAACTTCAAACATTGAACTACAAATCCGAAACATTAAACTGTCCAAATTTCAAATTCCAAATTGCAATTTCCATGCCTAGGATTTTAAATCCCAAATACCAAAGCGCAAACCCTAATGCGCAAACTCCAAACCTTGAACTTCCCAAATTTCAAATCCCAAATGGCCAAATTTCAAATTTCAATTTCTACGCCTTGGGGTTTAAGCCACAAGGACCAATGCGCAAACTCCAAACCTTGGACTTTAAACCCCAAACATTAAACATTCCAACTTCCAAAATGCGAAATTCCTAAATTCCAAACTCCATATTACAAATTGCAATTTCTACTCCTTGGAGTTTAAACCCCAAACACCAAAGCGCAAACCCCAATGCGCAAACTCCAAGCCTTGGACTTTAAACCCCAAACATTAAACTTTCCAATTTTCAAATTCCAAAATTTCAAATTCAATTCAAAAATATCAAATTGCAATTTCCACGCATTGGGGTTTAAACCTCAAACACCAAAACGCAAACCCCAATGCGCAAACTCCAAACCTTGGACTTTAAATACCAAACATTGAACTTTCCAAATTTCAAATGCCAAAATGCCAAATTTCAATTCTCAAAATTCTAAATTGCAATTTCCACACCTTGGGGTTTAGACCCCAAAAACAAATGCACAAACTCCAAACCTTGAAGTTTAAACCCCAAACATTAAACTTTCCAACTTCCAAAATGCCAAATTCCAAATTACAGTTTCTACGCCTTGGAGTTCAAACCAAAACCACCAAAGCGTAAACCCCAATGTGCAAACTCCAAACCTTGGACTTTAAATCTCAAACATTGGACTTTAAACACCAAACATTGAACTTTCCAAATTTCATATCCCAAAATGCCAAATTCCAAAATTCCAAATTGTATTTTCCACGACTTGTGGTTTGAACACCAAAGTGCAAACCCCAAACCCCAATGCGCAAACTCCAAACCTTGGACTTTAAACCCCAAACATTAAACTTTCCAAATTTCAAATTCCAAAATGCGAAATTCAATTCCAAAATTTCAAATTGCAATTTCCACGCATTGGGGTTTAAACCTCAAACACCAAAACGCAAACCACAATGCGCAAACTCCAAACCTTGGACTTTAAATACCAAACATTGAAGTTTGCAAATTTCAAATCCCAAAATGCCAAATTTTAAATTCCAAAATTCTAAATTACAATTTCCACACCTTGGGTCTAGACCATAAAAACCAATGCAGAAACCCCAAACCTTGAACTTTAAACCCCAAACATTAAACTTCCCAACTTCCAAAATGCCAAATTCTAAATTACAGTTTCTACACCTTGGGGCTTAAACCCCAACCACCAAAGCGTAAACCCCAATATGCAAACTCCAAACCTTGGACATTAAATCCCAAACCTTGGACTTTAAACACCATACATTGAACTTTCCAAATTTCATATCCCAAAATGCCTAATTCCAAAATTCCAAATTGTATTTTCCACGACTTGTGGTTTAAACACCAAAGTGCAAACCCCAAACCCCAATGCGCAAACTCCAAACCTTGGACTTTAAACCCCAAACATTAAACTTTCCAAATTCCAAAATTCGAAATTCAATTCCAAAATTTCAAATTGCAATTTCCACGCATTGGGGTTTAAACCTCAAACACCAAAACGCAAACCACAATGCGCAAATTCCAAACATTGGACTTTAAATACCAAACATTGAAGTTTCCAAATTTCAAATCCCAGAATACCAAATTCTAAATTGCAATTTCCACACCTTGGGGTTTAGACCCTAAAAACCTATGCACAAACTCCAAACCTTGAACTTTAAACCCCAAACATTAAACTTTCCAACTTCCAAAATGCCAAATTCCAAATTACAGTTTCTACGCCTACCACCATAGCGTAAACCCCAATGTGCAAACTCCAAACCTTGGTCTTTAAACCCCAAACATTAAACTTTCCAACTTCCAAAATTCCAAATTGCAATTTCCCCGCCTTGTGGTTTAATCCCCAAACACGACGACGATATACACACAGGATTTTTTTTCTAAAAACCGTTTTTTCATGATCATCTCAATATTACAAATGGGTTAGACATAAACAGCAACCCATTTTATTCTCTGTTTCTTTCTGTTGCGAAATCTGTCTCAATTTCCGACAATATCAATTCCATTCCAGTTATATAGGACAAAGTTCACTGATTGAAATACAGGCCAGATTGACAAATAACATCTATGAATTTTACTTGTTTTTGGATCAAATTACTTATTAATCGAAGGATAACATTCTAAATCAATAGTAAGCATTATGAAATTTACATAACTAAAAAAAAATGTAAATAAATTTAAAAATCGAAGAATCATTGACTGATGACATCACAGTCATTACTATCGATTTTGATAACGTGTACCTACGACAGATGGCACATGAATATGTACGTTTTTAACCTTATTTGTATTCAAATAACCTTGTAATTTCATTGAAATTCAACAATAATTCTCTGCTACGTTCTTTAACATAATTAATTAAATCCCAACGCTATGAATAATTATTTTTTCACAATGTTAATGTTTTTCAACAGTACTTATTTCGTGAGTTACGGTCATAAAAAGATAACTGAAAAATGTGTTCATCTTCCTTTTCGGAAATAATTAAATTGACGTTTCTTACATAGCCTCCAACTACTTTTGTTTATTAGAAACGTCGCGACAAGTGAAAAAAAAACTGTATGTGTGTGTACTATCTCTCAAAACTACTAGCGGGTCGATTAAAGTATATAGTGAAAAAATTGTCATAAATCCGCTTTTGCTATTTCAAAGATTATCAAATCAAAGGAAATAACGATATGAAAAGTTATTTAAAGTATGAACTAGCTCTTTATCCACTTTCGCTATTAAATGAAAATGGATTTAAAAAAAATACAAAATCTGAATTGTATGCAGATATTAAAAATCTAAATTATTTGCCAAATTTTGATTATTACGTTAATGTTATTGATGGCGGGTTTTTACTTCAAAAAGTGGTCTGGCAAAAAAATGATAGAGTTTTAGATATAAAAAAAAGTAAATAAAATATGAAATTAACTGTCTCGACCCTTACTTCGTGGAATCTGCTCATATTAGTGTTTTAAATGAAACTCACGGTTTCTAGTTTCATTTAAAACACTTATATAAAATATGTTAAAGATAACTACGCTGCTGATTGCTGTATTATTTTTAACGGTTATCCGAATGCACATAAAAGTAATCCTACGTCAGCAGCTTCAGCTTCAATAAGCACCAAAGAAAATTAACGATCAAGAAGAAAATCATCTATATTGCCCGATTTGAATGAATTTCTAGACCATATAATTATACCATTTACGCCTCAAGCATTCTTATCTAACGAGAAAAATAAGAATAAGTTAGTAAAATTGTTACAATTAGAATTGCAATCGGCTGGATTTACTTGCGTACAAGCGGAAGAAGATGCTGATTATTTGATAATTAAGATATCAATAGAAATTACTCAAAAAACACAACTATTGTTTTCGTAGGTCAGAATATTGATCTACTTGTCTTGTTAAATCAATTAAATATCAATAATCTAGGCAGGGCCGGATTAAGACATTAGAGCGCCCTAGGCTGACATCAGTTTGGCGCCTCTAAACTAGGAAAGTAAAAATTTATATACAAGTAAAATAAAACGCGTTTCACAAAATATATATGTATTTATGAAAATGTACAAATCGATTATTTAAAGGTGGATTTTACGACACTTAATACTTGAAAATTTTTGTATGATATCATCAAAATTTCTTTCTTTTAGTGCCTCACATTATTATATTGTCTTCAGTGTTTTCTAAGTTTGTAAGAAAATCAAAAGATCCATTGATTTCATCGTACGAATTTTTTCGCCTCTCGAGTTCTGATACTACATTGTTTACAACCACGTAGAACATATTTACTTCCATATCTGTCCTACCATCAAAAGTAGTTTCTCCAACATCACTCTCTCCTGGCAAACATTTCCTTTTTTTCATCCTTTTCGAATCCAACGTATAGGTACTGCATTCTGTTAACAATTTACCGCTTTCCTCGTATTTGTTATAAGTTGTTCTCATTTCCGTAACAAAGTGAATTAATGATTTATAGAGTTGAACAGCTGTCACTATATCCATACTTTGTTTTGTGGAATTGAACTAAAATATCTCTCCAGAAAGAGAGTATAATACCAGTCTCCAAGCTTAACATTTTTTGCAATATACCCTTCCCCTCAGCTTTTGTTTTAGGTGCTTGCGAGGTATCATTCACAATAAAATTCAAAGCTTCTTTAAAATAATCGTAACTGTCATAAAGAGCGGCGCAGACATCAACTCTAGCTGACCATCTAGTAGCTGAAAGTTTTTTAGATACATGTAGTTCTGACCCACTCACAGTTCTGTTACGTGTTAAACACACTTTCATTATTTCCCACCTATAAGTTGATGCTGAAAAGGAAGTGTATATTTCTTCCACGAACAAGAAGAAATTTGTTACAAGAGGAGAACACTCTGCAGCGCAGGTTCCTACTAAATTCAGTGAATGGGCAGCACATGGTATAAATTTTGCCAATTTGTTCTTTTCCTTGATGCTAGCTTGCAAACCAGAATATCGACCAGACATGTTGCTAGCGTTATCGTAAGATTGTCCTCTACAGTTCTGTATGTCTAATGACATATGTTCTAAAACTTTCAAAACTGCTGTTTCCATACTTGAAGCTTTGTGCCCTACATTAGCAGCAAATGTAATAAATCGTTCTACTACCGAACCATTTTAAACTACAGATCTGAGAACAACAGTAAGTTGGTCAGTATGGGATATGTCGGGTGTAGAATCTATGATTATTGCAAAATATTTCGTGTTTTTTATTTCTGATGCAAATTGTTCTCTTAGATCTACCGCCATGAGTTTTATAAATTCATCACAAATAGTTGAAGACAAATAAGAAACATTTCCTTTTCCTGGATTGCCTTTTGTTTCAATGTGTGTTTTCAGAAACGGATCGAGCTCTGCTAAAAGCTCTAGCGAACCTAGATAGTTGCCGTTATCAATAGCTCCAAACATTTCACTAGAACCCCTAAATGCTAAGTCACGCGATGTCAAAAATTTTATAACTGCAACTAATCGTTTAAGCATGTTAACCCAGTAATATCTTCCTGCAAGGTACTGCTTATGAACTTCGGTATCTACGAGTATTTTCCCGAAGACATTTGATCGCGCAATATACGCCTTCGCATTTTCACAGTGTTCAGAAGAGTTTTCATGTTCAGAAATCCGATGGGTATTTTTCCAGTCGTTGAATCCGTCATGAAATAATTCTTTTTTGTCCGGTTAAATAATTTACAATACAAACAATAAACATTTCTTGTTAGTGCTGAATATAATAGCCATTGACGACGTTGTGCAAAGTTTTGAAAAACATATTTTTTGAAGCAAATCTACTATGAATATCATAAATTCGTTTCGATTTTTGGAAATCCATTTTAGAAATTTCTTGTACAATCACAGATGGGTTCATTACAATGTAATTTATGAAACTTTCGGTTATAGCCCATCCAGCTAGATCTGTGTAATCGACTTTTGAAAATAATTCTGACGTTTCTTAAGGATTGCTTGATGAAGATGCACAGTCCTGGACTTCATCAGTATCCGAATTGCATGAGTTTATTGCGGTTTCTAGAGGATGCAAAAATAAAAATTACATTCTTACACCGCGTTATTCAATTATCTGCTTACCTCTATCCATAATATCATCATTACTGAGAGTTGATTGTTGTTCATTATCTGCATCGGCTTCCGTACCTCGAACAGGTTGACAAAAAAAAGAATTTAATTTGGGTATTTTTTTCAATAACTTCTCCATTATTTCTTGCTTTTCTTTTTCAGCCTTTTTCCTTTCCCACCCACTAAGTTTTCTACTTCCTCCACTTCCACTCATTGTTTTCGATAAAATGATAAACAAGACAAAAATACCGCAACTGATAGATATTATTTTAATTGACGATTACTCAACTGACTACCTTCAATTTTTAAAATAAATGTTTCCAAAGATTACCAATTTTTTTTGTAAATTTTGATGTTGCGTTTCCATCACTTTTAGTCGGTTCTCTTGTTTTGGCGAGCGCAAGGCGCACGTGGCGGTACTGCCGCAAATCAGCAAAAAGAGATTTGTCTATAGTTACCACAATACAGCATTGATAATCAAAATATATGGATGTAAAGCGGTGCTTTTCAATCTATCCAAGTATTCAAACCCGGCCGACTGAAATAATGATGTCTCTATTCACTAATATTGTCAATAAAATTTTGTTTAATATTGGTGCCTTATAACACATTCCATCTCCACGAAAAAAATACGTATACAGCAAAAATGAGTTGCATGAACTGTGACTATCGTTAGTGGTTAGTCCGGTCAGTCGGCGCCTATTTCTTTCACGGCGCCCTAGTCTATTATAGCCTAGTCAGCCTATTGGATAATATGGCACTGAATCTAGGCATATATTTTTATAATCCAGATACCAATGTTATAGCAGACTGTTACTACTCTTCGAATAGCTTTCGATATGAGTCACACCAAAAATATATCCGATTCTTACACTGCTTTACTCGGTGTTACACTACATCGGGATTTACTGGAAAAGGAAAAAGGTAATCGATAATATCATTGCAGTACAAAATTTCTCTGAGCTGGCAGACGTGTTTATGATGAAAACGCTAGCAAAGAATTAGTGTGTACAAATGGATGTAAATTGCATTCATGTACACTGCCCAACTAAGAAAAAATGCCGTTAGTGCAAAATTATCGATATCCATGTTTTAAACCACGAGGAATCCAATAAACTAGTCAAAAATGCCGTATCTCCAACCGTTTTCTAGATATCCAGATGTAGTTTGCCGTAAGTACATCAAAATCCCTCCATTGCTAAGAAAAAGTGTCGTAAGGGTAAGATACTAAACATAAATGCAGTAACTCCAATGCTCATACTGCACTTTTGCTCAGCTCTAGCACATACGGCAGTTTTGCTTAACAATGTTACCACTGTGGCTGTACATACGACATTTACTCTTTATGTTATGTTTTGTTTTGCAACAAATGTAAAGTGATGTGACCGGGTGAACATTTTAGTTGTAACGCGAAAAATTCGCCGAGCCGTTGTAAATTTAATTTGGCTAACCTGTCGACTGAGAGAAGTCACAGCGCTGTCGGAACCGAGTTAAAAATTTCAGTCCTCCATTTGCCGTCAAGGTGTGAACACACATCTGAACAAAAGATATTTGCATGTGCTCTGGGAGCCATAACGCTATTTCACGGAAAGCCTGATAAATTTTACATAGGGGAAGAAAATATCGCTCGATTTAACTAATCGAAGGTCTGACCCAATAATATACTGGACCAGGGGGTGCCGATGACCGAAGGATTCCAGTAGAATTGATGGATTTAAGAAAACACGTGGAAAATTCCCGTAGACGGCGTTAGCTGGTAGGATTCAATAAAAGGTAAATGGTTGAAAGATACTTTCTCGGAATTAACAGATTTGTAGGCAATTTAACGTAGAAATTCTGCTTGATTCGTAATTTATTGGAGTTTGTAATCTGGGTTCGCGGGATAGATTCGTTATAATTTTATAAATTCTTATTAATTCATATTCTACATGGCTTTATATTTTGTTGAAATAAGAATATATCACAGGGGTTGTATAAACATTCAGGGATGTGTCCAACGACGTAGTTTTTATATTATGGGTTTTTATTGGTATCGTAGTTTTTTTGCTAAGCGGAAAAAAACCAGTCATATAGTTTTTATTTTCAGAGTAGGTGGCTTTTATACAGTTAAAAGTCATGAGGTGTAATTATTTGCGAATTTCGGGTATAGTTATTATAGTCAGTATGATGGGATATTACGGGGGTACGTCGAAAAGTTGACCGGGGTAAAATGTAAACCCTATGTAGAGGCTAATTCGTTTCTCTATTTTAGGGGGGTTTTAGTATATGGACATAAAAACGCTGATTGGAATTTAATGGGTCGGTGAGACCAGTTCCAGGAGGCCTGGATTAATCTGGAGGAATTTCAGTTCCTGTTCTGGTGCCGGGAAAGGAAAGGTTACAGTTTTCCTTTCTTATTTCTTTAAACTCAGTAGTAAATTCACATCTATGCTTCACAAATTACCGTTTTTTTTATATTAAGTTTTATTTATTTTTTTTCCTTACTTGAATTTTGTATTTAAAATATTTTGAAATTTTGCGCCGTATATAATTTTGAGCTGTATATTCTCCAGCAACGCTAAACTCGTTGTAATTTAAATTTCTGGCTTATGCAACCATTATATTGGTATAAATTGCGGAAGTGTGAACCCTTGTAACTTTACATTGGTGTTTTTTGGACATATATATAATATATTATCGTTGTAATTTTTGGAATTTTGTACATGAACAATTTGATCGATTCTCTAGAATCTTTGCTTTGAGACATCGGTGTAGTTTGGGGCCCTCAGCTCTACTGCACCCTGAGATTACAGCCTTCAGCTGAGCTCAGACGATTTTTTTTTTATAATATTTTTCTTTTGGTAATGATATTGTATCATATATTTTGAAAAGAGACCTTTGGTCCACCAAGATTAATTAAAATTTCAATCAGGGTGTATTTGCTGACTTTTATTTATTTATGATAATTTACCTATCAGTTTAACCTTTGGAGTGTGTAGTGAGTGTTGTTAACCCACTGAGGAGTTGTGGGCTAACTTAGCAAGTCTTGGGTGCTTGCCAAAACTTCTCTGGCGCCCTTTATGTATACTCAATAATTTTTTTGAAGAATCCACCCCTTCTTCGACTCGAAGCTAGTCGACTGGCGAGCACGGGTTGTACCACGTGAGACAACCCGCATACCTATAACGAGCACTGTGAGGGTTTGTAGGTTTTTCTCGTTATATAGTCGTTTTATTTATTTTGAGTAAATATTATTTGGCAATTTGAGTATTTCAACATGATACCAAATAAAGTATCCTCAAGAACGAGACAAATGATGGATTTAGCTTTACAAGGTAATGAAAGTAATAAAACAGCTCAACTTGGTCCAGGTTGTAGTAAGCAAGAGGATTGCAGTTCGTTTGTAGTGATCGATCCCAATAATACGAGTAGTGTTGAAGATTATTGTTCAGCTATAATTATTGGTCTTTCAAATAAATCTTATGCTTTAACCATTTCTTTATTAAGAGGGACCAATAACAACTATTTATTAACACGTTATTTCATTACATTGTAAGATGTTTTACATCGTTCCTTAATTACTGATTATTATATTCCTTGTTTCTTGACTGCCGGGCCACTTAGCGGCCATCTATCATTGGTATGGCAGACCACACACATAACAACTATTGATGTATATGTAACATCTCCCTTTCTTTCAGAAAGCAAAATATTACATATGAATGACAATATAAATACTACTACAACTAACAAAAATTCAGGTTTCAACATCTAATGAGAAATGGTTACTAAACATAAACTTACAATCATAAAAATTAAACACAAAAACAATAGATGCTTATGCTCTAAACCTTGAAGGTTTATTCAGACATCGTCCTGACCGAGTTATATAAGTGTCACATTCGGAAGTATCATCCTCAGTAGGAGAGACGAGATGCTTAACATTTTTCTGATTTTCATTTTTATCACCTGATATTGATTCTTTGATTTTATCGCTTTCATTTGTCTCTTCCGCAGTAGATACATAATTTGATATTAAACTTTGAGTGCCATTATTAGTAGATTCAAGACAGGAATGTTTAAGAGATACTGGGTTAGGATTATTCTTTAAAAATGACGAATTTCTTCTTACTACCATGTCTAGATTTTCTCTAACTTAAAATGAACGCGGAGTAGAGTGTGTATCTACTACTTTACCTGGAACCCAGAAACTACCCTTCTTTATCATTACACTTTCGCCCTTATTGAATGATTTTCGATGTTTTGCACTCTTGTCATGGTACTCTTTAGCTTTAGATCTTTTCTCACTAATTTTTTCTTGGTCAATGTAGGGTAAGTCTGTTAGTAGCTTCTTAGAAATGGGTGAAACACCAATACCTGTTAGAGGAGAAGTCCTATATTCAAGTAGTGCTTGATACAGATCATCTCCAGAGTCATGGCATTTCTTTAGAATATCTTTACAAATAGCAACAGATCTTTCTGCAAGTCCATTAGACCTGGGATATCTGGGACTTGTTGTGATTGAAGTAATTTCCCAGTTCTTAGCAAAATCTTTGAACTCTTTGCTGTTAAACGGAACATTGCCTGAAATTATAGTAGATGGAATGCCATGAGTAGCAAAGACACATTTCAATTTTAAAATTATTTCTGTAGCATTTTTACTGTCCAAGGGAATCAACTCAAGTCAGTTGCTATAATAATCCACTACTGACAAATAATCTTTTCCTGCATAAGTTAAAATATCGGCTTTTACTTTAGGAAAAGGAACATTTGGTCTTTCCTGTTGCATAAGTGGCTCTTTTACAACACCTTTACTATATTTCAAACAAGTTTTACATTTTGATACAAAATCATGAACATCTCGTGACAACCCAGACCAGTAAAACAGTTTTCTTGCTCTGGCTTTAGATTTCTCGATTACAAAATGACCAACGTGTAGTTTTGATAACATTTTGAGTCGCAACTTTTGTGGAACAACTAGTCGATAATCATGAAAAACTAGACCTTGATGAACATACAAACTTTCCCTAAGATTGAAAAATGATCTGATCTCTGGATTTGTAATTGACTTTTTATCATCTGGCCAACCATCCTCACAGAATTCAATAATTCTCGATAAAACTGAATCTTTAGAAGTAGCCTTTTTTAATTCAAGAAGACGCTCAATAGAGATAGGTAAGTCAAGTTCAAGAGAATGTACAATTTCTTTCATTTCAGGATCATCTTCGACACTTGATTTAATAAATGACCTAGATAAAAGGTCAGCAATGTACATAAGCTTTCCTGGAAGATATTCTACAGTGAAATTATACTTAAGCAGGTTCAACTTAAGTCTTTGAAGCCTAGAAGAACCTTTGTAAATATCTTTTTTATGAATGGCCACTAAAGGTTTATGATCACTTTTTACGGTGACATGCCTGCCAAACACAAATTGATGAAATTTTGATAGACTATAAGAAATAGCTAAATATTCCTTTTCAATCTGAGCCTAACGAGACTCCGTTTCAGTGGGACTTCTAGAACAAAATGCGATTGGTTCACTTTGCTGTATAAGACAAGCCCCAATACCATTTGACTAGCACCAGTTTGTATTTCTAATGGTAATTTAGGATCAAAAATAGACAAGGTAGTTATTTCCGAAACCAATTTCTTAATTTTTAAAAATATAAGCGAAAGATATTTTAGTGTTTTTAAATGAAACTCAAGGTCTCTAGTTAATTCCACAATATAATACAAGTTATTGAAAATTCTAAAAAATTGACAATTGTTTCGATAAATCAATATCATCGTCAGAATGACAGAAGTTACATTTCATTTGATGCCTACCTGATGTTTAGTAGTTATTTTTGGCTAAACCAAGAAGTGACCTAACTTGTGATTGACTTAATATATGTTTATAGAAAAAAGAAGAAGATGTCATATTACAAATATTGAAGCTTAGATATTATTAGCCCTATGGTGATATCCTGGATATCATTTTTCCAATTAAGATCAGTATAACTGTGCAATGATATAGAAAACCAGGAAAACTATATCTGCTGATCTTTACAATTATCACTTAAGAAGACAGTTTATTAGTGGAGAATTCCCTAGATTTAACTGTTCATTGACAACTTCATATTGAAGAACTGGAAATTAGAAGACATTTAAGAAACACACAATATAAAGTTGTCAATGAACAGTTAAATCTAGGGAATTCTCCACTAATAAACTGTCTTCTTAAGTGATAATTGTAAAGATCAGCAGATATAGTTTTCCTGGTTTTCTATATCATTGCACAGTTATACTGATCTTAATTGGAAAAATGATATCCAGGATATCACCATAGGGCTAATAATATCTAAGCTTCAATATTTGTAATATCACATCTTCTTCTTTTTTCTATAAACATATATTAAGCCAATCACAAGTTAGGTTACTTCTTGGTCTAGCCAAAAATAACTACTTAACATCAGGTAGGCATAAAATGAAATGTAACTTCTGTCATTCTGACGATGATATTGATTTATCGAAACAATTGTCAATTTTTTAGAATTTTCAATAACTTGTATTATATTGTGGAATTAACTAGAGACCTTGAGTTTCATTTAAAAACACTAATATAAGCAGATTCCACTAAGTAAGGGTCGAGACAGTCAATTTCATGAAAGATATTTTGTCCAATTAAACTCTACATTCTGTTTAATAAGGTTTCTTAAAGGAAATAGTAATTCAGATAATTTGGGCAAATACTTTGACAGATAATTTAACATACCCAGAATCCTTAGCAGCTCTTTTTTGTTGGTCGGTTCTTCAAGCTCCAAAATAGCTT
Source organism: Galeruca laticollis (assembly GCA_963921935.1). Lineage (NCBI taxonomy): Eukaryota > Metazoa > Arthropoda > Insecta > Coleoptera > Chrysomelidae > Galeruca > Galeruca laticollis. Next base: position 200,855,736 of record OY998177.1, read on the forward strand.
TAACATAATCAGGATCGGGCCTGATTCCGTCAGCAGAAAAGATTTAACCTACATAAGAGACTTCAGAAACTTTGTATTGTACCTTTAACTTATTAAACTGTGTACCAAAGTTCTTGGCTCTACTAATAACTTCATTTAAGATTTTATCATGTTCCGCCTCATCTGTTCCCCCAATTATAAAATCATCAAAATAAATGCCAATGGGTAAATCCCGAGAAATTTTTTCATTAATTCTTTGAAAAACTTCCGGACTAACAATAAGTCCAAAAGGCACCCGATTGAAGCAATATTTTCCAAAAGGAGTGATAAACGTGCAAAGTTTCCGGCTCTCTTTATCTAGAGGGACATGATAAAATCGTTCTTTTAAATCTAAAACAGTAAAGATGTTTTTACCTCTTAACTTCAAACTAAGTTTGTCAACAATGGGTATCGGATACTGATCTAAACAAACTTGTTCAAATGTAATGGATCAAGGCAAATTCTCAATGCTCCTGATGGTTTTTGTACAATTACTATATTATTGACCCATTCTGTTGGTTGCTCTATCTTGGAAATAATCTTCCTTCTTTCAAGATCATCTAGTGCTGTTTTTAGTTTTGGTTTTAGTGTTTCTGGCACTCTTCTGCCACTACTAGAGTAAGGGACCGCTTTTTGTTTTAAACCCTCAAAAACCTCAGAGTTTTTATATAAAAACTGTTGTTTTTTATTATTTAGCGAATCTATTTGTTTTACTAACTCAAGCTGAGAATAGATGTTTAGTCCCAAGATAGGCATACTGTCACAGTCGACCACAATAAATTTAATCTTACAAAAATTTTCTTTTATCATACAATGTAGTATTACATACCCAATAGCTTTAATTTTATTATTGCCGTATGTGTTTAATGATAGGCTATTTTTTATTATTTTGTTTTCTACCCCCAATTTTTTTACAAACTTAAGATGTAAACTATTACAATTCGCTCCAGTATCTACCTTAAAAGAAATAAACTTATTATTTATCAAAACATTCTCAGTCCACATATCTTTCTTTTGTTCTTAAATTTCACATGATCTAATGTCACGTAGTCCAAATACGGTGCATCTGATTCTTCGTCACCTGTAGTCTGCCTCACTCTTTTCAACCTCATGCTTTTTTTTATTACTAGTATGTTTCTTACCTTTATTTTGCTGTCTATTTTTACAACCTACTGCAAAATGATTTGGTTTTTTGCACACAGCACAAATCTTACCAAAGGCAGGACAGCTCCTAGGACCATGCTTTGTTTTGCATCTAAAACACTCATACGCACTTGTACTAACACAAGCTTGAATATATTTTTTAACTGCATCAACCTGTGTTGAGTTTCCTCTGATGTTTTGGACCTGCTTCTTACTTGCTTCTGAGGCTCTACAGATATCTTCAGCCTGACTCAGAGTTTATTTTCTCACCTTAAAAAGCTTTTCTTGCACCTATGCGTCTAATATTCCAGCGACTACTCGGTCTCTTACTAAGGAATCATGCAACATTCCAAAATTGCATGACTTTGCTAGCTTTTTTAACGCTATCGAAAAATTATCGAAGTCTTCTCCTTCCTGTTGACATCGTGTATTAAACTTAAATCTATCAAACGTTTCATTTTCAAAAGGCATGCAGTGGTTTTCAAACTTTTATATGACTCTATCATATTTGTTTTCATCTCCTTCATTATCAAATGTCAATGTTTGGAAGACCTCCTGAGCATCCTCACCAGCAATATTTGAAAATATAGCTATTTTTGTTTCATCTTTATTGTCATGGCCAGATGCTTTCATGTATATTTTGAAACTATTCTGGTAGTTTAAACGTTGACATTTTCCTTATTATCTATATAGTAGGTACTTACTTGTACCTAGTTTCTTTGTTGTTGACACTGTCCGTTATAGGGGTATTGACCTAAATTTTACTTTATAGTTTTGTCTTTTCTTATTGACGTGTTTTCACCTGACACCATGTTATGTTTTAACTATTTATTTATTGAGAGGAACCAATAACAACTATTTATTAACACGTTATTTTATTACATTGTAAGATGTTTTACATCGTTCCTTAATTACTGATTATTATCTTCCTTGATTCTTGACTGCCGGGCCACCTAGCGGCCATCTGTCATTGGTATGGCAGACCACACACAGAACAACTATTGATGTATATGTAACAGTATTAACTGATGTTTTCAAAAAAACTGTAGAAAGCAATCAAGTTATTGTTTTTGATGTAAAGACTAATACTTTAACAAAAAGAGAACTAACTGAGAATGACTTAGGTGATATTGTATATGAGACTAATGTGATTGGATTAGATTCAAATACCAATAGAAGAAAATGAGCATGACATAGGTTTTCTGAATAATTTGGAATTTGAGGACACTCGTTCCAATCAAGAGGCAGTGATAGATGAAGGAGTTGAGGAGATACAGGAAGTAGACCTAGGCCAAGATCTAACAATAGATGAAAATGAGCGTGACATAGGTTTTCTGGATAATTTGGAATTTGAGTACACTCGTTCTAATCAAGAGGCAGTGTAGGGATAAAACAAACCTCATGCCCTGCTTCGGCACGAGGGAATTTCCGGAAGGAACAAAGAGGAGGAAATTTGATGGAGATTACACAAGATCCTAGACGAACATTTAACGCAGATGAAACTGCTGTCTTCTTATGTCCTAAAGGATCAAAAGCTCTTGCACTCAAAGGAAGTAGAAACGTTTACAACAGTACAGCTAACAATGAGAAGGAATGTTTAATAACTCTTGTTACGGGAAATTGTCTTATTCCAGAACCCTTATTCTCCCATTTTTTTCACATACTTATGTTACTTACCTACTGTTTTTATTTTACAGCAAATGCGACAGGAGAGTTAGCGCCTCCTATGGTGATGTTCCCCTATGAAAGAATTCCACAAAGTGCTGTTGCACTAATGTGAAATGGTTGGGGCCTGGGAAAGTCGGTGTCGGGTTGGATGACAGGCGAAAGTTTTTTTGAATGTCCGTCAAATATTTTGTACCCATGGATTCTTAAAAATGACATACCATTCCCTGTAATATTTTATGTAGATGGACACAAGTCGCGCTTAACATTGCATCTTAGCAACTTTTGTTCAGAAAAAGGTATCATTTTAATTAGTATGTTCCCTAATTCTACTCATATACTGCAACCTATGGATGTAGGGGTTTTTAAACCTCTCATAACAGGCTGGAAGAAAGCGGTTGCTAAATTTAGAATAGACACTAATAAACAAAAAATTCCAAATGACAATTTTGCTCCATTATTGGATACTTTAAATAAAGACGTCATTACACCTGCAATGGTGCAAAATGCCTTTAAAACTTGTGAATTATTACCATTTGATGCAAATGCAATAGATTATAGTAAGCTGGTAAATGCAGAAGTTACAACAAGTATTACAATTACAGACAATGCAGTGAAGCTCCAAACTCTGGAGAATGTTGAATTCAATATACACCATTTGAATTTCATTGAGAAATTTTTTGAGAAAGGTACATTTGAGAAATTTAAACTTTCTCTTTCCACTGTGAGTGAATGGTTAGGTCTATATAATTTATGGAAAAAATTAAAACAACATGTCGAAGAAAAACCTTCAGCAGATAATATACAAAATCGAAAGATCACTAATGAGAACTTGCAAGTTGCAGACAATGTACCAAAAGATTCTTTTGTTTTAGAAGCCTAATGGCTCGATGAGTATTGGTTCAATACAACTGACGAGAACATTGAAATTATTGGATCATTAGCAAACGACACCGGAGGGGAAAGTATTGAAACTAATGAAGAAATACTGATGGAATTTGTAGTAGATAAAGAACAAGGAATAGGAATAGAAAAGCTAATCAATACAGGTACGAGCGAAAAAGAAATACGACCGGAATCATTAATGGAGGAAGATATATGCTACAAGGGAAAGGAATTAAATCAAGTGATAAAGAACTGAAAGAAATGAGATTGGAATCAGTAATAGAGGATGATACGCTACAAGGAACAGAAATATTAAAGTGAAGCAATAATGAACTAAAAGAAACAAAACGGGAACTGGTAATAGAGGAAGATATGCTACAACCGACAGAAATAATAAAGTCGAGCAATAAAGGACAAAAATAAATAGAAATAAGGGAGAAATCGGTAATACAAACGGAAAGGTTGCAAACTACAGAAACAATGATCCAAGTAGAAAAGGGAAGTTACCAAGACACAAATAAAGTGAAAGTTATTTCAGTAGAAGAAAGTAACAACCATGGCTCGAAAGAAGTCGGAGGAAAAGTTAATTTAATAGAAAGAAGTGATAACCAAAGCCCAAAAGAAGTTAGTTCTAGTAAATTTATAGTACCGCCACCGTTTAAAGTTATATTATATTGGCCTGAAAAATCAAAAGAGGGAGCGTAGAAAAAAACCTTAGTTAAAATACCTGCTGTTGCCAGTTCAGAACAGTGGAAGGCATTTTATAATGGTAAGAAACGGGCAAAAAAGCAGATAGAACAAGAAAAAGAAAATAGGAAGAAATTGCGCCTGGAAAAGCTAAAAGAAAAGTCAGCAAAACCAAAAAACCCAAGAAAACAGAAAATGAATAACTTTTTATAACAAATTTTACTCCCATGTCAAAATTAGGTGAAATTTGTATAACTTATGTTAGGTATCTGACTCTACCTATTATAACTTATATAGTTATTTGCTATTAATTTTATGAAATATAAGTTCTTTTCCGATATGAGAAACATATTAAAATTATTCATTACGTTTCTTGATGCTCTGATATCATATTGATAATATAATCTCACATGTTGTCTCGGTTGCGACAAATACTAATGTTACATTAATTTTCTTTTTTCTATAAATAATGTTCTTTAAACTCTTATATCCTATTTATTTCACTCTAAAATTCTATCAAAAAAAGTTTTAACTCATTTGATAAGTTTAAAGGTAACTGTGATATAAGGGGTGCCTGAAAAGTAATATTTTCAATGCCACATTGTATCTTAAAAACCAAATTTCTACTTGTGCCATTTTTAATTTCATAAAAAGTAGCAGATTATCGCCAAAACCGTAATCCTCTACCTTTAAAGATAACCCACAAAAGTGCCCAAAGTGGGATATACTGCAATGCCGCTCTACAAAAAGAAAAAGGAAAATTTGGTTGGCTAGACCATTTCTCAAAAAGCCAGTCAACAACATCAGTCGTCAAGCTAAGGAAGTAGGAGGACTAGAAGACCGATGATAACCTGGAGGAGGTCAGTCGAAAAGAAAATTGTAGAAGGCAAGAGTTATTATTATTATTACAATAGAAATAAGGGCTGAGGTAAGAACCTATGAAGCCCATGATCTGAAAACATAAATAAGTGCTTAAACGCCTATAAACATAATCAATGACAAATTAACAATAATTAACAAACTCGTAGTTTTCAACAATAACCGCAACAACTATACAGCGAAAAAGGAAATAAATAAAACAAATTCAGATAAATAATAAATGCAACAATGCGCACTATTAACTATTAAATAGAAGTCTCTCAATTCTGTTCTTAAATGCGTTAACTGATGGTGCGTCAACAACATCATCAGACATCAAACACTCTGTTCGGTAAAGTAAAAAGTGCTGTCTTACTCGGGATCTAAAGGATTCCTTCTTAAGTTTAAATGGGTGACCTCTCAGTCTAAGATCAGTGTTGAATAGAAACATAGATTGAAAATCACCAAAGTTGTGCTTAATAATTTTATAACATAATATCAAGTCTCCCCGAAGTCGACGGTCTTGAAACGAGATGAGATTCGCCCCAGTCAGTCGCTCCTCATATGGAAGACCTTACGCGACCGAATGCAAGTCTAGTGGCCCCCTTTGCACGTTTTCTAATAAAACTTGTTCGCGAATAAGATCAGTATACCACACAGTACCCGCATATTCTAAAATAGGACGCACGTAACATTTGTACAGTTTACAGTAAGTTTCAAGTGACACTCTAGAGAACGATTTTTATATCAGATAGAGTCTGGATTTCGCGCGATTGCATACGGATACAACATGTTCACTGCACGATAAATTTGAGTTCACTAAGATGCCTAGGTCATCATGGCTGGTAACCGTATTTAGTAACTGCCCATTTATGTTGTATGATAAATTGGGATTGGTCTTGCCAATGTGGAGTACATTACATTTATTAATGTTCAGGGGAAGCAACCAGTCCAAACACCACCGCTGTAAAGTGTGTATGTCATTTTGGAGGGTGAGATGGTCTCTTAAAGGGTTAGCAAATATTTTTGTGTCGTCGGTATAAAAAGAAACTGGGTTTGAAACCAATATTTGAAGATCGCTTGCGTAAACAACAAACAGCAATGGGACGGAACCCTGTGGAACACCACTAGAAACTGGCCTGTCATGGGAGAACTCTCGGTCGACTCTAAAAATCCTGTCCGATAAAAAATTGGAGATCCATAAATTCAGGCTACCCCGTATGCCAAAGTGATCTAATTTATATAAAAGTCTTCTTTTTGGGACTTTGTCGAAGGCGTTGGAGAAGTCCAAATAAATGACATTAATCGGATCTCTGTTGTCTAAAGCTTTTGTCCAGTCATTAACACAGTGAAGAAGATTGGACATGGTGGAGCGACCTCGAACAAAACCATGTTGGTGAAGAGGTATGACATTTTGTTGAAGAAGGAACTTAGACATGGCCTCACTAATAATAGATTCCATAATTTTACAAACAATAGGTACCAGGCTCACTGGTCGGTAATTGCTTGGATCCAGTTTATTGCCCTTCTTGAATATAGGAATAACTGACGCCGATTTCCAGATTGGTGGAATAGAACATTACGTGAAAGAGGCATTTATGATGATTGAAAGTGGATAGGAAATTGAGTCTGCACATTTTTTAAGAAACATTGCTTGCAAACCATCAAGACCAGGAGAAGTGTTCGTCATGAAATTTAATATTTTTTCTTTAACTTCCATGGGTGAAAATTCAATATTACTAAGGAATTCTAAGACACGAGCACCAAATATTGGAGGCAAAGTGGCTTGGGAAGAGATCAAGCAGTTGGCCCAAAACTGTGTACGGTGGAAGGCATTCCCACCAAGGGAATTAGCATTAAGTCATTCGGCACCTTCGCGCTGTACTCAGTCAAATGACGCTAAACTTAAATTATAGTATAAATGTTATAAGAAAAAAGGAAGTACTTACCAAAAAATATTGTTTTCCATTGCGAATCGTACAAAAGAAAATGGATGCTACACAATGCTGATATAGTGATTTGAATTTGAAAAAGTACCTTCAACCAGTCGGGTTCTCTTGAATTCGACAATTTCATCAAATCATTTTTTTCGTTAAAATCATCTTGTTTTACGGATTCGGTTACCGTTAGCGACATTTTGTGGTACAATCAACTGTAGACTAGAAAAGATTGAAGTCGTTAAAATGCTAGTAAATGGTTAGCACAATAAAAAAATTAAATGCAATTCAATGTTAATTATATGTAAATTTTACAGAATTTATGAATTATTAACTACTTCCCTAGCAGATGGTGAAAGATACGAAATTTTCGTTTATATAGTGGTTCCGTAAAGTTTGAAATTATTTTGATTCGACATGTCAAACTGTCAACATTTTACAATAATGGTATGCTTATAAAGAGATCTTGTAATAGTAATTTATCCAACAAGTGCATAAAGTGGTACTTTTTTTCACGAATGGAAAAAGTTGACCGCACGAACCGTCAGACAAGTGCGGCAATTCCATGAGTGAAAAAAAGACACTTTATGCACATGTTGCATACATTATTTTTTCTACAGCCCTATACAATAAATTAAAATTCAAATAGAAATTTGCGATATTTTAATTAAGCTCCTTCGGTAAATTACAATTATACGTATTCCAAGTTTCATGAAAGTCCATTCTCGATGCCCAGCCACTATTAATTGTGTTAGCTTATGGGAAGGGTGAAATAAAGTTAACGTTATGGCACTTTTTTTAAAGCTTTTTACTTTTTTTCACTCTAACCATAATCAACCACTTTTAGCGCTACAAACCGATGAAATACAAGGTACTTTAAAAATAGGGCGTAGAAAATTAGTATATTATTTAACAAGCGTATAATGATGGTTTTTAAAAACTTTTTCCGCCTACCACTATAGAAAGTATACATTCCCTGGCCTCATCGTAGGAAGCAAAGTCGTACTTTTCCTCCCTAGGGAGGAAAAGTGACGTCATAATACGTTATCAATGAAATAATTTTTGCAATTCCGAGACTAAAGTGGTCTCACATGTTAGAAACTATGTTAGACCCAAAGATATAAAGGAACAGTTAAAATCCCAAGGGATTTGAGTCTGTCCTCGATGCCCAGCCACGTTTCATAAAAGTCCCTCCTCGATGCCCAGCCAAGCATTTTAGAGGTCCATCCTTAATGCAAAACAAAGTTTCGTAAAATAAGTAGTATTTATTAATTTTGTTTGTTAGTTTCATAAATAAATTATTGAAACTGTTAGTGTTTTAAATGAAACTCACGGTTTCTAGTTAATTCCACAATATAATAAAAGTTATTGAAAATTCTAAAAAATTGACAATTGTTTCGATAAATCAATATCATCGTCAGAATGACAGAAGTTACATTTCATTTGATGCCTACCTGATGTTAGTAGTTATTTTTGGCTAGACCAAGAAGTGACCTAACTTGTGATTGACTTAATATATGTTAATAGAAAAAAGAAGAAGATGTGATATTACAAATATTGAAGCCTAGATATTATTAGCCCTATGGTGATATCCTGGATATCATTTTTCCAATTAAGATCAGTATAACTGTGCAATGATATAGAAAACCAGGAAAACTATATCTACTGATCTTTACAATTATCACTTAAGAAGACAGTTTATTAGTGGAGAATTCCCTAGATTTAACTGTTCATTGACAACTTCATATTGTGGGTTTCTTAAATGTCTTCTAATTTCCAATTCTTCAAGGAAATCCAGGTCTTGTTTCTTTTCACAAATATGCAGCACTTCTAGTTTTGTGTTAGGTGTCAATTAATGATTGGTGTCAAGTAGATGTTTTGCGTAGTGGCATTTAACTGGTTGTTTTAATCTGTATGCTCGTAAGTGTTCACTGTATCGGATTTCAAAATTCCTAAGGGTCTGACCCAAATAGACAGCATTACATTCTGGACATTTGAGCTTATATATACCTGACTTCTTTAATAGTGGTATTTTTGTTTTTACAATTAACAATTTTGTACTAACGTTACTTTCTGTTTTAAAAGAAATTGTTGTATTCATTGCTGAAGATATTATCTTTGAAATATTATTAGAAATATTTCCTGCATATGTGATGGTTTTATAAGTTTTTATTTCATCAGCTTGTTTAGGAAATATTAGTTGTAATTCCACTTTTTCCTCTTTTTTACTAATTAGTTCATTTATCATATCTAATGGATAACCGTTGGATGTTGCTATTTGTCTAATTGTATTAATCTCTCTATCAAAATTACATTTGTTCATAGGAACTGAAAAAGCTCTATGTATCATTGAATTATATGCCGCTAGTCTGTGTGACATAGGGTGATTGGAATTGAATGAAATTGTCACATCAGTCTGTGTTGGTTTTCGGTAAATTGAATAATCAAGTACATTATTAACTCTTTGAATTTTTAAATCAAGAAAATTGATTGAGCTATTTTTTTCAATTTCTAATGTAAATTTAATTTTTGGGTGTAAATTATTGATGTGGTTGAAAAATACAACTAATTATCGTTCACTACCCATAAAACAAGCTAATATGTCATCTACATATCTATACCAAAATAAAATAGTTTTCGAAATATTACTTTCAAAGATCTTTCTTTCTAAATTGTCCATAAAAATGTTTGCTAAAATAGGTGATATAGGGCTTCCCATTGGTAAACCTTCATTTTGAATATATATCTTCTTGTCAAAAGTGAAATAATTCTGATTAATGCATACATCAAATAAATTAAGTATATCTGATATTATTCCTGGATTAATATTTTTATCTTCTAGTAATTTGCTTACAAGTATTTGACAGTCTTTAGGAGGAATTTTAGTGAACATATTAGTTACATCGAACGGAAAAATCATATGTATAACATGGGTGTAAAGTGCTTTTTCCTCCCTCTAATGATTACTGCCCTTCGCTACGCGTCGGGCAGTAAGAAAAGTAGCACTTTCCTTCCTTGTTATACAAATAGTTGTTATTACAGTTAAAATACAAAATATTGACTGGAAATAATAACAGTAAAAATATATAAATTATACAAACATGATATGTAGACTAGAAACAATATGCAGACTAAATGAATTATATTCATACGTTGAGTGTGCTGAGGTTGCACGAATGGTCAAAGCAGTACCGGAAACCAGAGGGTACATCGACAATAAACAGGATGTAATACTAAATGTTCGAATTTTAGAACAGTGTACTGCAGCGCTTTTAATTTTGCTAATGCAATAGTATTTTCAATATTATTTAATATTGCTGCACAGGGTGGTCTGGCATCGAAATGAGTCAGAGCCATTGTGGCTGGATATTCAGCTACGTTTTCAACAACTTCAGTAAACACGTAGCAGTGGTTTTTGGTGGATACCCAAATGATGCAGCTAGGAAAAGCTCTAAATCGGATGAAGGCTGCATCTCTCTCCTGCAATGACATTTTGTTTGATGAAGCAACACGCCAATTGATCATCATAATGCGTACTGAATTTGAGAACACGAAGACGCCGATGCTGATATAGTGAAAACTGCACTCTCCTAGAGCTCAACGTTTGACCAAGTTTTACCGTTGATGAGGATGTTAACCTACCAGTTCTACTAAAAAGCTTAAGCTCTGGACAGGCGAACGTCTACTTCCAGAAAGGCGGAAGAGGTGGATCATAATGCGCTCAATGTCAAGCAAATTCCTTTTTACGTGAAAAAATTGAGCTTCCACTAGGAATGGTCTTATTTCTGCATGCCTCCAGTGGATGTGACATCACTTCTGCCCTTTTTTGGCAACATAAAATGAAGTAGTGCAGCGTTTTAGAAAAAAGTCTCCACTGGATAGACCTTGCCATTCTTTTTCTTGATTCAAACTCAGACCAAGAAGACGGCGAAAAGATTTTCTTGGAGGACATGAGGACACGCTGAACACTATGCGATACTTGGCGTTCGTGAAATCGGCAGCAACGGTTAGGTCAACCTTACCCCCTACAAAACACCTTTCGTGGAGGACTTACCACCAGGTCCAAAAATGGTTGGGGGTCGAATGCGATTGGGGATGGATCATAAGCCAACAGGGTCTGTTGCCAGTGACAATGCTAGCAGAGCCAACTCCTCAAAACTTGCTGAAAATGGTTGCAGATGCAAGAAAGGATGCATAGGCTCGTCCACTTGCAGAAAGGCGGGTCTAAAGTGCTCGATCCTATGCTCTTTTTGCCAAGGGCGAAGCTGCAATAACATCGCTCCCATCATCGTGGACGAGGAGAATGTAGAATTTGACGGTTTAGTATACGAGAGCGAGGCCTCCATCTCCACAGATTGTCGTCCTTCTCCAGGTTCTTGTGAAGTACGGGATTTATGACGTACAGTCGTGTAGATAGTATACTTATACTAGGGTAAGTCCGGTATAGTTGGACCACTTTTATTGAAATTAACAAAACTTCATCGAAATGTTTAGTAAGATTCTGAATATTCGTGTAAGTATTTATTACATACAAGAGTACAGGTTGGTGATAACAAAACTAGAAAATATTATTCTCAAAAAGATAAAACTAAAAAAATTTTATTGCAAAAAATTTTAGAAAGACCATCGACATCGGGAGAGACGGACCAGTAGAAAATGTATTCCTGGAGCTAATGATAAATGTCTTAAATAATAATTAACATATAATTATAACTAATATTAGCACACAAAAACATTTATTTCTTTTTTGCGGCTATTTTTCCACATTCATTGCGTAAGTTGATACAACCAGTACATCCTTCATGCGTCCAACCTTTGCAAATAATGCAACAGAGCCATTCATCTTTCTTTTTTGTACTAAGAAACTCCTCCCCACAGCCTATGCACTCAGCATTGTCTTCTGTTTCACCGTCACTACTCTCATCATCTAGTATAGGGCTATCAGAATCAGAACAGTCTGAGGTAGGAACTGTTGCTCTTCTTAACGGGCGTTTTACCTTTTTAAAATATTTTTTTGCTTCTTTATTGGATCTGTAGATAAGGGACGTTTCTTGTTCTTCACAACTTCGATATTTTCAGGCGTATTATGAACTTCTGCAAGTTGACGTCCGCGACTCTTGGCTTTTTGTAAACACGCAGAAACAGGAATTGGTGATATGTCATCCAGAAGCTTCCCAGGTGTGACAGTTTTTGTAAACGGAGGCGTATTAATTACTTTGTCACTATGATGAGAACAACTTGGCTGTGAAGAATCGTTAGTGAATGACACATCGTTGTTGACACTATCCGTATTGGACGGCAAGGAAGCTTGGATATTGTTTTCTACAGAAGCAAAATTAGCGTTTCCCTTTCGAGTAAGGTAAGCGTAATCTGGGATTGCATCGGGCCAAAATGGATTTGCTTTCATGAAGCTAGTGCAGGCCGAATAATAGTTGCTCTTTAAGAACTTGAAAAAGGATCGATCCAAGGGCTGCAGGAAATGGGTTGTATGCGCTGGTAGGCACAAAAGAATGATATCATTCGCTTCCGAAAACACCATTACACAGAGAGTTTGTGTGGGAAGCATGTCCGTCCATAATAAGTAAGACTTTTCCATTCGGTTTTCTTGGCAGGAAATGAGTTTTCAGCCAATGAAGAAATATATCGGCATTAACATATGCAGACTTTTCTGACATTGCGATATATGACCCAGGGGGCATTCCGGTTGAAAATCCTTCCTTTCTATTCTTCCCCTTAAAAATACAATATGGATGCAGAAACACTCCTTCAGCATTGCAGCAGGCCACTACGGATATCGTTTCCCCTTTTTCTGCTGAAGTAATGTTTGCCACACATTTTGACCCCTTCTTGGCTAGAACCTGACTTGGTTTATTGTTTAACTGTAGTCCAGTTTCATCTACATTGAATATATGGGCGGGCTTATCATTTAAACCATTTTCATCCAAAACCTGAGCTAGTAAGCGAAAATACTTTCTAACATTTTTTTGCACAAACCTGTTGCTCGTGAATAAGAAATTCCTTCGGCTTTACGGATTGAAATCTCAGGATGACGAGTTAAAAATAATTGGAGCCAATCATAGCCTTCTTTACACGTATCTCGGTTAAAAGTATGCCTAATTTTAAGTTTTTCTGCAAGTTCGTATGCCATTTTTCTAACGCTGTCTCTGTCTGGAGCAAAACCATGTTTCTGTAACTTAAGAATGTGAGCCACTAATTTTTTCTCCGCCTCATCACCTAGCTGAGAGTCAGGTCCAATGCGATTCATTCTATTACTATTACTAGACTTTAGACTTCTTTTTAAGGTCGTTTTTGGTATCCCAAATTCTTTGGCTGCCTGATTAACGCCCATTGTCTTATTTGTCACAGCTTCCATTGCATTATGGAGTGATTCCGCAGACCAATTTCCGCGATCTGATGTTCCTTTGCATTTATATTTAGTCGGCATGGCTCTGTTAAAGAAATAAATGTATTGAATTGACCTATATATATATGATTTTTGGCAATATAATTTATGGTCCAACTCACCCTAAAATATGCGATACATCTATCCCAAACTTACGGGAGAGATGGACCACTGGTTATTCATACTTAATCAAGGTGACAGAGCTCTTATTTTTAGGTTAAAATAGTCTACAGGGACCATATAATCTATATTATGCATAACTGTCTTGTAAAAATCAATTCACCATCACACAATAAAATTCTCGAATAATTTATTACGTAGTATTAAACGCTAATCGGTCACAAAAATGTATTTCAACGTTGTTTAACGACCACCTTCGATCAACTGGTATGGCATGACTGGCATTCCGTCAAATTAGGATCGCGGGCGCCATCTGATAAACACGTCTGGAAATTCTCTCCCTGGTCCGTCTATCCCGCTGGTCCAACTATACCGGACTTACCCTATATGAAACTTATTTTATGTAGAAATTAACTGTCTAGCCAAAAATAACTACTAAACATCAGGTAGGCATCAAATAAAATGTAACTTCTGTCATTCTGACGATGATATTGATTTATCGAAACTATAGTCAATTTTTTAGAATTTTCAATAACCTTTATTATATTGTGGAATTAACTAGAAACCGTGAGTTTCATTTAAAACACTACTATTATTTTATGTTGTTTATTTTATATCTAAACGTTAATTTGTTTTTATTTTCAATTTAAAAGAAACATTTACATTCAGATGTTTTGTTTTTAAGAAAACTATTATGCATACGGGCATAATTTTAAAAGCAGATTAAAGCTAATGAAATTCTCAATTTAAATTCCTTTTGTATGACTTTTCACCAGACCATTAGTTATGCCGAAACGTGTCTTGGAATGTGATGATAAATTTCCACTTTTTAGAAAAAGTTGGCTGTATCTCCACAAAAAATTGACCTACAGGGTTTAGGTTAGGGTTAGATTTTAGAAAATTTAGTTGCTTTCAAAACAGTGAAGAAGAAAAATATCCGAAAAATACTTCCCTAATATATTTTTGTCAAAAAACTGAAATAAAAGTAAAAATTTTGAGGGTTTTTAAGTACCATTGGGTTTTGATGGTTGCAAAATTGAGCATAAATTAATCTAAAAAATTCGTAGATACATATTTTTTATTTTCATACATAGGCACATGTAGTTTTCTTATTTTATTATTGGAACGGACGAATTCTATACAAATAAAACTTCTAAATCTGGCAAGAAAAAGAGTTTTAGAGATTATGAAATACAAACAGAATGTGTCACAATTACATCAATGTCTTCTCTTAATATCGATAAATTTATTCTTAATAGAGACAAAGTTATAAAGTCGATATCTATGTTATAAAAATGAAACTAATTTCAGATGTAGCAGTACCTAAAGATGTTTGTAATAAATTATACTATTGGTTTTCATTCCACGTCATATGTTTAACCTCTACAAAATTAAACATTTTTCTATTGTTTAATCGGAATATTAAGTCATTGCAATTAATCAGACGTCAGTAAGTGGGTGAAAAATGATTTGATATATTCTTTTTCATAAAAACGAATCATCAGTTTCGTATATCATCGTTAGATGTAATAACAAAATAAATATATGTAAAACTTAACGACATAATGGAAATTTACAACTATTGTTTTCAAATTTTCTCCTTTCCATTGTATTTAAATTAGAATGATAACACTTTTTGGTTGAAGAATGAGAAAGACTTTTTCAATCCCTGACAATAATTAGTCCAGGAGGAATCGGCGCATGAGTATCGAAAACTATTCCACCTCAATTTTTTTATGCGATCCTCTTCAAATTGCCCTATGGATGATATAAATGCATGTTGCCATGAGGCAACTGGGTGCCATATTGCTTAAACCGAAATTGTTTAAACAATTGCAAGGAATTGTTATTTTTCAACCGGACAAATTTTTTATATTATTTATTGATATACAAATAAAAAAGGTCATATAACTTTTACCAATAAAGTTAATATTTTTAGAGATATGAATTTTTAAAGGTTTGAAAAAACTCAAATTTGGCTACTTTCGTCCCATGAAAAATATATATATATATACACACACACACATATATATATATATATATATATATATATATATATATAAATAACAAAGAAGATGTAGGAATATCGCGTGATATGTTAACAACAACAACAAAGAGAATCGTGGGTAATTCACGCAAAGTAAAGGGCTACTGAAATAGAGTGGTAACCGTGGACATAAATATATATATATATATAAATATATATATATATATATATATTATAATTATTTATTATTATTATTTACTTTATTTAGTTATGAAAGAGTCGTTGTCGTGTATTGACTTGACTTCCCTTCGGCTGCTCTTAATTATATATCTATTCTGTTATTCTATTTTAATAAAGAGTCGGCGGCATGTAGACTCCTCCCTTTGGGTTCTGGACGCTTATAAATCAATGTAATTTAACCTTTATTAGTTAATTCTTAAATTTTATAATTAGCTAATGTGAAAATTAAATATTATCTGAAGATACACCTCTTACTTTATTGTTTCAAGATATTATTCCACAGAATGAATGAAGTGAGCAATTTTAATAAACCTATCATGGATGTTAAATAAAAATACAAAACACTTCACAAAAAATATTTTAATAAAAATTATAGATCAAAATTCAATATTATTATAACACCAAAATTTTCTGAAGCCGCCGCTGTATTCTATACAGTCATGCGCACTAAATGCTATTGAGCATAAACTCCGTCGCGTCGGCGCGTATAGGAATCATGCGCTTCTATCGAGTCCAAAACGAAGCGACACAGTGTTCACTGTTTATGGTTCATTCACGAGATATTTACAAGATTTGAACGTTCATATATACTTTGGAATTGTCGATATTATATTCAAAACTGACCATACAATTGCATATATATACAAGGAAATATGAGTGATGAGAATTTAGAATAGTGATAGATAGACATTTATTAAGCATGCATGAAGAAACCCAATTCTTGCAGATTTCTTAACGAAAGAAATGCTCCTTCTGATAACCTCCCGTTCTCACACTGTTTTTAATGACTTCTAATATTATTATTTTATAACTTTTCGCTTCAAAATCAAAATTTATTTCATTTTTTATTAAAATTTTTGTAGAGGACTTTATCTAGATGCTTTCATTTCCAATACCTACACACTGTATCAAATTATTGCCAACTATTCCTGCCAAACATTAACCATGAATCTATGCTGGATCCTAGTTTGGATAATGCCATGTGGATTCACATCATCCCATAAATGCATATTATGAGAATTTATGATTCCATCTCTGGTGAAGCCCGGTTCGTTCGTAAAGAGAACGTTACTAATAAATGTGTTGTCTGCTTGTTGTTGTCGCAGAAACCACTGGCTATACTCAAGTCGAGCAGGATAATCAGCCACTGTCATACGGTGTACTTTTTTCATGTGAAAAGGATATAACAGCTGTTCTTCTAGGACGCGATGAACAACTGATTTCGAGACGTTATGTTCTCTTGATAATTTTCTAAAACTCGATGGTTCATTATCAACTGCATTTAACAAGTCTTGTTCAACTGCCACAGTACGTATGCTTCGTACTGGACCTTCTCCAGCTTTTTCTGGCGAAAATCTTCCTAAAATTTAAAATTTTGTTTTGTATACATGGAAAATTACATTTACTTATTCATACCTGTTTCTCGTAACCTGAGATCAATACGCCCAAACATTCGTCTGTCTGGCAATGCTCTGTTTGCAAAATGTTCTTCATAAAGCCTTTTGGCCTCTAAACAGTTTCGAGAAGCCAGTCCATACATTAGATGTTTATCTGCGTACTCAATAAAAGCGAATTGTGCTATTGTAACTGTTAAATTAAGGACTTATGAATTCTTGACAAGTACTGACTACGAACTATTCTACACAACGTTTGACAACTAATCCTATGGTAACTTGATAAACGGTAAAAACACTTATAAAAAGTTTTTACCAACTTTCCAATTAATAAGTCGTTAATGTTTTTCATCTTCTGCTATCGTTAAATTATTTTTTCGTAGTACTCTAGGTAAATTTTGGACATCTATTAAAAGTTAGTTTTACCTCGTTGTGTACTTATAAAAATGGTGAATGCGTGAACTGGTACGTAGTGCACTAATAAAACTGTAAATATTAGCCAAACGGCTTATTTTATCGAATTCCAACAAGAGTACCTTTTCGTTAGCTTAATGTGTGGGGAAGTGAATTTCGATAATTTCATACAGGGTGTGCTATACCTGCAAAATTTTTGGATCACTAACCATAGCGAGTAGTCCGTCCCTGGCTTCAATGCACTACTGTAAATCTGTTTACCTTACCAAAATAAACATACACATACATTATAGCTTTGCCGTAAATTTTATAAAGATCAAATAACTAGTACAAAAAATACAAATAAAAACCAAATTCAAAATTAAAACTTTGGAGGCCTATAACTCGAAAACGAGGGCCTGCATAGTAAAAGTTTATATGAAGTACTAACATTATTTTAGATCAGATTATACGCTACTGACTTTTTTCCCATTAGTCCCGGGACACCCTGTATATATATATTTGAATTATCTTTTTTTTTTAATGCTTTATACAATAGTTAATAATATTGTTAATAGAGATTTAAAAAAATTTCATTGTTTATACCTGTTTTTTAATTGTTAATTTCGCGCGCTCACAAGTATGCGTCGCTTACTTTTTAGTATCGCCGTCTCTCTCCGACTTATTTGTCATTTATCTTAAAAACTATCAACTTTATCAAGATTGTTAAAGAGAGCAATGTTATTAATAATTAAATTATCTACAATTTGTTTTTAACAATTTTTTTTCTGAAATCAATTTTTCAAAAGGTATTTAAGCTTAAAATCGGAACATGTAATTAAAATTACTTATTTATCAGTTTATACTCCTTTTTTGTTATTAAAATAGAAAATAATTATATTGAATAACTTCTTCAAACGAAGGTTGAAGATCGAGAAGTATGAAATATGAGACAAGATTTAAACATAAGTATTTATTTATTTTCAATATCGTTTTTATATATTATATTCTTACAGCCTTCTGAATCACAACCACATAGAAGTATGCTTTGGTTTTACAGGCTTTCTTACAATTACACGGTTTTTTAAGATTCGTTGGAAATGGACTTTTGTTTCTGAATAAATGTAGCAAAGTACCATTCTCTAATGTGTATCCGAAATTCGTAAAATCTAATGTTTCATATTGGTGATTCAATGCATTTTTTCAAATGTGCGTTTGAGCAGAAGCTCTAAGTGCATGCAATTGCAAGGCATCTGATGTGTACGGAATTTCAGATAGATTAATATTAGTGCCAAAGCAACGAGAAAAAATAATTTGTCTGGCTTCATCCGCAGTGTTACCTTTTTTACCCAAAATATTTAAATACAAGGTTTCTAAGCCTTTCAACTCCTTAGTACTTATTTCTAAGCCATTGCCTAGAGGAACTAAAGCATCACGATGTTCTGTTATTTTTATCATGTCGAAAGCTTTTTTTTGTGCCAATTTTACTAGTCGTATCACCACCCGTAAATGCGTGTAAAGCAGGTAAAATTTCACAAATCGGGTACGTTAGAGAATCAGATGCTTTGTGACACGAAAGAAATCATGATTTTTTATTATTAATTTTCATCCATAGTCCGGAACAACCACTTTTTTTCAACCGTGACCAATAATAAATACATAGTACAAAAATTAAGCGACGCATACATGTGAGCGAAATTAACAATTAAAAAACAGGTATAATAAATAGTAAAAATTAAATCTCTATTAACAATATTATTAACTATTGTATAAAGAATTAAAAAAAATATTATTTATATATATATATTATAACAATGTCAATATGCCGAATATTTAATTTAATTATTATATGTTATAAGTTATTTTATTTATCAAAGGTATAAATGTCGTAAAAGTCGTGTTTAAAATATAGACTTGACTTACCTTCGGCTAGCTCCTAATAAATATAAGTTAATGTTAATTTAAAATTTTTTCATAAAGTCGGTACCATGAAGACTCCTCCCTTTGAGTTCCGGACGCACAAATATTAGTATAATTTAATTTTGAATATCTACTTCTTAAATTGATATATTTTACTTAATTCAGAAACAAAGTCTTTCCTGAATACATACCTTTTATTTTAATAATTTCATTGATTGAAGTAGGCAAAACATTTTTTAATCAATTTATTATGGACATGAATAAAAATAAAATACCAACACTTTCTATAAAATGATTTAATAAATAGTTACTATCAAAATTTGCATTATTTTTAACATCAAAACTTCCTCATACCTTTCCTGCATTCCATCCAGTCATGCGCACTGAATACCTTGGATGATTGCGTCGGCGCATAAGAGAAATGTATGCTCTTACAGAGATACACGCTACACTAAACGTGGATTTACAGTCAACGTTACATGTATGAACTGTTTATACACTTCTAACGTTCATAAGTTTGGTGGTATTATTAATATGTTATTTAAATTTGAACTATACAATTACACATATATATATAAAAGCAATACGAATGAATTGATATGAGGATAGTAATGGATAGAAAAAGTAAAACATGCATCAGAAGGAAAGAAGAAATGGAAGTTATATGTACATTTATTTATAACGTGAACAATTGATGAAATGATTTAATTTAACAAGTAAGTACTATACAATCTATTATTAAAATTGTATGGATATCCATAGATATCATATGATATTCATCATATTACAAAGTTTTGGCCTTTTTTGTGATATTATTTAAACGTTCAAAATATATATTTTATTGTTCACTATATTCTTTTGGAATTCCAAAATTAATACTCAAAAACACAGACCTTTTTTCTCGAAGCTTCGGTACCTGAACTGCACTAGCGTCTCCCAAATTCTTGACGATTTCTCATCGGAGAAATGCACCTTACTGTTCACTACTGTTTATACACACAGTTTAATCAACATCAATATTACTCTTTCAATACCTTCTTTTTTGGCTTAACACTTTAAATTTTTTGTATTATTTTAAAAAATTTTGAAGAGGAGATTTATATAGAAGCCATCATCTTCTCCACCCAAGCACGATTGTCTTTTTTGTATAAAATCAACAAACTTTCGACTCCTCAAATGCATAGCCTGCTTTTCCGTATTTTTGTCACAATAATTGTTGGCTTGAATGTTTTTTAGAAAAAAATGTAAAATAATTATTTCAACAGTTCTGGACTTATGAACACTTATTGATATAAGTTTATATTGTATTAGGGATTATATAAAATGTCTTATTCATATATTATACTAACAAATTTTGTTATAATTTCCTTTTTAAGGTATCACGATTTACATTTAATTATACAAAATCTGCAACCTAAAATAATGATTAATACATATGTAATTGTACGGTTTTAAATCTATGAATTTTCACTAATTTTATCTTACATAACCTCTTAGTTATTTCCAAATTTATCTTTATTGTTCTACATTCAATTAGTAACCAACAAATTTAAGTTGGCAAGAAAATCAATAAATTTGATTACTTCCTGTTTATAAAGATTATTGAATCATCATATTTCCTTGACATATACCTTGGCTCTGTTCCGTATGTCACCAATTATAAAGTTTTCTTTCAATTCTTTTTTTAATTTAAACCTTTACTAACATCATCAGTAAGTATAGATAACTAATTAGTGAGTTGAATATTAATTTTTATTATTTCAGGTTTCAAGTGATACTACATTCTGTTTATCCAGATAATCACGTGGCAGCGTTCAGATTATTTGGACACATGTTGACATTGACTTGACCTAGGATTAATTGTTAAGGTAAAATTTTTATACTTATTCATACAATGTTGTTGTTATAATTTTTATTCATTATTCTTTAAGTCCTTTTGGTAACTGTTTTTCTCAATATCTGACAATATATTTGCTCACTTCATTCTAATTTTTTATATGAAATCTTAATTTTTAACTTGGTTGTGTCTAATGATACACCCTACGTATTAATATAACATTTTAATGTCTGTTCAAATTTGTGAACAGTTTTTATATAACAGAGGACTTGTTCAATATATATTTATATATTTTTTTTAATATATTTTTCATGGGACGAAAGTAGCCAAATTTGAGATTTTTCGAACCTTTAAAAATTCATATCTCTAAAAATATTAACTTTATCGGTAAAAGTCATAGGAACTTTTTTATTTGTATGAAGAATGTAAAAAATGAAGAATGAAGAATATAAAAAAAATTGTCCGGTTGAAAAATAACAATTCCTTGCAATTGTGTAAACAATTTCGGTTTAAACAATATGGCAGCGAGTTGCCCCATGGCAACATGCATTTATATCATCAGTAGGGCAATTTGAAGAGGATCGCATAAAACAATTGAGGTGGAATAGTTTTCGATACTCATGCGCCGATTCCTCCAGGACTAATTGTGTTTGAACTGTGGGAGAGTGAAATTGCTAAAAAATATATAAATCTTCTTGCGATAAAATACAGGATTGCTGCCATTATTCTCGTAAAAATCTATCTAATAGGTGCCATAATATCAACAATATAATAGAACTGTCAATTAGAGCATTTAAGAACTTTGTACAGCATAGATTACTTTTCTTAAGTTCTCTTTTCGATATTTAGGATGTGCTAGTTTTATAGCCCTATCTGTTAATATTCTGACAGCATTTGCTTTGTGTTGTATTGGTGCATTTGAGAGAAAGTTTGTATATATATTGGATGAAATTTCTTTTGTATACCAGTTTGTGAAAATTTTACCTGTTGTATCCTAATTAATGGTTGTATCCAGAAAATTCAAGCTTTTATTATTTTCCATTTCTATAGTAAATTTTAAGCGAGGATGAAATGCGTTGAATTTATCCAATATTTCATTAACTTTATTCTCAGGAACACATGTTATACAGTCATCTACATATCTTTTGAAAAATATTGGTTTAAAACTTAGTGAGTGAATTACGTTCTCCTCGACATATTCCATAACAAGATTTGCTATAGTTGCAGCAATTGGAGATCCCACGGCAACTCCATATATTTGTGAATAATATTTATCATCAAATGTAAAATATGTCGAGGAAAGACATATATCTATTACTTTTTTAAATTCCTCTAAATTAAGCGAAGTATGCTCTTTAATCATATCCCATTTTTTATTTATTATGTCTATAGCTAAATTGACGTCTATATTGGTGTAAAGTGATATTATATCAAGTGAAATTATTACGTGGTTCCTAGGAATTGTTACATCCCTAATAAATTTTACAAATTGCCAAGAGTCTTGTATGTGATATTCACTTTGTCCTATTATATTTTGAATTATTTGTGAAAGATATTTTGAAAGATTGTATTTTACAGATTGAATGTTACTAATTATTGGCCTTAAAGGTATATTTGGTTTATGAAATTTGGGTAATCCGTAAATAGCAGGTGGGTGTCCATTATGTATGCATTATTTACAAGCCCTAAAAACAACTACATTCCTGGCTAATACCACGCAGAATATTGAATTACATCCCCTTCGAAAACCGTGACGTCGATCGACCATTTTGCCGATACGGACATCTGTGGTGATTCGCAACTGATAGCGGAATGGCATAGTACACTGACGCGTTTCGACCTTCTTGGGTCTCTTCAAGAGTGCCGTAATGCTTTCCAGTTGAGAGTCTCTAATTCCAACTGAAGATTCCGTCCTCCGACAACTTCTACTTGGCTCGTGTAGTTACACATCTGAGGTGTAGGTTCGCAACTAAAAGTGAAGATGGCGGCAGCTGACTACTTCTCGCTTATGTGTAACTACATGAGCCAAGTAGGAGTTGTCGGAGGACGGAATCTTCAGTTCGGATTAGAGACTCTGAACTGGAAGGCATTACGGCACTCTTGAAGAGACCCAAGAAGGTCGTAACGCGTCAGTGTACTATGCCATTCCGCTATCAGTCCCCACTAAACAAGAAACATAACAAGTCTTTTTTGTGATGTTCTTTTTAGAGACTTTTCGTGATGTTTATTTAAAACGTTAATAAGATATCTCCTAGATGTCTTAATTTTATTACCAACTCTATTAACATCCATGTCAGGTAAATAAAACATATTTTTTATGTACACAGTAATAATTGAATTCGCAGTTACATACACATCCTATGAACTTCTTTTTAGTAACTTCCTATAGTAAACATCCATACGATGTTAATTTGTATACTTCTCACTAATGTCACATACAGAACGTTACTGTAATATTACAAATTAACATGTTTCTAAGATGATCACATGTTGCAGTTACTTTTACATCTTTCGAAATAATTGTTATTAACATAGTACTTATTACGTCTGTACGACGTTAGTTCATAAAACTCTCAGTAATATCTCATATTAAACATCACAGTAACATAAAAAAGATGAAAACAGAAGAGGAACTGATGAACGAAACATACAGTAGTTATCTGTGGAAACAAAAATGACAAGCATTAAATGGCGGATGGTTTTTAGTTATGTGTTATATTTTATTTACAGGAAGCATATATTTTGCAAGTAGTACTTGAATAAAGTGGTCTTCGTTTTCGTTAGTTCCTACTAAGCTATACTCAGGTATAATTCTTGTTATAATGGACGAACAACAATTGTTATCGGTAAGTACCTATTCCAAAATCATAATTATTGAAACTTAATACTCATTCAATACTTTAATCGGCTATTATACATTGATATTACCTAGTAAGTATATTTTGAAAACGATTCACAATATTTCAAATCCTAGATATGCATTATACCATACAAAAAACTTGATATTGCAATAGGGTAGATATTATTATTAATAATAAATCATGCTCATATGTTGGCAGATATTTGAATCTAGAAGAAAATATTTTCAATGTTGAAGATGTTTCAGAAACTACTTACACAAATAAAATAAAAAACAAATAGTTGGTAATTATGTAATGAAAGGGGAGTAACTATTTCAGATAGTCTGATACAAACATTGTATTAAACAGTACAAAAAATATTGAATCAAATATCTCTAGTTCTAGTTTTTTTAGTAGTAGTCTTAGCCATCAATATAGTTTTGCAGGTTTAGAAAATTTTAACATTATTACTAACAATTCTTGTGAACAATTAGAGACTGTTTAAGACTTCAAAAACAGAAATTTCTGTTAAAAAGCTCATTTCCATTTGAAAATTCACTGAATACAATAAATAAGCTGTAGCTGTCCCTTACAATGGTACCTATATTAATCTAGTTAGAGAATATGTAACCTATGATACTGAATGCTCCAGTCAACAAACAGCATTCAATTATTTATTATTGTAGAAACACAGCTATTGGATACTCAATTGGATACAATTAATTATAAACTCATTTAACTTGATAATGTGTTCATATCTCTTCTTCATAAGTAGTTTTTTTGTATACAGTGTATTAGTAATGCTTAGTTTTCATTAAGTTACAATTCCACGATGTTAATAAACAATTTGTTCCAGGATGAAAATAACAAGTTGAGAATAGTATATTATTTTATACAGAAAAGAAGTATGAATTTTCATAGCACACCTGAATTTACCTGCCAAATGGAGTGAGGCATGGAATAGAAGGTAAATCATGAAAAGTCACTTCTCGAAATAAAATATGTTATTATTCCTTTGAAGAACCCCACATGTATCTAATGGAAAATGGGCCCCAGTCAATTGGCTGAAAATCAAGTTTGATGTAGTTTATGATGATCGATCAAAGGTCTCCATGGGCACAATTTGATCTAAAGTAATGGTTTTATTAGCTGTTGTTCAGAACACCTTCAAATATTTCACAGATAAGGATTTTGAAGTGTACGTTATGGAATGGTTGAGGCACTCGAAAAAAGTAGCCGTAAGTGAACGATAGAATTTTCTTTAATCAGATTGGATTTCTGTTAATGTAACGTAATGTCTCATTAAATCTTTAGGGTGTAAAATTTTCATTAGTTTTAATATAATTGAAAAACTATTCTAATAAATTCTGTAAACTAGCTGTAATGTATGTGTATCCGTTAAACTTTAATAATTCAGTTTCAAAGTATGTTACGTTATGGTAACTACGGATTAATATACCCATTTATTTCTTGCTTTCACTGAATGTGTTCAATAGTTTCCACTTCCCAGACTTGTTATGTAATATGCTTACACAATTCTATTTTTTTTTTAGGTTGGATTGCTGGACAAGATATTTTTTTTTCTAATTTTGTACCAGTTTTTTTCAAATTTACTGTACTGTTCATTAATAGTGAATAAACGTTTTAAATCATTTATTGCTTTTTTCTATTTTATTTTAAATGTACAGGATGAACAACTAAGAACGACTGTAGGCCACATCTCAGAAAAGAATCATGGTACAACTTTCAAAAAAATTACCTTTAGGTAAGGGATCCTGAAAAATTGCTGGAAAATATTTTGCAGCCTCTAAAATATCCGCTAGGGGTGGAATAAACACTCGAAAACATAATACTCCAAAAAAAGTGTCCTAAAAATACAATTTTTGAAATCTTGATGTGATTATGAATAAATTTAATTAAGGAGATTTTTTGCCATTATTTGAAGAATAATGGGTGGGAAAAGTTCAAACTTATGAACAAATGTATAACTTTTTCGTTTCTTAACCGATATTAATGATTTTAGCTGCATTTAAAAGTTTTATAGATTGATAACAAAATTAGACAATTTTGTATCCACTCGGAAATTTCAAATGTAAATTGAAGCATTTTTTAATTTTTATATCTGATATTGTAAATCTTATATCTTGGAATAGATTCCTATTTTTTTAACCCCTTTTCATCAGAATTTAAAAAACGCCTCATTACATTTGAAATTTCTGAGAAAAATGGGAAAATTGTATCAAAGCGTTGACAAAATTGTCCAATTTTGTTATTTTTGTTAAGCATGTCTTATTAAAAAGGAAAAACTCTTTCAAATGAAGCCAAAAACATGGATGTCGATTAACAAAAAAAAATGTTACATTTGTTGTTTGGGTTGAACTTTCCCCCAGCCCTTACTTGAACAATAAAGACAAAAAGTCCCTAACTACATTTTTTCATAATCTCAACAATATATCAAACATTGTATTTCTAAGATACGTTTAGTATGTCTTTTTTGGAGATAATCACAGTATTATGTTTTTAAGTGTTCATTCCACCCCATAGGAGATATTTTAGGAAATCAAAAATATTTTCCAGCGATTTTTCAGGGTCATTTTCCGGAAGGTATTTTTTTAAAGTTGTACTATGACTATTTTTTGAAATATGGCCGACAGCCGGCGTTCGTAGTTGTTCACCCTGTATTTGCTGATTAGGCACAGAAACATCTATAGGATGTCATCTAGAATGTTTGAAGTATGTTATTTAGAGGTTTAAGTAATGTCCATACAACATCTAACACTGTATTGTTTTTGAAATGTCGCATTTAGATCATTGATAAGATGTTATTTTTTAGACATTGCATTAACATCGACAAGATGTTAAAAGGCATTTCAGAATGTAACAGAAATGTTGTTTTTAGTTCGTTATATAGACTTCCTTTTGAGGAAGTTCTAGTAACATCACAGTAATGTAAAAAGACAGCGCTTTAACATCGCTGAGAAGTTAAGCTGAAACATCACAAAAGTTAACAGCCACAAGCTGGGCATAAGCGGTTGTATAGATGTGCATGTGATGAAAACAAGAGGAAAAAAAGGAAGAACATTATCACAATGTGATGTTGAATTAACATAACTGTAATATTTATTTGCATAGTGGGTTGCCAATCACCACAGATGTCTGTATCGGCAAAATGGTCGATCGACGTCACGGTTTTCGAAGGGGATATAATTCAATATTCTGCGTGGTATTAGCCAGGTATGTAGTTGATTTTCTCTTCGAAGAACGGTCAGGCCAATACGTCGAAATTATTGAAATTTCGACTAAAAGCAGGTGTAGTAGAAAATCGAAATTTATGTTTCATATAGACACCTCGTATTTTATGAAATTATATTCTTTGTATATATATATATATATATATATATATATATATATATATATACATATATATATATATATATATATATATATATATATATATATATATATATATATGTCGCGTGGCCGTTTTTTGTACCGTTGAGTAGCAGATGATGTTTCTAGAGTCGCCGTAGATGGATTCGTTGCAACTGAAGAATCTATTTGTGGTTCTTCCATTTTAGACTCCTTTGACGTTGATGGGTGTGGTTTACTGGGCTGTGCTACAGCTTCTTGGGTCTCAAGTGTAGAATATTCATGACAATTGTTTATTGGATCATCCAGGCAAAAATCGGAATCGGCAATACTGTCATCGTCATCAAAATCGCGCTCAAGCTCATCATCTTCAACATCGGTGTCATTTTCTTCGACTACATTTTCCAGTATTTCAAATAATTCGTCAGAGGGCATTTTAGATAAGTCATATACATGTTTAGGATCCACACCTCCTTCCTCTCTCAATGTCATATCTAGATAGAAAACGCTCATTATAACAAGAAAGGAAACGTTTACATATATTGAATGATTTTCAGATAAACCAGCAGGTCCGCCTTTAAGCTGGATGAGGTTATCAATGCTTACTAGAAAAATCACATAAAAATCTTTTTTCAACAACACTCCAATATCAAATAGTACATGACACACACTCGCCTGAAAAAATTTCAGCTTGATCGGTCCACTTGAAGTATTTATGTTATTACACACAAAATAACGTTCTTTGCACAATAATTATTCGCTCCATTTACATTGACTGTTGACCCTAGACTTACTGTGAAACGTAAACACCTGCAACAGAAGCCGCTGTTAGCGCTTCAGCACAGCTAATATGTTTAGACTAAAGGCAGGATTGTCACGTTACGTCGAAAAAATTTCAAAGGATTCTTCAAATGGAATTTGGATGAAGCCCACCTTAAGGCGGGATTGCCGACCAGAGGGTTAACCTAAACTTTACCCAGTGGCAATGAAAAAAAGTGGTGGGAATTAAAACAAAAATATTGTTTGATATCGAGTTTATTACATTCATAAGATATGTTAGAATATTAGATATTAGAAATCATACAATTTCAAGTTCTCTAAGGCTCATAATGAGATTCAACCGAAACAGTGAATTTTAACAAACGTAAATTTTTTTCTACACCTCTTTGGTATACCTACGACGATATTTTGTGAAATAGAATACAGTTTTGATTGTATATTTTGACAAAAATGAAGCTATTCCATAATCAAAAACTGCGCCGGAATATAGGAAATTCTACAATAGTCGTAGAACAAAATGTTTATCCTCTTTGGTACCACATCTGTGGTGTATAATAATATTTTAATATTTGGTTAAATTAAAAAAAAATTAAGAAACTATCATTATTTTATTATGGCTTCTACCACAAACCACCTACTCTATAGACTGTTCACGTAGATGACTCAAGGTCAAATTAAATTATTTTCCGTTTAGGGTCCTAGGTGGCTCTGTCGGCATAAATAGTGTGGGGATATGATATACGCATCTTTTGTTTGAACCTCTCTTAACGTTCGATGCTAGAAGAGAGAGTAGCCTGGACAGTAAACTGATGCACGTTTTTTTTTTATATTTTGTAGTAAGGATATAAATATTTAAACAAGTCATTCATAGTGTTGGACACCAAAGTAAATAAATTTTATGTTGATACTGCATTGCTGATTTTGGTTCTGATTGTTATCATTTATTATCATTGTGTTTTATTGTCTTGTTGTGTTTTTATTATTTGTGCCTTTTCGATAATTCTATCGATTATAGTGTTGTTTGTTTTAGTTGTTTGATAAAGTTTTGAGAATACCTTTTAATAAATGTTGTGTTTTATGTGTCCATTAATCCTGTGCAACATGGTTTAACTCGTGTAACTACACACAAATTTTTAATTTTAACCTATCTGGCATGGCAGTTACTACTGAATGGTACCTACGTTTAAATTGACCTCCGAAGTGACTTCCAATGAAACCTGTGCTAATTATTCATCACATTTTTCTGTATGCAATATTTCTTTCCGACCGTCTCACTTATTCATGTACGCTTTTAGGTAAATCTTTTTATTATTATATCGTATTTATTAGCAATCAAAACCAAAGTTCTATAGGCTACTTTTTTGGCTCTGGAACATGTGGGATCTCCCATTGGCGTGTCGAGGTCTTCTCCAGCGATACGATCTCTTTAATTATTTTTTAGACCAGGTGGCCAGTTTCTTTAGAGACGTCTATCGGCTTGGTGTTATAGTAGGTGATGAAGTAAGGGGTTGCTATGTGACTCTAGCCTTTGATGATATATTGTGCTTTGTTCCATGATTACGTCCTGTACGAACGAGATTTTTAGATCTTCATGGAATGTGAGATTTGAAACGTACCAAGGTGCATCAGCCATCATGCGTAGTATTTTGGATTGGCTCCTTCGTATAATGATTGTGTTTGATATGCATGCACATCCCCAGATTTCGATGCCATACATCCAAATAGGCCTTATGACATCTTTGTAGGAAACCTCGCCAGGATATGATTTAGATGTGTCTGAAGAGTGGTAGACGCTATAGCTGGATCTTCATGGGCTGCTAAAATGACGGTATCATCCGCAAACGTGCCAGTGATGGTATCAATATTAGTTGGTAGATCTGCTGCATATAGCCCATATAACAGTGGTCCAATGACGCTTTACTGCGGGACACCGGATTTTATTGGAAAATTATTGGAAAGGCTTTCGTTGACTCTTGTTAGAAATTTTCCGTTCCTCAGGTACAATATCAACGATTTTAGGTAGATGATTGGAAGATACTTCTTGATTTTGGAAGCCAACCCTGTGTGCCAAACTTTATCAAAGGCTTGGCTAACATCTAGGAATGTAGCTGTGGAGTGCTGTTTGCTTTCCATTGCCGTATTTATGTTGTGTACTATTCAATGAACCTGCTGGGCCGTGGAGTGTTCTTTTAGAAAACCAAATTGGTGGTGAGGTATCCATTCCTCCGTTTCGGAGTCTGCGTTAATTCTTTGTAGCAGTAGTCTTTCAAGTGTTTTGGGAATTATTGGTAGTATCTTATTGGCCTATATAACGAGAATTCGTTCGGGTGTTTGCCCTCTTTTGGGATTAGAATTATTTCAGCAGTTTTAAAGAGCTTTGGCCAGTAGTTTAAGCGTAGAATCGCATTGAAGATTAGAGTAATGACCATAATTCCTTTCACTGATTATTTCACTCAATACAAAATACGCGCCTTCGATTGGTTTAAATATGAGGATTGATATCTGAAAACACCATGTTTTCGATTTTGTATTTCGGCACCTGATTGGATACATGTAATTTTCCTATCTGTGTGTTTCGCGTTGTCATTAGTTGTTTTATTCGATATTAAAAATCTAGTGTCAAATTAATAAAGAAACGTCAGAATTATTGTATCAAGAATGAATTCTAAAAATCATTTTGGTCTGTTTGATCTAAAAGAGATTCAAAAGAAAGTAAAAGAACAAATGCCGTGCGATCTAAAAAGTACGTGTTGAAACAATTCATGGAATTTTGCAACGAACGTTATCATAGCCCAATTTTAATTGTTTTCGTGAAATAATCTTGACAAATACACTCGTGTAATTAATGATTATCGAGAATTTCTTCTCTTTTTCGAAACAAATTGTTGTTTTCGGAAACCACACAATTTGTATTTCGATAATCATCATTACACTTGTATTACTATTGACAATTTTTTTATCATCGTAGGAGTTACTTTGTCCAGTCCATGAGCTTTTCTAGTGTTTGAGTATTGAATTTCTTGTGGAACTTCGTTTTTGATCAGTGGCTTTATTGTTGGTATGTTCGCTGGAATGTCTTTCTATTTCAATATCTGGAGCGTCGTTGTTGGGAATAAATACTTAGATGCTCGGCAACTAACACTGTTTTTCCTCATCGCTTCTTGCCTACTGTAAATTTGCTCCCCTTTCATTTCTAATTGGAGGTTTTAGGTTTTTGGAGTTTTTATTGGTTTCCATATTGAGTTGTCATTCCGTATTAGATTCGTTATGTAGTACATGCCCTGCGATCTTTTATAGCCATTGCTAAACTGCATTTTTAACGCCATCTATTCGCTTGGAAGGTTACTAATGACATCAAAATGTCAGGAGTAAAACCATAACAAATTGATCAGTATATTAGAGACTTTAACAGAGTTTTATTGTATTTGTCATTTTTTAAAGAGAAATAATTTTTTAACTTGTAGATGCCTTCACTGTAGCACAAAGAAAAGCCAAAAAGGCTTTAATTACAACGGACATTTCGTCTAGTTCCGATATTTACAAAGGACGGGGATCAAGGATACGGAAAAAAATACAAGGAATATGTCCCATCACTCGAGTTCTGATTCAGACGAGAGTCCCTCATTAAATCGTAACATTATATATATATATATATATATATATATATATATATATATATATATATATATATATATATATATATATATATATATATATGTAAAAGGAAAAACACGAAGATCGCCCCTTGGATGACAAATACACTACAAAATAAACAATGTATATCGGAAAAAAATTAGTGTTTGAAAAACATTGGAATCCATCATATTGTATCATATGTGTAATATTTGTTAGCACATGCTATTATCAATAAATTATTCTTATCTTAAGTTTGAGAAGAAAATAAAGAAAATCACCTGTACTATTTTATAAACAAAATTTTACGTTAAATTTTTGAAACTATTTGTAGACATTCGTCTTTTAATAAACCATCCTGGTTAATAAAAACGGATAAAAGCTTTAAACAACTTTTTGAAACAACCTATCCTACTTTTAAGCCAAAATAGAATAACAGATTGTTTTAAAAAGTGTTTAAACTTTGTGTGACTGTTTTTATTTGTTTATTTAAGAAAAAACAATATAGGCATAATTTAAAAAACCTTCAGTATTTGCTTGGCTTGCCATCTAGTAGTAGCTAGTAAACTGTGACTAATCATGCAGTTCCCTTCCTTCATTTTCTTCCTGTTGGTGAATAGTAACCTTCCACCACAATAGATGGCGCAGCACTCGACAAAACTTTGTGGCTTCGGACTTAGTATAGGAGATTCCATTCTTCCCCGTATTAAAAGTATTTATCTATGATGTAGTATATAAACGATATTTCTTGTGCTTCTTTGAGCTTAGATTATAGTTGATTGTTTAGTCCGTTCTTGGGCATGGATTCGGTGTCATTTTGCTCTCGCTTTCCTTTTTTGAGCTACTAACTTTTTAATTTCAGCTGGGATGTTGTGAAGTTTATTACCTGTATTAGTTGCAGGCATTGGATTTTGTGCGGCCTCTGTGAGTGTGTAGTTTAAGGCCATTAGTGTTTCATCTATCTCCCTTGTTGTTTTAAGTTTTACTTAAAGGTTGATGTCCTCTTCTAGTTTGATGCGGTATTCTTCCTAGTCAGTTATCTTATTGTGCAGCCTTGGTGTTATATTTTTGTAAATTATGAAGCAACTGTTGGTTGTTATAATTGGAGAGTGGTCGGAGGATAGATCGTAGTTTGGCATGACTTCCATGTAAGCAGCAGAGATACCCCTAGTGTCCAGCAGGTCAGGTGTTTTATTCAGTTGGCCAGTATATTGGGATGCCAGTTGACGGAGGATGGTAATTGTTTTTGTGTCTTAAGCTTACATAGTCACATATTTACATAGTTAATAATACATGTTTGCTGTTAATGTCTCCACCTGCAATGAATTTGTAACCTAGGGCGTCAAAGATATTTCTGAAGTATTCTTTAAGTTGTAAGGGGGATGGACAGTAGACTGCAATGGTTAGTTCATAAGGGCTCATACTAACTTTTATAACTTGCAAACTATTTTGTGCATACTTTAAATAGTTCCACATGTTTTATAGTGTTTTTATCAGTATAGCTGATCCAGCTGCTGTGAAGAATACGTTGTATAATGTGGAATAGTAAAGTAAGATCGATTTGTAAAGTGTCTTTCACTTATTAATAGAAAGTCAATTTCCTTGTGTAGTAGAATGAACTCAACCTCGTTTTTGTGCTGTGGAAGCCCATTGGTGTTACACTCTGCTATTTTAATGAAGCAATTGAATTTTTGTTATGAGTGTTGATAGCATATTTAGAACCATGCTGTTTTGCTGTAGTAGTTGTTTTTGAAATCTTCTAGGAATTTGTTCATTATGTCGTTAATATTTGTCTTATGTTCACTACCATTTTTTACCGCATTAGCATAGCTATTATGTGGTTATTTTGGATAATGGATTTGGGATACTGGTATCGCTGCATCCTTTGTAGGTCTAGTTATTATCTTGTTTGTGTTTAGTTGTTAGTACGATTGTTGGCATTATTTGATTTGAATACATTATGATAAAATTCGCATCCCTTATATTTGGCTGGATGGGCTTCATCACATAAAGCACACCTAGCAGAAGTATCTTTACTTTTTTTGCGGGCTGTTGTATTGCGTGCTCGGCCACATTTGACGCACACAAATGGCCTGTTATAGTAGGATCTAGAGTGACCATACTGCTGACATATCATGCATTGTGTTTAATTTGTATAGCTCTATTTTGTAGGTTAGACAGTTTGTAGATGTCTTTGTTGACGCTAAATCGACGAAAAAGATGTTTAAAGGTTCTTTGGTTGTTCGTCTTTTGGAATTCATGACATTTCTGACCTTATGTCCGTTTTGACTAGTTCCAATGTTATTTCTTCGATGTCTGTCGTATGGTGTAGATGTTTGATGACAATTCTGTAGACACACTCTGCTTTAGGCTGGTAAGTGTGATGTATTACAATTTTGTCCCCCGTGTATTTCCTATACGTGTCTGGTGTTGGGCAACTTATTGTTACCGTGTTACCTGCTAAGGTTTTGGTGATGTATTGTGTGTTGTTCTATCATTTCATCATATTTAATTGCTCCTTATTTACATTTTCGTTAGATTTGGTAGCTTCTGTTAGAGAACTAAACTAAACTTGGTATTTGTTACTGTTTCTGTGGGTCTACTGGTTGCAGCAATTTTTCTTCTTTTTGAGTTCTTCTTAACTATTTGCTAAGAATTTTTTTTAGAAATATTATTATGCTCACTCTCGTCAAAACCTATGAATTCCTCGTCACTGGTTGATGACATTTTATTATTCGTTATTATTTTCATGTAATATTGGTTCAGTGGAAGATTGAAGTTGATTAAGTTGCGGTGTGTCTGTATTGTAGAATGGGACACTCTGTATGGGTATTTTTTTTAATTTTAAATTACGGCTTCCCTTCTAAATTTTTTTTTTAAAGTTTATAATATTGTTTTTTATAGTTATATTTTTGTTATAGAATCTTATGATTTATAAGGTGCAACTTGAATAACACTTTAATCTCCCAAAGTTCTTATTGAAAACGATTGGCAGAACTGAAAATGTCCTATCCGTCCCTTTCCCGAGTGGCAACTCCTGCACTTTAACACTGGCAAGTTTATATTAAAATGTATTCAATAACATCAATATAATTTTTTTCATTTTTTGTTGAAGCATTATCTTTCTAAAATTACCATTTTGCCAACCACAATGTTAAATCTTAACTATTTTTTATTTTAGTTAAAGCTTTCCCCACAGTTACAAGTCATCTCCGTCCCCTTTGTTCGTAGTGCTGCGAATTGACAGCTGATGGCGCTATCAGTAATAGAGAAGTGTCAGGTTGTATATTTAATAGTCGTTGTTTACAAAACACACGCGTCGTTTGTGAGAAAAAAAGCCGATTGTAAGGAAACAGCCGAAAAAGCTCAAAAGGTACGTTTTTTTAATATCCAGTCATCTCTGTCCCTTTGCTAATTGTGGTTAAATGTGTTTATTAAACATGCTTTTGGTTTTAAATAGTAACCTTAGATAAACAGGGACAAAACAAATAGATACGGAATAGCGAACATAACCCCAATTTTATAATAATATAGAGATATCTAAAACGTGTCGTCTCCGTCCCTGTAGTCTCCGTCCCTTTTTGCCAAAAAATTGAGGGGACGGAAACGACACAAAGGGACGGAGAGGATACTTATTTAATTAAATGATTTTCATATACAAATTTCATATTTTTCCATACCGTTTTTAATAAAATGTCTAGAAAATGTATCTACTGCATGAAAAATGTTTCTTTTAATTTTGTTTAGAAAATGAACGCTCCTCCAAAAATAAGGCCAGGCGGCATCAACATCCAAGCATTGGTCGGAAAGCTTAAAAGAAGAAAGCTCAGAGAGAAGACAACAGGAGAAAAAAAGCCAAATACGAGGAAAATGTATCTAATATAGACAGCAGTTCTAAAACATATGACCATAATATAAATCAAAGTAATAATAATGAAGATGAGATGAGCCTTACTAAAGAAAATACACCGAAAATAAAAAGCAAGAAGAAATCCACTGACGAAAAACGGAGACAAGAACGGGAGAAAAAAAGGAAGCAAAGAAAAAAACTTAAACTGGATACAAAAAAACATGAAGAGTTCTGCAATAAAGACAGGGAAAGGAAGAGACAAGCGTATGTACCAGGAGCAGAAAGATCTTGGAAGCAGCAACAACGCAAAGGAAAAATGTGGCGCAAATCGAAAAGATTGGAAAGAGCAAAAAATAAAGAAACAAAAAAAATTGAAGAATTTCTGACAGATAACAGTCCACCAGAAAGTAGATCTACTACTCCGGAGATTGTAGAACAAAATGAAAATACACTACCATCGACACCAATTCCACCAGAAAACCAACAAATAAGAAAAAATACTCCAGCAATACAACAGCAACAAGAACATTATGATTATGTTGAAAATCTCGAAAATGCTGAAGTTGAGAAAGCTCGGCTGTTGAAAAAAATAAAAGATCTTAATGAGAAAGTAAGACAGTCAAATCATACCCTTAAATTAGAGAAGCGTAAATGAGAACGATACAAAAAGAGATTACAGACTGCTCGTGCATCTTATTAAGAGAATATTCGAACGCCTTCTCCCAGAACAAAAGTTAACAACATGATAAAAAGAGGTGATCCTAATACCATCAAAAAACAACTTCTGGTCGGTCAAGTTCTTCAACATCACATTAAAGAATCTCTTACAAAGAGTTCAAGTAATTTGGATAAAAAAGTCATCAGCAATGTTATAAGCGGGAAATTATCCAAGAAGTATCGAATAACAAAGTATTTGAAGGGAAATATTTCATACCATAGATACAACCAATCTCTTTCTCAATCCAACCCCCCATCCAACATATTGCATCCAGGAACAGTAAGACAAAATGTAGAGTTAAAGAAACAAATTCAAGATTTCTTTATCAGTGATGTTGCTTCTGTGCAGACTCCTGGAAAAAAAGATTGCATTACCTTCAGAAAAAGTAAAATGCAAAAAAGATATCCTCCTAATTCCATAGCAAACCTTCATAAACTGTTCAATGAGAAATACAGAAAAGTAACTTTTACAACTTTCTACAAACATAAGCCATTTTGGTTTGTCAGACAAAAGCTTGAAGCACGAAACAGCTGTCTATGTGTAAAACATGCCAACTTCTCCTACATTCTTAGAAAGATGTTACAAACAAAACAAATTTCTGCAGTAAACACAATAAGCGACTTAAGTAAAAGCATTTGCTGTAATGTCAATTCTGATGTTTGCTTGAGTAGAATGTGCAATGTATGTGCTGATAAATTAAGCAACATACTAAGTAGACATGCTAACTTGAATGAAAAAGTTTCATACAATAAATGGGAGGCAAAATTTGAAAACAGAATTGATAAGAATCGAAAAGAAATTAAGGTCAAAATTACTACAAAGTCTTTAATTATATCGAGTGTACAAGAGATGAGGACAGATTTCGAAAGCAGCTTAAAGATGTTTCTGCCTCACCACTTTATAGCTCATCATCAGCAAGAACAGATACAACCATTACAGAATAAACTAAACCACGGTGAAGCAATCATTAATATCGATTTTTCCGTGAACTATATTTGCAAATTTGATGAGGAGCTCCAAAGTGTTCATTTTGGCGGTTCAAAGAGACAACTTGCTTTGCATACCGGTGTTATGTATTTTAGAAATGGAAATCGTGAAATTGAATACCTCTTATTTTCTGGAGTATCAGACGATTTGCTTCATAATGCAATGTCAGTTTGGGCACATCTAAAACCAGTTTTAACTTTAATGGTAGAAAGAAAAATCAAAGTTGTACATTTTGTTAGCGATGGGCCGACGTCACAATACAAAAACCAAACCAACTTTCAAATGTTCTGTTATTTTGCTGCCTTTTATAGAATAGAGTTTTCGACTTGGAATTTTTACGAGCCCGGCCACGGCAAAAGTGTTGCTGATGGTGTTGGTGGCACTATTAAACGATTGGCATACCAGGCCGTAGCATTTGGAAAAAGTATAACCTCAGCCAAGACATTTATTGATGGTGTGCAAAAAAATACCAAAATATTCTTGTACCAAATTTCAACTACCGACATCAATGAAGTATTTGATTTGTCTCGGAAACTGGGTGACAATTTAGTGAGTGTTCCAAACACAATGAAAATTAGCCAACTTATATGGTTTAATGAAACACCAAATTCTCTTATCTTAAAATATACAAGCTGTCTATCTTGCAAATCAAAGTGTAAGCATTACTAGCTACAACCACCAGAATTTGTATTTCAAATCAGTTTACTAGGTGAATCTATCAAAAACCCTAATTTAGAAGAACAAAATGATTCTGATGAAGATAATTTGCCACTTTCGGTAATACAATCTAAGAAATGTACTTCCTCTAACGAAGGACAAAAACTTTGTACCGAATGTTGTGGGGACAATTCTACATGTGAACGTAGCTTAACAAATATATTACTTTATTTGTGTTGGTACCATTGTATGAAATGAAAGTATTAGCTTTGTAGCTTTGTACACGTGCTATATTTTTGTTACACATTTTCTATAAAATATAATTAATAGTCTCCTTGTGTGTCTGATTTCTTTATTAAAAACGACAACACCGAAATAGTAAAAAGAACTTGGCTCTTGGTAAAATTTCTCATTCAAGGGTCAAAAGAAACTTTAAAGTACCTTTATTACATTTGCCAAGTTTCCTCAATTTTTGAAACAAAATACGAAGGAAGTTTTTTGTGCAAGAAATCAACGAAGGATCACCAAGGCTTCATTTATGGTTTTCCCGACGTTCCCGATGTATTTTCATTTGAACTAACAAATGTAATAGAGAAGCTTCCAGATCCCGAACCCTATAGACGTGGATTATTAAAGTTCAATATTAATACAGATTGCATTTAGTTGTTTGCTATTTTTTCGTTTTAACGTAGTAGGTATGCATTCTCCAACTTT
This sequence comes from Galeruca laticollis, assembly GCA_963921935.1. Taxonomy (NCBI): domain Eukaryota; kingdom Metazoa; phylum Arthropoda; class Insecta; order Coleoptera; family Chrysomelidae; genus Galeruca; species Galeruca laticollis. Next base: position 200,894,771 of record OY998177.1, read on the forward strand.
TGTTTAATATTTTTGATACCTACATGTTTTTGCTAACTTGTGTTTCATGTTTTTTGATTGTTTACTAAATAATATTACACTTAATTAGTAGATTGTTTTTGTCCTTTCCATCCCTTTTTTTGTCTTCTCCGTCCCCTTGCTTTTTTTGTTGAAAAATCCTCTTAAAGTATACTTTTTTAATATTATTGTACTTTATATACTCTCTTTTGACAATTCTCTTGTGGCCAAGGAACATGTTTATAGAAAATTACAATTAGTTATGTCTGTAAAATAAAAAACAAGTTACATTTCACTAAACCATGCTATTTTAGAACAAAATTTTCCGCGTTTTTTAAGTATGTCTAATTAGGTAACCCAAACTATGTAAAAATTATCAAAATAATAATAGCTGGTTATAACAAAGACAATATACGAGGGCAATTCAGAAACTAACCTCCGATTGATCACAGTGCGGGTAGTGGGGGGAGTAGCGCGCCATCTGTGCATTCACACGCTCAGCAGGTCAGTCGGCATCAAGCCGTAGTCGAGTGAACATCGTACCTTCGCTAGTTTAGTTTTTGTGGCAGTTTGAAATGTGTGCTGCAATAGAAAATCCCGCCAAATGTGAAGTGCGTGCTGTTATAAGGTTTTTTACAGCCAAAGGATACTCTGCAGCAGCTATTCATCGTGAGCTTTGTGCCGTGTACGGACCAAAAGTTATGAGTGAAGGAGTTGTCCGTGAATGGGTACGTTTATTTAAAAGTGGACGAGAAAACGTTCATGATGAAGAGAGGAGTGGTAGACCATCCTTGGTGACTGACGAACTCGTTCAGACAGTTGATGCTAAAGTTCGTGAAAATCGACGTTTCACAATTGCGGAGTTGTCTACTGATTTTCCACAGATTTCTAAGACTCTTTTGTACGAGATAGTGACAGCAAGATTGGGTTACCGTAAGTTCTGTGCACGATGGGTGCCCAAAATTCTTACCGACCACCACAAAAGTCAAAGAATGGCCTCTGCATTAGACTTTCTGTCACGTTATGAGGACGAAGGAGAACCATTGTTAAACAGAATAGTGACCGGTGACGAAACCTGGATTAAGTACGTGAACCCTGAGACAAAAGAACAATCAAAGATGTGGGCACATTCAGATTCGCCTACCAAACCAAAAAAAGCCCGGCAAGATTTTTCTGCCAGAAAACTGATGGCAACGGTGTTTTGGGATGCCAAAGGGGTGTTGTTGGTTGAATTCATGGAATGTGGGACGACCATTAATCAAGACGTGTACTGTGAAACACTAAAAACATTACGACGGGCTATACAGAACAAACGCCGTGGTATGCTGACTTCCGGTATCGTTTTTTTGCACGATAACGCCCGTCCTCACTCTGCTCGCAGAACAACAGCCCTTCTTGAGTCCTTCAAGTGGGACGTTTTCAACCATCCACCTTACAGCCCAGATCTGGCGCCAAGCGATTATCACCTCTTCATGCATATGAAGAAATGGCTCGGGTCCCAGCGGTTTGATGACGACGAAGAGCTCAAAGATGCGGTCACAGGCTGGCTCAAGGCACAAGCGGGTGATTTTTATGCAGAAGGAATTTCAAAGCTTGTGAAGAGATACGATAAGTGCCTCAATCGTTATGGAGACTATGTCGAAAAATAGTGCAAAGATGTAGTTGTAAGATGTATATATTAAAATATTTTTACTTAACTTGGTGTATTTTTTTCAATCAACCGGAGGTTAGTTTCTGAATTGCCCTCGTATATTATAGTGCATTTTTATTATTGGTTATTATAATTTTGATACTACAAAAATTTTTGTTCTATAAACTTTTTTATCTTCAAGTGCCACGGCTTCTTAGCCAGAGAATCGACTACTCACCTCAAAGTCGTGTTTCAGGGTTAGTAGAGATAACGGGTCATAGATAAAGTTTGAAATACGCTTGTATATGTATTTGATAAATGAGATAAGTATGTACTCTGATTTTTTGTTTTAATGGAACAATAAATATAAAGAATATATAAACGCTTGTCTTTTCGACAACAATACAACTATGAAATATTCTTACTACCAATATTCGCAATTCATAGAAGAAAAATACGGAACGCGGCTTCCGTTCGAAATAAAGAATCAGCTGATATGCCTCACTGGAGTTGACCTAAAGAAAAAGAATGCGTCTTATAACCTAAATATAAACAATGATTTACGAACAATATCTTGCGAATATTCGTAAAAATTTGATATCAAATTCTTCTGTAAGTATGAAATTACTATCCTAAATAATACAACCTATAAATTAATTTTATCTAAGCACTGTAGATCATGTTCAATACTATAGAATTTTAACCTCAAATAACACTATATGAATCCACAAAAAATAATAATATTTCTGAATTTATTTCAGCTTCTGAATTCTGGAACCTCGTTCAAATTAATCTACACGATTAATGTGTCTCATACAAATTATATATATATATATATATATATATATATATATATATATATATATATATATATATATAATGGAAATAAGATTTTATAATAATTGTGTATCTCACCGACTCTGAAGATTTGAAGTTATCTTTTCTATTATCATCAACTCTTGGAGATCTCGACGACTACTTTACTCTTCTAGTTAGCTTCTTGCTAACCATAATCTCTGATATCTTTTTCAGAGAAAATTTTTTCTTGAAACCCTGCTTTCACTATCCCCAGTCAACAACTTCCTTAGTTTACCCTTAGCAACCCCTATGAAACAATTTTTCTTCCTTCCTGAACGTCATACCAACATATTATTTTATAGCATCAGGTAAGTACTTCTTTAATTTCAATTTGTCACTTCATGACATTTATATAAATTCCTTATTTACAATATTATTATTAACTAATTCATACCAAAATAAAATCAGAGTAGCATTCTAACTTGTGTTAAATGTTATTAAAAATATTATTCTTTTAAATTAAACCCAATTACAAAAGTGACATACAAACATTATATTCCGATTGGATATAATATTGATAGTATACTTCAAAAATTGTTACTATGAATTTACCTTTGACTATTGAATGTCAACATCTATAATTTTATAAAAATTGTTCATGGATGATTACATTTTTTTCTTTTTGTATAAATTGTTTCTAATTTATTTTAAATTGTGACATCTTAAATTTCTGTTGATATCATGAGTACATAAAATCTATAATAATATGTATTCATTACTTGGCTATCCGAATATTTAGACAATTGGATGGGGACGGAGAGGACCTTTTTATTACTCTCACTATTCTGCCACAGTTTGGCCAATATGAAATATGCAACCAATAGATTTAAAGTTTACTTTTTAGAAAATACAGGGTTAAAAGTTATATTTGAGATGAGTTGCAAGTTACTTATGAATTTTTTTTTCTGCGAATAATTCGCCGAATTTTAAAATTAAAAAAAAACATCCGTATAGTGCATCTATTATTTATAGACGACGTTAGTTGACTATAATTAATTCCTGGCACATTATTCCTTTTCAACTAATTATAGTTATTAGTGAGTTGACTAGTTTTTATCACTACACTGATATTCATAGTTTGTTTTGTTTTGATGTTCCACTTTTTTCTCGTGGCGCTGTTGATAACAGGAGTAAAACACGTCTGTAGACTACGAAATTCAAATGAATACTAATATAAATTTGAAATATTAGTGTTTCTGAGATAGCTGTTTAAATTTCCCACCATTTTTTGACAAATTTGAATTTAATAGTTAAGACGCCAATTTGGTCAGAACAAATACTTAAGTTTGTCGTGAACATTTTAGAATATAGGTGATATGTGGCTTCTACTTCTCATAACATAATACATATTGACATTTGCACGAAATATTTCATAAGACAATACGAAACTATTCTAAAAATGAGGTTACTCAATAATAACAAATTTAAACTATATAATTAACAATAGATATATAACTAACTACTCATTATTCAAAATTAACAGTTAAAACAAAACAAATATTTACATAATATGAACTAAGCGTTAATGTATGTCTTTCACATTTAGAGAAACTTCTTTCTCCCGTTCTACCGGTTTTAGATTCGTAACAAATACCAAATCTAATGGTTTACAATAACATACATACGTTGATACATATTTATCGGGTTATCATTAATGTCTAGATCAACAGATTATTGTTATTAAACAAAGTTATTTTAAGCAATGTTTAAAACGGTACTGCTGTTCGTCCTTTGGATGCACTTCATTGTCCCATTTCTGACGAAAATGCATCCAAAGGACGAGCAGCCTAAAACAGAAATTGGATTAACATAAATTTGTATTCACACTTCCAATATAATATTTCCATCAAAATAGTGGTAACTTATTTTAAAAAATTGTACTCTTCTTATACTGAATGTTTGACTAGGTTACTACGATAATACTTATGGGAATAATTAGGTAAAATTAATGGTATCTTCTATATATTACCCCATAAAAACTTATTAAAAAAAGATTTTTTTTTAAATTTAATAATAACCAAAACTCTCTTTACTATTTTTAGTTTCTTTTAATGGTTACCTTGATATATTATACAGAGCTTTTGAATGAAACTTATCCACCCTATATACCGAGTAGCTAAATAAGCGAGGTAAGTACATATATCTGGAAACCGCTTACTTAATTTGTGCAACCAGGATCTGCGGAAACAAGATACAATACTAAGAAAATCCATATCACCTGAACAAAATTCCCTTATCAGCAGTATACCAAATGGATTAGTATCTATTTCGACACTGCACCACCGTACATAAACAAATGAATAGTAAGTTCGCTCGACGTCGGCTCTTTGATGTAACGCTGTTAAAGGCTTTCCGAGAAACGATCGTAAAACCGCACGTGTCTCGAGTATACAAGGGCCGCGCGAATTACTACCGTCATAGCTTGTTGATTTACAAATTGAGTGTTTGGTACGGGGGCTAATAAAAATGTACATTGTTAGAAAACTATTTCAAGAAACGATAGGTATTGTTTTGTTATGCAGGGTACGTTTTAGTATTTAATAGGGAATATAAAATTACTCATAAGAAATAAACTAGAATCATCGATTAAAATAGCTTTTATTACATTATAAAAATAAAATAATTCATCAAAAATGTACAAATATATACAGTAGAACCTCGATGAGATAAAGGCCAAGGGAGACGTTAAATAATTTGAGTTATTGAGGTTTCTATTTACTAAGGGTTTAAGTTAAGGAATTTTTATTAGTTTATATTTTTACTTACGGAGGTCCGTTTATGAGCTTTGTTCAGGAATTATAGAGATATATGGCTGCAAGCTAATGATACAAATAAGTTACTGTACTGAGCCATTTGGTAAACACGTGTTAATTCATTTCAAATGACGACTCATTGATAGATGATTCAAGTTACAAAGGTCGTCGTCGTTACAACTTTGAGTTACTGACGTGTGATGCCCAAATTATTCGTTTGAGTTATAGAGGGGTCGTATTTTAAGTAAAGGAGGTTTTGGACTCAGAGGGGAAGGGAACACAAAATTTTATGAATTTATAGAGGTTATTATGTTATCGAGGTTTAAGTTATCAAAGTTCTACGTATATAAATATTTAGAATAAATCAAATCCTCATGTATACATTACAATATAAAAATATGAAGCATGAACAACTATATATTTAGAATAGTTAAAAATTATACCAGATTCTATAAGATTCTTCAGAATTTGTTTTGCATATAAGAACAATATTGAATAATAACATATAGTTAAGAATGTAATCCTAAACCAAACTTTTGAAGCAAAGCAAAAAGGAATAATTACAAATTTTGTAATATTTGTAATTTTGTATTGGGTTTATAAGATTTTTTTTAAGTTTTATTTCACGATTTGCAAATTTAATTGTGTAATATGAACGCACTCTTGTATAAAGAGATATGAAATAACTTGAAGGAAAATTTTTACAAGGATGCGTAAATGATACATTTTTAAAAAGATCTTTTAACGTCGCTCCGATAGAATTTTTACATGCTAATTTATTGAAGTTAACTACAAATATATCTTCAAGCTGGGTAATATATCCAAAAAAAAATTCTGGCTAGGTACATTGAGCCCACCAAATGGAAAATTTGTATTGTTGGCATAGGCTTTTGTCTGAGAAAAAATGGTTGTTTCTTTTCTTAAGGTATTTCTTTCATTAAAAGCAATACATATGTCGCAGGAATGTTGCTGCATACATTTTTTTAATAAATAACCAGTAACGTAAACTAACGCGTTGCCATCGGTACTGTTTAGATTTCTGTAATCAGTTGTAAAGACTTTCAAAGGATTTGATGGTTCTATTGACGGTAAAATGAGATCTTTACAGTTTTCTGCCAAGTCTGAAGTAATATTTAACAACAATTCATTAATGTCATTAGTGCAGTTGGCGCCGTCAACATGGTCTAAATACTTCAGAGTAAACAACTTTTTGAATGCTCTAGAAAACTGTATAGGCGTAGGGTTTCTTGAATTACCACAACAGTTTCTAACTTGCCCAAAAAAGTTTTCAAGGCAGTCTTGGTTTAAATTTATTGTCAGTAAAAAGGTGTAACCCTTTGATTTTGATATACCCCAAAGGGCTTTAACTGATTTTATTGTAAGCCTCCACCCAAATATAAATCTCATTTTATTTGTTAAATTTTTTACTTCACTGTTAACCACACGGACATTTTTCAGTAAAGTTTCAAATTCTTCCATTAGCTGAAACTGTTGTTGGGTACCCATGAATGCATTGAAATTATTTAAAAGGCACGAATTTAATACATCGAAAACACCATTCATTGTTTTAATGAATTTAGCAGTTACTTTGGCATCTGCAGGCAAAACTTCAAAATCAATGTACGTATTAAGAGCAACTGCAACAGAATGACTAAAAATCTGAGAAGCATATTTTACTCTCATTTTCTGAAAATTATTTGGAAACATATGCTCGTCAGTTAATTTTGAGTCTAAATTCCTTTTTTTTCATAATTGTAAAATGTATCCAAATACATTTTATTGGTAGTTCCTTCTGGTAACTCAAACCAGTAAGAGACAAAATTGTTCCAAGTAGATTTAAATAAGTGTGGCACGTCAAAAAAGTAAACAAGCTTGATATTATCTACGTAAAAAAAACATTGTCTGTGCTCAATTTGAGGTAGCTTTTAACTAATGTTTGGAACTTAGAACCCTGATCATACACCACACCTAGCACATTTAGACCGATATCACGTAACTTTCTAACTGTTTCGAACAAAATGTCTTTTATTTCATTTGAAGGCGCCGTTGATTTATAAAAGAAGTAGGCAAGCGGTTGTTTCCAGCTGCTTGATACACCCCGTGCCATAACAACTAATGCACTAGTTGCTGGTTCGGATTCGTTTTCTGCTGAAAGTGATTCTTGGAAGCCTACTATTTTATCCTTTGATAAATCATAAAATAAATGAGTTTTCAATGACATCTCATCAAGGCATATAATGCAATATTTTTCTTTATCACTTAATAGTCGAGATCTAAGATCAATAAGGCGAAAAATAAATTCGTTAAAGCCTGGGTTTACTGCCCAACGGCGGGTAAACCGGTTGAGCGTGCTTTTGGAAGGTAACCGATACAAAGTAGAAAATTTCTTGTATTTTTAGGTCCTAAAAAGTAAACGCTCAAAGCAAACTTTTTAAAATCGTCTGTGTACCTACAACCTTTAGGTGGTTTATTTATAAAACTTATTTGAGACGTTAGAAGTTTGCAGGCATCTTCTGAGTAATTAGTTTCCAAATATTTGGAAATATCTTCAAACGATATTCCCGTTTCCAACTTTCTTGAACATTGAGCAGACACAGTTGATTTTTTCAAACACTTTATCTCCTCTCTCAACACTTTTTTTCGAGGAGTATTGGCCGTAAGCGTCATTGAGGTTTATAAATGTTGATCTAAAACAAATCAAAAGTTCTATAAAGGATTAAACTTTCGCCACCACTTTTAAATGAGTATTACTTATTAACCACGAAATCATAATAGACGTAAAAATTACAAATGTTTAATTTAAATCATTCATAGAGTAGCTTTTAGAAATGTATCTAGCTATAAAAAAACATTTATTACCTCTGGTAACCACAGAAGCTAGAGTAGAAACATCGTTACCACTTTCAACAAAGCCTAAGGCCTATTTCCAACGTTGACATCTGAAAAGATATATTGGTAATATTTTATTTTGAAATACAATAACATCTACTACACTGCTTCTTATAACAAAATTACTAATATCCTTTGCTAAATAATATTGTAAAATTTACCTTGTGTCATCCTTGGGAAATCTGAAGGAACATGTTTTTGCTCAATCTCTACTTCTACAACCGTCCACACAACACATTCGTGGCATTTTCTTTTTAATAAATATCCCGTAATAATAATCAAATAATTCACTGAAAAGACAGTCCACCCGGTATACTATCAACTCCGCTCGTACCTTCAACTACAAAAGACACACGGTAACTGTATATCGATCGATTCGGAGTTTCAGGATACCGAAAAAGAGTAGCATCGGAGACCGAGTGAGATAGACATCGCGCTAGGAGGAGCTTAGAGTGAACATACTATTCATTTGTTTATGTATGGTGACTGCACATACAACAACTATAGACCAAGTGTCGTACCGACTAATACAAACTGTTCACAACACTGGACACGTTGCCAGAGCAGTGGCGTCGCCAATCAAAATCTAGTGTGCCGCCTGGCTTGGCAGCGCTTCCAATTTCTTCCTGTCGCCAGGTCTGGTACCACACATTAAAATACGTATATTTATTTGACGACGTTGTTGGCGTCTCAGTTGCCATAAGGAGTAACTTTAGTGCAGCACTTTTTCTTCCAACTCTTTAAGTACAGTGGTGGGGGTAATACGAGAGTTTTTTCGCTCTATCACGTACTAGAAGCGATGTATCTATGGTCCTTACTAATAATAATAATAAAATGTTATTGTTCGTACATAAAGAGGTTACATGAACAAGGAGAGCGGCAAAGGCTATGAATACATACACTGGGAAACACAAAACACGTACAATTTGTAAAAATCTAACATTTAGACATCGAATAAATATATACTAAAACTAAAATATTTCTCTTCAATTAATGAATAAATAGAGTAGAGTTTTGTATTTAAGTGTATAAATTCTCTTTATTGCAAAGCGCTTTCGAATTTCGTCATCTTCAGTGCTTCAAGTCATGTAAACAGGAAGTTGCTGAATAAATAAAAAACATTGTTACAATTAATATTGTTCTGCTTAATAACTAAACGAGAAACATGTTAAAATTCAGACCATGTGGTATGCAGAAGCAACGTCAGCCAGATACGGGTTGCAAATGCAAATTATTAAAGAATAAAAATGAAGCAAAATAACATATAATCGTCAAAGTTAATAAAAAGTCAGCAGTCCATTTATTTCTAAATCTAAATTTTCGCTATGTTCTTGATTCTTCTAAATCTTCTCCTACATTGTTTTCTTCTTATTTTAACCCGTAACTTATTAAGTTTCTCTTCCTTATTTCTGTTTCCATTTCTTCGATTCTAGCTCTAACGTGTTATCTCTTGTTTTTCTTTTAGCATTTGATTATCTCTTTGTATTTGTATATTCTCATGCTTGATACTTTTTAATTCATTGTGTATGTCATTTAGTTTGGCGTCCATATTTTTATCCATTTTCTTTTAGTTGTTCTTTAATGTTTTTAAGTATTTCCTCCATAATTGTGCAGAGTATTATCTAAAATTTAATTTCAAAGCTGGTACTGTATTTTATTCAAAACGTTAATGAGCTTTTAACTTGTCTATACTTTTTTGTTGGTTTTCTATTAAATTAGAGAAGTGTGGTAGTAGATATTTTCGATATTTGTAAATTATATGGAGCACTATTTATATGTCTTGAATAATTTATTACTCACGTGATAGAGTTTGCTTCTTTCGTTGGATGTATGTACTTTTAATAAAATATTAGTTCTCGATTATGTAGCTAATTATTACAGCTTGAATTAAAGACGGCAACTTAGTTCCACAGACCAGAGCCGTCCCTGGTTCTTACAAGGATCACTAGATGGCGTTTTTTTAAATAATAAATTTTATTATTTTCTCATAAAACTTAATGACCGTGATATGCACATTCTAACAAAGTTATATAGAGTAATAAAAGCTTAAAATAATGGCGCAAACCGCAAGCCGGAGATATTAATCGAAAACCATCCACGAGACCCTGCACCGCAATGATTTAAAAAACAAAACGCCATCTAGCAATCGTAGCGAGAATCAGAGATACCCCCCCCCCAACTTTAAATAAAGAGTTGTAGGAAAAAGTGCTGGACCAAAGTTACCATTTATTTGCCTGCATTTTCAGTATACCTTAATTAAGCAAATTTTAGAGAAAACTCAATTTTTAAATTATTTTAATTATTGTTACGCCCCCTAGCGGACATTTTACAAACTTAAAAATAATTATAAGTATCTGCAGGTATAAGTAGATTCCTCAGAATTGCCAACAGTCTCTTCATAGGAGGGTGGATGAGCAAATTAGAGGTAGGGCACTCTCTTGTCCTTGGAGTGAGAAATCGCTCCAAAAGGCGGATGAACTGGAAGCAGTCAACGGCGTGGGATTGAGGAAGGCAACGGGAAACCACTTCATTAAAGGTCCCTGTGGACATCCCTAGTATAACAAGAATGGCATCAAACGAGCAAGTAGAAAGTACTGATCATGAAGTAGGGAACACAAGATCCGGCAGGGGAGGAATCTCACAAATAGACTACAGGGCCTCCCAGGTCGTCAGTCTGCGACACCCCTGTAAAGCCAATGAAAACTTAATATCAAAAAAGGCTCAAAATATAGTAAAATCTCAGACCCATACGAGAGTAGAAAACAATAAAATCAGAAATCCCAGAATCGGCACATGGAGTGCAAGAAGTTTGTTTATGGCAGGAAAACTAGATAATACCGTCAGAGAAATGCACAGACTGAAGATCAACATCCTAGGTTTAAGCGAAACCTGATGGCCTGGATGTGAAAAATGCCAAAAGAAACCATCCTAATGGAGTCGGTATCTTATTAGGCAATAAAACAAGTCAAGCTGTAATTAGCTTTATGCCACTCTCAGATAGAGCCATGTTCATCAGACTAAATGCCCAACAAACATAAATATAATCCAGTGCTATGCTCCAACCGCAGAAAAACCTGATCGAGAGGTGGAAACTTTTTATAAAGAAATAAAGACACTACTAGGATATACCAAAACCAACAAAACTACTATAATAATGGGCGACTTCAACGCGAAGGTTGGTAACATTGAAGTAGATAAAATCGTCGGTAAGTACGGCCTAGGTGAACGCAATAGTAGGGAAGACAGGCTAGCACAATTTTGTCAAGAAGAAGAATTTGTGATTGCTAATACATTGTCTAAACTACCAGAAAGACGTTTGTATACTTGGCCATCTCCGCAGCACCGCCCAGATAACATCGTTCGCAACCAGATCAACGATGTCCTAATTAAAACTAGATTTAAGAACGGAATAATAGTATATTATATACCGCGGGACTGAAGTAGTACATTTAATCCTGAAGGTAAAGTTTATGGCCCGACCGCAGGGAGGGCCATAATTTACCTGAAGGATTAAATGTACTTCAGTCGCAAGGTATATACGATACTTTTCGTACTTCCGGTATGATTTTATTAATTATTTCAATAATTTCAATCAGTTTTTTCTCTCTTCAACTCATTTAATAAACTGTCTTTAAAATAAGTTACCATAGTAACATTGCGTTGTGACAGTTATAATTTAGAAACATTGTCATTACTAGTGTCATTGTAAATTTGAATATTAACGTTAATTACCATTCTAATTAATTATATTTTTCAATAAAATATCCCTTAAATTCGTTTGTTTGTGATTTAATCGTTCCGGGAGTTTCGTCAATATTTAATCCCGGAGGGATTAAATGTGACACTTTAGTACCTGTCACAAGGGAGTGAAGTTGTCACTTTAGGCCCGGAAGTACGAAAAAGACATAAAAGCATACTCTGGGGCGGACATAGGCTCAGACCATAATCCTGTGGTAGGTAATCTAAATATGAAATTTAAAGAGCTAAGAAAGAGTAACAAAAATAGTATAGACATGAAAAAACTTGGAGACAAAATTATACAGACAAAGGTAAAAGAACGAATAAATGAAGAATTTGCAACAATAAAGTCAACCACAACATCAGATACGAATGCAGAAAATGCCTGGAATCGAATTAAACATGCAATTGTAAAAGTAGGACAAGAAGAAGTAGGGTATGCCAGCCCAAAGACCAAGAAAAAATGGATGACAGAAAATATTGTACTGATGATGGACAATCGAAAAGTACACAAACACAAAAACATCGAAAAATACAAACAAATAAATAGAGAAATAAGAAAGAAAATCCGAATAGCAAAAGAAAAGTGGATGAAGGAAAGATGCGAGGAGATTGAGTTACTTCAGAATAAACAGGACAGCCACGGAGTTCATAAGAAAATAAAAGAGGTAACGCATTCCAACAAAAACCAACCCGTATTCGGTATACTAGATGACAATAATGAAATGATAACAGAAGAGCAAGAATTGTTAAAAGTATGGCAAACATATATACGGAAAACATTCGTTAGCGATACGCCACGAATATACGACAGGAATAATGAATGTGAATAGGCTCCAAAAATTCTAAAATCAGAGTTAGTGACAGCACTTAAACTGAGTTAAAACGGGAAAGCATCGGGTCCGGACGAAATCCACATAGAAATGATAAAATTGTTAGAAGAAGAAAATTTGTCACCACTGTTACAGTTACTACAGAAAGTGCATGCAACAGGTAATATTCCAAAAGAATGGCTCACCTCCGTATTTATTCCCTCCCTAAAAAATCAAAAGCCAAGAAATGTGATGAGTTCAGACTGATAAGCTTGATGAACCAAGTGCTTAAGATCCTACTTATATTATTATACAAGCTAGAATCTACCACAAATGTGAAGCGATACTCAATTTGGATTTCGTGAAGGTCTAGAAACAAGGGAAGCGCTAGCCAGCTTATTAATGCTCCTCCAGAAATGTAGTGACATGAGGAAAGATGTCTATACCTGTTTCATAGACTACGAGAAAGCCTTCGATCGAGTTAATCACACCGTCCTTCTGACATTACTACAGAAAAAAGGGTTAGACAAACAAGACATCGAGTATATTAGAAATATTTATTGGGACCAAGAAGCAAACGACATCGGAACCGGTGTGTATTGAAAAGGGAGTACGACAGGGTTATGTTTTGTCGCCAATACTGTTTAATATGTACTCTGAGCACATATTTAACCAAGCAATAGGCGATGATGTAATTAAAATTAACAGCAGGGCGTTAAACAACATACGTTATGCAGACGACACGGTTATCATTGTAGACAATCCAGAAGCCCTTCAACGCCTAATCAACAAAGTTGTAGAAGTAGGGGATCAACTAGGCATGAAAATTGTATGTATGTATACTAGCACTACAGACCGCGTAGGTCCATGGCTGATGTTTCAACACTAGCGGTGGGTGCTCGGAGTTCCATACGAAACTTTTCTGCGACAATCTACTAAGTTCAATTGCCCCTTTCGCACAGACTATCCGAATGCCCACTACTTCGGTTCGTTCCAAAATTTCTTGTGTTCTGCACCTATTTCCAATTTGCACATTAATAACTTAACCCTTCCATGGCTTGGTTGACGACTTGCCTCCATCCCATCTTGTCATTTGTCTTACTTTTCCAATTTCTGATATTAAGCCTTCGTAGGTCCTCTTCAGCCTCCGCTTTCCATCTTGTTCTGGGTCTACCTCTCCTTCGCCTTCCTCCTATTAAACTATATATTAATATTTTCGCCAGCCTTCCTGTTCCCATTCTTTCTATATGTCCTAACCATCTTAGTCTTTGAGATTTTATCATTCCAATAATATCCGGATTTTTATATAAATCTTCGAGCTCTTTGTTTGTCCTCCTCATCCAAATTCCATTTTGTAATTTTCCCCCAAATATCTTCCTCAATAGTTTTCTTTCCCATATTTGTAGCATTCCTTGTTCTTATTGGTTTAATGTCCATGTTTCTGTGGCATATGTAACTATAGGTCTAATCACAGTCTTGTAAACCCTGATTTTCGTACTCCTTGATATATTTTAGCTTTTCAATAATCCATTCAAGGCATAAATGCAATTATTGCCACGCATTATTCTGTTTTGGATTTCCTCCCCTATATTGGGTTTTCGTGTGATTATTGTTCCAAGGTACTCGAATCGATCAATTCCTTCAAATTTATATACCTTTCCTTTGGCTGTTTCTACTGTTAAATAATTCCCTTTTATAAAGTGTCGATCTGTCCATTCCATGTATTTTGTTTTCAGTTCATTGATATAGAGCCCTTTTTTCTGCTTTTTCTGCAATATTTTTTATTACCTGTCTTATTTCCTCCTTACTTCTCGCTAATACTGCTATGTCATCTGCAAATGCTAAACATTGATGTCTCTTATGATATATAAGTCCAGACCTATTTAAGCCTGCTTCTTGAATTACTTTTTCCAATAACAGACTAAAGAGAATAGATGACAGTGGATCGCCTTGTCTTACGCCTTCAGTGACGATGAATTTCTTTGACACACCGTTATTTATTCTTACTTCATTTTCGGTTCTTTGTAGTGTTAGTCGAATCATTCTGATCAGTTTCCCGCTTATTCCTAGGTCTTCCAGAGCTTTGTACAGTTCCTTTCTTTTTACTTTATCGAATGCTTGTTTCAAGTCGACGAATAGCACCATCGTCTGTTTTCCAAATTGATAGCTCTCAGCCTGTATTTCTCGTAGCATGAAGATTTGCTACACTGTGCTCCTACCTCGTCTAAATCCACATTGGTATTCTCCGATTATATTTTCCAAATTTTCCTTTAAAATATCCTTGATATAAGTGGCAAGTATCTTGTATGCCACATTTAATAGTGCTATTCCTCTATAGTTGTGGCACTCATTTTTATTCCCTTTTTTATGTATAGGAAATATTATAGCGTTGGTCCATTCTGTCGGTATTCGTTCTTCTTCCCATATGTTTTGCAGTAGTTTTTCCATTTCATCACCTAATCGCGTTCCTCCATATTTGAACATTTCCGCTGTTATGTGGTCACTTCCCGGACTTTTATTGCTCTTTAGATTAGCTATAATATAATTTATTTTATCTCTACTCGGAGGAGGTTCTTTCGAGTGCAGCTCGAAATTTGTTCCTACATTCTCTTCATTATCCAGTTTTTCATCCTCATTTCTTCGCCCATTGAAAAGATGTTCGAAGTATGTTTTCTCTCTTTTGACTTCTTGATACAGGTTTCTCAGATCTTTGTTTCTGTAATTATCTTCTACATTTTGCAGTAGTCGTTCATTGTACTCCCTCTTCTTCCTTCTCAATAATCTCTTTGTTCTTTTCTTTTGTTCGCTGTATTTTTCTTTAGCATCGTGTACTTCTGTTGTTAGAGTCTTTAATCTTAGTTTATTTCTTTTATGTATTTCGTGCAAGCATTCATCATCAAACCATGGTTTCAGTTTCTTTCTTTCATTTTTACTCGTTTTTTTGGCTGCAGTATTCATTATTGTCTTTATTGTTTCCCAATGATGCTCTATATATCTTTCCGTTATGTCATCCATTTCCTCGCTTATTATTTTTTCATATCCTTCTTTCTCCTCATTTGTTAATAACCTTGCAACTATTCTATCTTCCATTCGTTTCCTCTTTCCATTTTTGTTTATTGGTATGAGTTGCTTTAATGTGACTACCACCATGAAATGATCAGAGTCCAGATCGGGTCCTCTATACGATCGTATATTGGTGATGCATTGGTCTTCTTCGAGTTCAATTAAAACATGGTCGATTTGGTTCATTGTTTTTTCGTCTGGCGATATCCACGTACCTCTATGAATATTTTTACGCTGAAAATATGTGCTTTTGATTCTGAGGTTGTGTTCTTTCGCAAAATCTATCAACAATCTGCCATTTTCATTTGTTTTCTCATGCAGACTATATCTTCCAATTGTTGGCATATACGTCTCCTCTTTACCTATCTTTGCGTTGGCGTCTCCCAATACGATTTTCAAATCATAATTGGGGATAGCCTCAAATACTCTGTCAAGATTACTATAGAATTCTTTTTTCACTTCTATATCCTTCTCTTCTGATGGTGCATGTATGTTTACAAGTGTAATTTTGTGATACTTTCCTC
This sequence comes from Galeruca laticollis, assembly GCA_963921935.1. NCBI lineage: Eukaryota > Metazoa > Arthropoda > Insecta > Coleoptera > Chrysomelidae > Galeruca > Galeruca laticollis. Next base: position 200,911,035 of record OY998177.1, read on the forward strand.
TTGTTCTTAAAGTGCACAATCTTTCTGAGATGGGTTTAAAGCCCATGACCATCTATTTTATTTTTTTCCTAACTATAAAACCAGTCCCTAACATTCTATTTTCGCCCCCACTATTAAAGGATACATAATCTGCCATTTCTTATGAGCCTTTCCCTAGTTGTTTAGTTTCTTGTAATGCTATGATATCAAAATTATATTTTCGAGATTTCTGGTCAAACTGTTTTAATTTTCCTTCTTCATATGACCCTCTGATATTCCATGTTCCAATTATATTATATGTTATTTGATTTTTTATGCTTTTTCTTTCATTTTGTGTTTTTCCTGTTCCTATTTAGCGCCAGTTTGTTTTCGTTGTTCCATTACATATTACTTTAGTTAGTTTTTTTATTTATACTTTATTATTTCCAGCCTATCTTTTTCCCTGTTCCAACCCCATACTTCATCGTTTATAATTAGTTTCTGGAATCCAATCTTGACCGATTTCCCGTTAATCCTCTCGCCTTTTGCATGATTCCTAATTTTTGCTTGGATTTCTCTTTCTTTTTGGTCATATCATCATTTATGTAAACTTTTCTGTGTGTGGCTTTTATTTTGCATAACCTTCCTCTTATCGTCTCCACTATTAAGTTCTACTAGGCACGTATTCTCTCCCAGTTTTATTGCGGTATTTACTGCTACTTTAACCCCTATCTCCTTTTCTATAAAATTTTGCATTCCCTCCCGCAATGCTTCCGGTCTATTGGTATCCATTGGGAGTCCTTGAACTACTATATTTTTCTTTCGTTTTCCATTTTCGAGTTTCTCTAGTTTTTCACTGACAGAGTTAACTTGCTTCTTTAGTTCATTCATTTCTTCACTAGCTCGGTCATTACCTCTCTTCAACTCTTTGATTTGTTTCATATACTCCTTCTGTTCTTCTTTGATTTCCTGTTTGATACTTTCCATATTTTTTGCTTGTTGATCTTTTATCTCTTTCATATCGGCTGCTAGTTGGTTCATTAATTTCCACATGTCCGACATCATGTTTGCATTTTGATCCTCTTTTCTCGGCGTTCTCGATATTTTTTTATCTTCTAAATGTATCTTCTTCCCTTTCATCCGCCTTCTTCTTCCCATCATCAGTCGTATAATCATCTGAGTCTATCATTGTTGGCAATTATTTATTGTTATTTCAATATTTTTCGTTTTACTTTGGAACAGTTCAGATCTTTGTTCCCAACTCTATTATTTTCTGCTGCAAAGCTTATCAGTTTATGTTTTTACAACACGTTCTTTCTTTTTCACACTACCGTTTACAATAAATTTATATAAATATTAATGGTTTCGTACTTACAGTTTACTAAATTAAGTTATTTTGATATCACCTGATTTCCTGTACAATATCGCACACAATGGTCCTTGTATTATGTTTTAACCCAATATTTGGGTAATATCACGGAGCGGTTTTAAAACAACTTTCTAGATATCTAGAGTTGGGCATGAAAATTAATGTAACAAAAACAAAAGTAATGGCCATAACCAGATTACCGAACCCACAACTGAACATAAACATCTATGATACCGCAATAGAGGAAGTTGAGAAATTTAAATATGTTGGTAGCCGCATAACAACAAATGTAGATCTTGACGTCGAAGTAAGATCACGTATAGAGTTGAAAAACCTATTGTGCAACGCAACCTTAAACTTAAACTTAGAATACCGTTTTGTAAAAGCATACGTGCACTCAGTTCTCCTGTATGGAGCAGACTCGAGGCTTTTGAAATGTGGATCTTCCGTAGACTACTAAAAATATCATGGACTCAACACATACCTAACGATGAAGTGCTTAGAAGTATGGGAAGGAAAATAGAGTTACTTACAACAATAAAACGAAGAAAAACTACTTATCTGGGCCACATATACCGTAACAAGTATGATATACTGAAATTAATAATAGAAGGAAAGCGTGGTCCTGGTCGCAGACAACATTCGTGGTTAAAAAACATACGCGACTGGACTGGTATGAACGCATCATCTTTAATTCTTACCACTCAAAACCGAAATAAGTATGCCGAAATTGTCGCCAGCCTTCATTAAATGGAGATGGCACCTGAATAAGAAGAAAAATAATTTGAAGCAATTTCTCTTGGCCACTTTCATACGTACCTACTCATACGTACTCGTCTCGCCTTTAGATTTATATAGGGTAGACAGTTTTAATTGAAATTCTCTGTATATAAATATATTGGTAATAAACATTTTACAAGGATTCAAAGCATAAATATTGAAGTAGAAAATCTAGGTCGTTTGTCAATGAAGTAATACATTTTAATATATTTTTGGTTTAAGGACATTTGAATAACAGATAACTTATATAACCAACTAATTTTTGTATAAAATCAGAAATTTCTTGTTAAAGAACGATGGCGGTCATTATTTAAAAAAAAAATATCAAGTACGAGCTCCCACGCACTAGCGACCAAGTTGCGCGACCTAGTCGATACGATTAATTAGTTACATCGTCTTTAAATATATGGCAGCGATGGCCAGCGAGTCCTATAGTAGCAGTTTGGCGACCAGCTATTCATACAAGGAGCATACTGGGACGCGAGTTTTCGTAACATACGTGAATGAATTGGTTAGCCCATATTAACAATTCAGCGAGACTGGCGTTAGGGGAAAGTCGGGTAGCATCGGACATGATAACAAAATATTGCAAAACATATCTTTATTAACAAATTTCTTCAACAAATGTATAGTCAAATGATTATTTTAGATATATCTTACATGTCTAAGAAAGAAACAAACATCAACTTTATGAAAAAAGGAAAATGCTTAGAAAAAAGAAATTAAACATATTAAAATTATGAAAAAATGGCGGGTAATACCGGACACAAAAAAAAGTGGATACTGCCGTAAAAAATAAAAATATTAACAGTTATCACACTTGTAATACTTTTGACCTTTTTCCACGTCAGAAGAAGCCTCATTAACCCAGTTTTTACACTCACAACACTGGATCCAGTCTTCGTCGAAACATTCTTGACAAATGACACAATTCATTTTACGGTTATTGGGTTTCTTTAGTATTCTCTTTATACGCTTTTTTTTCTTCTGTTCTTGTGCAACTTTTTTCTGAACTAGATTATCATTGTCACTTAATTTTTACCCTTTAGCCTTATTTTTTTTTATTTTTCTCTTCCAGCTCATTTTTAAATGGAGTGGAAATAAGGACTTCACTTTTTTCAGCACGTCTTTTTCTTGAAACCATTCTACGTTCAGCAGCATTGGGAATTGGTGAAATTTCTTTAAGAAGATCACTAATACTTTTTTCAAAAATCGTATTTGGATCCAAAGCATTTTATAGTCATGACTTTCTGCTGCCTATGGTGGGATTTCTTTGTACAGAATATTGGGGGCTAATTTTGGAAGTCTAAGGTTGGCAAGTTTCATTTAATGTGCAAAATTTTGAAGGCGTTTCATTTACAGATGTACCAGGAAGCTCTTGTTCGTTGAGCTTTGGTAAAGTTGGTATTTTTGGAAATTCTAGAGTCTATTGACTCCCTTTCTGTCTCGTTACATCTCTTAACAATAGTGGATGTAAATGCATGAATTTCCCTTGGTTCTGGGATGTCCAGTCCTTGCGATACTATAAAATCCAAGTCCGTGAAAATCTGCGAATTCAGTGGATACATGCCGCTACGCTCAAAGCTCTTCTTAGATAAGTCCATCCTGCAAATTTTCGTAAAGGCGTCGTTCACCAGGCCTGCGATTTCATAATCACTAATTCTCATAAACGGATTTTGCCTCATCCATCGAGACGTTGCTTCATTGTAGGCATCCTTGAATGGCTTCATTACACACACACCCAAAGGTTGCAGCTTATGGGTGCAATGAGGAGGTAAGCTTGACATATGGACATGGTTTTTCCGGGCAAAGTTGACGACTTGTAAATCTTTATGGCTGCAATGCCCATCGACAATTAGAAGAACTTGCTCCTCTTCAGACGGACTTGTGAATTTTACAAATTCCTGAATCCATTTTAAAAAAATGTCATCATTCATCCAGCCAGAGTCCTGTGCATGGAACATGGCATTCTCCGGAGCTCCAATTTTTAGTCGGTCAATAATTTTTTTCCTCGGAAAAATGAATAGTGGAGGTATATGAATTGATCTCCTGCTGCAATGATACACAATAAGGCGGTTATAGTGCGGCCCCTTTCTCCAGAAGTAATTTTGCCAACTTGTTTCTTGCCTTCTATTGAAACGACTTTCTGCCGACACACCGGTTTCATCAGCGTTGAAAATGTTATTGCCTCAAAAGTTATATTTTTGCATTAGATCCTCAAGTTTGTTAAAAAAATCTTGCAACTTGTGGTCGATTGAAGCCTACTGCTCTCTACAAACTCGTTGACTCGACATTTGTTAAAGACAGCTCTGGATGGCGCTGGAGAAAAGTGTAGTAAAAGTCTTTCCCTGTTGAATCTATGTGGAATATTTAATCGACCCGCCACATCAAATGCAAGTTTTAAGAATTCTTTTTTGGTGAGGGGCATTAGGCGACTATCCAACTCCCGCATGTGGTTCACGAGCTCCTGTTCATAGTTGGCGGGAAATGCGCAGCGATATCGTCCAAGACTTGGAATAAGTTGTGTTTCTTCGTTATTTTTCAAGAGTACTTTTAGAAATACCTTAAGGTTTTGCCGCATCTCTTATTGCTCGTTATCAAGCACTTTTCTAACTACTGTTCTCATATGGTCTTGGTCCCATTGCCCTCGTATATTTTTATTAATAAACTTCGGCATTTCATATGTTCTGTAACAAAATATTGAAATTATTTTGCGTTCGGCCATACCCGAAATGTTTGTGTCCGGCGACACCCGGCATGCAGCTAGAAATCAAATAACTATTTACTGGTAGGTATTTGAAATGCAGAGTAATATGAAGACATTTTAATATTCATTACTCATATATGCACGCATTGTGTACCCACTAAACACTTACCAACTAAGAGAAACAGGACATGAACTTTAATTCTGTCCACGTGGAAATAAAAAAAATCACATACAAATGTTTATTGTCTGAATCGCACAACGTATCGAGGTCAACTGAAAATATGTTGCTACACGCATCGAAGTAGTTCGTGCAACCATGCGATAGAAGCGGCAAAACGACAAATAACAGAAAACGGTAAACGTCCGATGATACCCGCTGTCCGATGCTACCCGACTTTCCTCTACATAACAGACGCGTGGCACAGTAGCCAGTAGTTTCTCACGATGCTTACCACGACAGCAGGTGTCTTTTCGGTACTTTGTCGCAGATTCACGCGTCTACCGTTTCAAATTATAGGGATCGAGACCGAACTTTAGAGGCAGCACTTCTGCCGAAAATAGAGCGCCCTGGTGTTTAATAAGAAAAACATTGTGATGTAAACATTGTAATAGACAACCTACAAAATGCTAAAAATGAATAGATCTTTTTATTTTCTTTGCCAGAAAAAAATGTTGGTATGTAAGATGGATGTAGGGGATTATCTGATTTTTGATTATTGACAAAATGAGCACCGCAAACTCTAGTATTCTTATTTGGTTCCCAATCCTCACGATGTTTTCTGAAATGTAATTAAAAAGCTTGAAGTGATTCCTTTTGTAGAAATGTTTACTTTCTTTCTCTTAATAGTATTTAATTATTCAAACTTATTATATAATATTAAAGTGGGCAAACACATAACTAGCTTTTTATTTTATATAATCAATGAAATCGTACCGAAAACAAACATTTTATTTTCTCGATAATAATCTTTTATTTATTTAAAAAAATTTAGAACTTTTCTAATAGCTGCCAATTGTAGTATCATACTGATTATACACAAAAGAATAGGTAATAAAAAAATTTAATTAGAACATTTTACTTACATAGGGGTTTTTAATGCATTTATCCATTTTTGACGTTTTAAGGTTATCCACGCAGTGTTCAATGAACTTTCGGGGATACTATAAATTTCATCTGCGTAGTATTTTTATATGGCATATATGTGAACAGCCATGAATACAGAAAGATACTTTTGATGAAGACATCACAAACATTTAATATCAGTTTAAAAAAATGAACATTTAAAAACTCTGATTATACAAAACTAATAGGGTTAACCGCAGCGTTTACATCACATTGTTTGTGTTTTTTCACGGCAAATGACATAAGCGTCATCTTTCTCGGTCCCTATACTACGTTCCATTATGCAGTTACCAACGTGATATAGTTAAAAAAACTTCTCGTCATGCAGTCTCAGTTCTTCATGGAAAAGGTCTAACATGCCTTTTTCACAACGAAATTCCGCCATTATAGAAGAACCCAACTTCTTGTCTTTATCTCTAGATCGCTCGAGTACGGGGCTCTAATACGTTTAAAAAAAATATAGTCGGTAATATTAGTTTTCTGATAAATGGAATTTAAAATTAATATAATGTAAATGGAAATATGACTAGAAAACGTTAAAAGGTACAATAATAACAATACAAAAGATTAAAACTTACCAAACTAAAATTAATAATATTTTTTTAGATGATTTATAAACAAATTTACTGTAGTAAAGTACGGTGATTTTTACACATAAATATTACTGTTGCAGCTTAAATGATGCAGTCAATATTAAAAAAAACTAATTCCTTTTCCGACGAGTCCTGGTTCGTATTAACTAATTACAGCCGACGTATGAGGGAATGGACACAACCAGGGCGTGCTACAGAAGATATTTTGGGGAGGGATTATGTATAATCGTCGGACAAGATTTTTCTACTGACGTTGAAAGGAGACATCTACCTCTAAAATGTATTAAGACCAAATATTTAACCCATGAGAGAAGAACTGGGGGAAAATTTTATTTTTATGGACGACAATGCTCGACCACACCGTGCAATAAGGACCCCAATAGACCGTTTCAACGGAAGACATATTGTGGTTGCGGCGACCGTTGCCCACTTATTGATTTATAAAGGAACTAATAGAAGTTAACTGTAATTTTAAAAGGAAACTGTAACTTAGAGCTTTGACACCTGCGCCTAAGATTATGGCAATGGTATATTTCGTGATGAGCTGCTTTTGATTGAAAATATATACTAAATAGTAAACACTGAATAAAGAGGAATCAAATCATAAAATATACACAGCAGCAAGCAATAAAATTCTTAACAAAAATCTAAACACGGGTATCGAAAACACAACATACCAAACAATGCTCAATGGTTAAAATCATAGATTAAATAATACATAACCTGAGAACTGGTAGAAAACCAAGATTATGTTACAAGCGTCACTGTTTACTAAACGAGATTTATATGTGTCCTCGTTTTCATAATGAGGCCCTAAATAAGAGAATAAATATACCGTTGCCGTAAACTTGGACACATCTGTTATATATATGTTACAGTTTCCTTTTAAAATTACAGTCACCTTCTATTGATTCCTACATAAACCGATAGGTGGACAACGAACCGCAACATGTTACAGTGACTATATACAAGACAGTGGCGACAATTATGGTCGTCCTAGTGATTGGTTACCTATGTCACGTGGTATCGGCCGCCATTAGTTTGCTAAATGTTTGTTTATTTACCTTTGGGTTCTATTGTGTTCTTACCACAGTTTTTGGGTTTTGAAAGTTTTCGTGCAAAATTTGGTGCTATTTATAAAAATTATAGACTGAAGACTTATTTGTGTATGGTTTAGAGTAACAAAATTAGTGATTAACGCATATATTATTATTTTTATACCCAAATGTCCTTGGTTCTTACAGTGGATTTTGTGCATAGTTTTAGACATTGAATTCATCGATTAAATTAAAACATAAATGTATTCTCGAGTTTTACCAGTTGTTTCTTGTTATTTCTAAAACCTCTTAGATGTATAAAACGTTGCATAAGAATTAAAGTCTTTTAAAAATTATTTTGTTTTTATTTGTAATAGGACAATGCCTGGCTAAGCTGATGTAAATTGCAGCAATTCTGCAAGAAAGGGGTTTATTATGAAACACTTTCCAAAAGATCCTGAAAGAAGGAGGCGGTGGCTCATTAAAACCAGAAGGGCAATTGGCAAGATTTTTATGTCAAAAAAAAGTGTGAAGAAAATTAAGTTCTAAATATACTTGATTGTAATAAAATTATTAAACGATACATTGTAGTCAGATTAAAAATAAGTTCAAAAAAAAATAAGAGTGCTTCTAAAAAATTAGCTAGTAAGTCCGTTGCTAGTCATTTGTTATGAATATTCAATAAACAATTGCAATAGAACATTTTTTATTTTATTATTTATTTGCTTGATGGTTTTTGTAATTACACTTAAAATCTTTGAGACAAATTCAAATGTACACTGGCCAAAAGTATTATATATAGGTAAGCTTCATATTATCTTCTTTATTAATAGCGTAGAACATTTTTATTACATAAATATTAAATAGGTATGTTTCATTTTTTCTGGTTGAGTTTCAATGTCAGAATCGCACGTATAGTCTGTAATATATAAAAACATTCATTGATTAATTTCAGATTAGATGAAAAAATAAACATATGGTAATTATTTCCTAATTATGTACTGAAATTGGATATAATTCTGACTAAAACCGTAATAGTCCAAATTTGTATCCCAACTAGTCAAATTAAAATATTTTATTACTTATTTTATTTTTTTCTATTCACACAAGAATAGGGACTAACATCCCTCTGTGGCATATATCTATCTAATTAAACTACCTGCTTTTATTAAGAGGCCTGGTGCATTCTTTCCACTCCGAGTATATTTGCGGTAATCATAGATTGAATACAGACTCCCTAGTACACTACAGATTACCATTTATTGTAGTATCTATTTAGCATGACATTTAACATTATAATCCAGAATTTAAGAGCTTACCTTATATCTTTATCAGATGGTAAATAAAGATACATCCATAATTTTGTGTGCAACAACATTACATCCTTGAAGATTTTTATTAACATCCGTCCACTTTTTCCAAAAATATTTTATGATACGCCTTATAAAAGAGCTTTCATCTAAAATTACACATTCAAAACTAGTTTAAATGTGGTAAAACGCTTTTAAAAAGGGTTATTTAGTTGCATATAGTCAAATGTAAACAAACCAAAATTAGCAAACTAATGGCGGATGGGCGGAGCTTATACTCAATTGTCGCCACTGTCTTGTATATAGTCACTGTACAACATGTCTTCCGTTGAAACGGTCTATTCTGTTGGAAGAAGTAAATGTGGATTGGCTAACAAACTCACCGGATATGAATCCGATTGAGCACGTGTGGGATATAATTGGCAGAGCAATATTTAGAAGACATGTTGCACAATGTAGTATTAAACACGCTAACACCTTACTGCCTGTCGTCAGTCCTAAGCCTCCCAAAAAGTGAAGGAAATTTTTTAGTATATAAAAATAATTAACAATTGATTTTTGTTAATTTTTAACCCTCTCACAAATTAATACGCACGCCTTTTGTGTCAATGCAATAAACTTTTATTGAACTCTCATAAATTGGTGGATTGACTATAACACAAATTATTATTTTTTCAATATCGACTGCTTTATTTGAACTACGACTCATTGTATAACATTTTTTTTTCTATTTATATATATTTTGATTTAAACGCCTACTCATAGAGAAAACATTCAAGACACGACAACGGACGTTATTAAATAAAGCATAAAATCAGTCTAGTCCGTCAAAATGTTCACTCTTGGCTACCATAATCAAAACATTTTCTTCTATAAACTACATATCGACAATAGAAATAGAAGTAGTACCTACGTATTTCCATAACTTGCTTTATATGATCCCATCACCACTACTATAATACTAGTACAGGATTCGGACTTAAAATTACACCCCTCAGCTTTTTACCTGATAAAATATATTTTTTTAATAAACAAAACCTGGCCCGTTTTTAATGACAAGATGTGGAGTTCCAAATTATATAATCCTTTATTTAGCCCATTTGGTTAATTGGCATTTTCAAGGTATTGCAATAATTACAATGAAAACAATATATTTACAAAAAAAGAATCTAAAGAAAGCAAAAAGCTAATGATATCCAGTCGTCTACAAATTAAATAATCATATTATTAACTAAAACTAAACGAATAACAAAATAGTGGAATGAATTCGGAGTACCATGTAAACCGAAACTAATCTTAATGTTTTAAATGTTCAAACTGAGCACTATTTTCTTCTTAAGAAAAGGTGAGCCGATCTGTAAATTCTCTTGCCACATTGGCATTTATTTCTGACGAAATTGTTTGGATCTTTTGGATTAGTCTTTCAGCTCATTCTTGCAAATTATTTAGTGTATTCACATAAACCTTGGACTGGGGAATGCGGCAATGAGAAGAAAATAAACTCTTATTAGTTTGTTCTAAGCTTTCGGTCATTTATTGTTAAAATTATCAAAGGACTACAAAATATATATTGATATTGAAAATTTATTTATGGTAGACATAAAAATTTCTTTATATTTAGTTTATTACCAAGTGCGACCATGTCAATTTGAATGTATATTTTTTAAAACAATATTTTTTCTCCATTTTTATCGATTTTATAGATATTCTGAATAACCTCATTTGTGAATAAGTTTTTTTACTTAATTTCAAATATCTATAATGTATATATTTTGTAGTTCTTTAATAATAGTTACAATAAATGACCGAAAGCTTAGAACAACAAGAGTTTACTTTCTTCACATTACCGCACTCCCCACAACAAAACAATGAAAGTTTGACCTATCTAGTATCGGCAACAAACGAAATACATATATATTGAACTTATTGAGATATAGATAAAAGAATTCATGTTTATTAGTCTCAGAAATATTTATCAAAAAAGCGTAGCAGTCACTATAATACAACTAGAATTATCTGTGTTCATTATATTTGATAAAAAAAACTTTAAAATATTAAAGAGATAACCATGGTACAATCCATACTTTAGAATATTTAAATCATAAAGTGTTATTTAAAAGAGTTACCGTAATCGCAAGGATGTAAACATTTCACTAGACAATCCATATTTTTTTATGTATCTTATGTATCATATGTAAATTCGTGATAGGCAGCGTAATAGGTTGTAAGTTTGGTAATATATTCAAAAAGATAATTAATAACCTGGAATAGAGAAGAAATATTATTAAACTATAATCTTTCATCATATTAGAATAAGAAGTTGAATCAAAATAATAATTGTTCAATTTAATTATCATGATGATACAACGAACTATCAAAGAAATTTATATGTCATGAAATGCGAATAGCAGAAATTGTTATTATGGCACGTTGAGTTTTGAAGGATATATAAACTGTTTATTTGAAAACAACCCAAAGAAATAATTATAAAAAAACAAATTTTAAGCATAGTTTATGTGAGATAATGATTGCGGGAGAATTATAAAATTAATTAGAATGAATTGTTTATTAGATGTTTTGAAAACACATTAATAGATAATTTCGTAAGTAAGGACTGTTTTTTAAGTTAAGTAGAGGTTAAATTGAAGATAAAATTAATTTTAAAAGAAAAAGAAACATTAAATATACTAATAATGAGAAGAAAAGACCCTAAATTAATATAAAAAGTGGATATTTATATTATATTAAACAAATCAAGAGATATGTGATTTTATATAGTAACCATGGGAATGAAAGTGTTATTGATTGGAAGCAGGATCAGTAAGTGATCTGGTAGTATTAAGAGAAGACATGTTATAAGATATATAAAAAATATGAAGAAAAAAATAAGAAAGTCCTCATAAAGTTAATGAAAAGTATTAGAAACAGTTAAATAAGACAATCTCATATTTTTACTAATTTTAATACACTTGAACTTTTATACTATAGTTTGGTAAGGAGCAAGTTGGAGTTTGGCTCATTAATTTGGTTCACGGAACCTCAAAGTAATTTGAATAAATTAGAAAAAATTCAAAATAAATTTTTAAGGTTACTCTATTTTAAAAAGCATCACGTGTACCCTGACTACCAGATAATTAGAAGTACAACTCTCAGAAATGAATTTAAGATATTATCCCTTGAAAATAGACGACAACCCACAGTATTGATATTCTTATATAATGTTATACTCTCCCCTGAGCTTTTGTCTTTGATTAGATTCAACGTGCCACCTAGACGAATGCGCCAGGTTACAATGTTTAATATTCCTTCATCATTCAACATCCCAAGATCACTTACGGTAAACATGTTTCGACTTGCTAATCGATTCAATACATTGATGGATCTAGAATGGACAGTTTCTACCATAATTTTTCGCAAAACAATCTTGGAGCAGCTAATATTTATATCTCTATGAAGAACTTTAAAGGTTGTGTCAAACTTCATACAATTCAATTAATCTTGTATAAACTATACGAATACAATTACATGTTTGTCTACATTTTGTGAATCTTATAAATTCTGTAAATTTATTTTATTACGTAAAAATGTATTATTTTGCACAATGTATCTTATTACATATTTATTCATGTAATTAAACCGTAAGGTTTGTATGAATAATAAATAAATAAATAAATAAAGTTAAAAAAATAATTTGTGCAGATTGAAAAGTTAATTGAAAGATGATTTTGGAGAAAAAGGAAGATAATTCCTCAGAAAGTATATAAAAGGTATTATAAATAATTAAATAAAGTTAAAGAAGTAAAGAGCTCATAATTACCTGGAGAAGAATTGGATACAAATTGAAGCCTATAAAAGAGACATCTGTACATGTGTTGATGGTTTGGAGACTACGAAAACTGCTGTAGATCAGAACGTCTTCGTTGCGTAGTGTAAAAGGTTGGTGTATTAAAATTTTTATTGGTACCAATTTGTAAAAAACAAACGACAAATATTAAAACTAAAATTTACCTGGCCAGAATAATAGTAATTGTAACTGTAGAAATTTAAATTTAAACATTTTATTTCTTCCTAGATAATCATCGTTGAAAGCGTATTTTTGTAAAATATATATGTAGTTCTCTTTCTTAATTCAAATATCATTTATTACTAAATTCTTGTAAGTAAACGTTTAGTTATTTTCATTAACTGCACCTGATTATTGGTATTTGTGACAACAAGGGTTCTCATGATACAATAAAATAGAAGGTATGATTTCGCGCATGCTGGCTCTGACGTCACGCCGAGAGTGAACGCTTTGAATTAGTTTGCAGTTACATTATTGGATATGTGTATGTCGGTTAATTTTACATTTTTATTGTTGAAAATTAGCAAAAATTAGTCAAAATGAGATGTGTAGTGTATATGGTTGTGATTCAGACAATCACGTGAAAGGCTTTGCACAAGATGTCAGCTTATTTACCTTTCCAAAAGACAAAAAAATTACACGGGAGTGGATCTGTTTGTCTGAACGCGAAGATAAATTTAATACCATAGAAAATTAGACCATATAATTATGCTGAAATGGAAAAAAAGTCACTAGCTCCTCTTGGTAATCGTAGAGATATGTTGGAGGCTATATTTATATTTAAACTCCTAAATGGGCAGGTTGATTGTGCGGATCTTTTGAGTCAAATGGGGATTAGCATTCCTTGTCAGGGTCTTCGCCATCAAGTTACATTTCATGTGCCTTTCATAGAACAACATATGGTGCTATGAGACCTATAAATAGATATCTGTGCTTTTTGAATAGCTTTAATTTTGATAATTTCCATACGTCTTTTGGGCCAGTTCAAATATTGCTTAGGGCTGTGATTTGTTGAGTTATGTTGTGTTCTTAATTTTTTTTAATTTATATAAGTATTGTTTATTACCTGTAGCTACATGGAAAGTGTTATGTATTTCAAATTAATTGGTTATGCTGTATCAGTCTTTATACCTATACTTATTGTATTATTTATTGTTGTATTATAACAGTTGGAGGGGTTTTCCCGTAATAAATAAATCTTTTCTTAAATCCAAGTTGACAAATAATATTTTTAAATCTTAATTTGATATTTTGTTATTGCTAATAACAATTTCATTATTATTATTATTTTGAAGAATGCTCCACAGTACCTGAGTTGTACTTTATTGTTGTTCTGTAGTATACTTATTTTGGAATTAACAACCGATTAAGTATTAAAATTTGCTACTTGTTTTATTCCTCATATTTATTTACAAATTTGAATGTTTATAAAATCATGTCAAAAAATCCAAAAAGTATAATAATATGTTTTTTTTGTATCAGTACAGTAATTATTTACTTCACGAAGTGAGCAAACAAATTTCAATCAGATCGTAGAATTATTGTTTTGCTCTGGTAGGCTCTCCGATTCCATATAACACTTTTACATGCATTCTCTTTGCCGTTATAATACTAATAATATCTCATTCAACATCCTCATTTTCCTTCAAAATGTATTAGCAACGCATCATTACATCAAATGCATTAGCCCGCGAACACGGTTTTAAATTGTACTCTCTGCGTAACGTCCTGCGCGCGGCGAACGATATTTCGAACGGCTAGAGATCATATCTTCTATTTTGTTGTATCATGAAGGGTTCTAGTTCTAAACTATAGACTGAAAAAGTGTGACGTCCGAACATGGCCGCTGACAGTTCCTGAGGGAAAACAAATCAATTACTTAACTTATGTCTTGTCTTGACCGTTGTAATATTTTAAAAGTTTATTCGGTTTTTCATTTGTAAAGTGATACTGCAGTGACTATCAAGTAATTATGCCTTATTGCTTCGCTCCTAAATTTCCATCATATACTCTATCTCTACGACATATCCACTGTTTAAACTGTCTCCACATTTCTTTAACACTTTAATTTCATTACAAAACTGCTCCGCAATGCTCGACAATCAAGAATATAGCCATGTTTAAGAATTTACAAACGTAAAATGAACGTAAATAAATATTTGTTTTCCCTCAGTAACTGTCAGCGGCTAAGTTTAAGCCGTCATTGCTTTTTTGGTCTATTCTTGACAGTTAAACACAGAAAAATGATCCATTCCATGGGCGTATCAAACTAGGATATGATAATTAAATTTGTTTACATTAAATATTAAAGAAAACAGATAATTCGATGATATATTTAAAAAACACATAGAATTCATTGTTTTAAAATGATTAATAAATGCCAGAACCCGAAGAGAGTTTAGAGTTTTCATGCCCCGAATTTTTTAAATGTGTTAGCCGACAATATCTCTATCGTGGGGATGCAGCCAATTAGAACAAAACCTTAAGGTTCGAATAAAGTGAATCTTTTTCAATACGCTACCAAGCTTTCGGAAGCGTTTCCTTCTATTTTCAAGGCTATAACAACCAAATAAAAGAAAACAAATTACCATTAATAAAAATTGAAAAAATTGCTACGGGTAGTGATTTGCATGATTAAAAGCCACATTACACCAAAATTCAGGAAAATCATATCAAAAGAGCAAAACTGTTCACCGAACTACACCATTTTGGATATTAAAACTTTCTTGGATTCGAAAGGAATTGCAAATAAAAATAAAAACAGCATTCCATTTTTTTGGAGATGGTTGCCTACCCATCGCAAATCGACTGAAATCGTGTTTGAACAGTTAAAATTGTTAATTAAAAATTCAAAACTAAATTTCATGTTTCCTGGTACTTAAAAATTGCAAAAATAAGGACTAGAAGTAGATTATTCCACCTCCATGCCTTCGAAAATAACGAAAAAACTACTCTATTAAAATGATAGGTGACAGCTGTCAACAATTTTTTTTGGGTCAAAAACGAATTATTTATATTCAAATTAATAAGAAGTATATTTTTTGATGAATTATAGATTTTTGTAATCTCAAGTTGAAATTAAAAATTTAGTAATTTTTCATCACGTTTATATCAAAGGGGTGCGTTTTAAATTTAAAATGTCCTTATCGAGATATAGAGTGCCTAAACCACGCCAGATTTTGTTTATACGATCTCTATATTTTATTTAAAAAAAAGTATATTTTATCAGTAAAAAGGTAGAGGGTGTAGTTTTAAGTCCGAATCTTAGATTATAAAATATGTGCGAGATATTCATTTTACACATATTTAATTGAATATTGAAAAAAAATCCCTTCTTTACCTTTCTAGAACAATGAATGTTGTCATTGAAGTCGAAATAATTATAACTTAAAGTCAAAACTCCTGTATTTTATATAGAATTTAACTTATTCCATTTAAAATACGTCTTGAAATGAATGAAATGAACATCTCGCACTAATTTAAAACCTTTCAGTAAACAAAACACTCCAAAAATCTATAAACTCATTACCTACCCAACAATCTATAAAATTTATTACAATTCAAGGCGAAAACACCCTTAAACTCCTCAATAGCGTCGCTAGAACGTTAGCCAGCGTTTCAGCTTGCGCAGCTAAATGATCTTCTATGGCTTTCTGAGAACTTCTGTCTATATCAGAATTCAGAAGGGTGCGGAAAGCTGACGTAACATCGTGAACTTTCAATATAAGATTTCTAGTTTGTAAGGGCGCCGTTGTGTGATTGGTTAAATCTTGACATAGTTCGGTTAGTCTGCGTAATATGGTAAGGCAAATCGCCAGGTTTTCGGGAAGGTCTGGAAGACTAGGATCTGACATTGCTATTACCAACATTTTGCTCGACGTTACCAATTGCAAAGATTGCGAGGTTAGTTCCTCTTTTGCTACCTGAAAAATAATATATAATGACGAAAATCGACCCTGGTCTATTATTAGGCAATTTAATTCATATTATTTTCTTACTTGAAATTTTTCTTCGCTGATTAATCTGCCGCCTCCGTGTAGTTGCGCCGCTGTACATTGAACAGCTACTTGATCCAATCTCACCAATAAGTTAGCCATTGCCATATCAGTTTTTTGTAGCAGATTTTCCCTGTTCGAGGTGCATCCGTTCAGCTTGGCACAACTCCCATTATATTGGTCGGTGCTTTTAAAACTAGATCTCAATCGATCTTTTAATATTGAAATTTCGGTAGCTTGAGAATTGTTAGGTGCGGCAGATACGGTGTGTTCTTGGAAAATATATTGCGGTTTTGGGGTGTCTGGAGAATCTAATGGTATAGGTACTAGTTTTAAGTGAGCTTTTCGTCCTACAAACAAATGAATGTGATATAACAATAATATATCTATTTAAAAAAACTAGCTACTTTTTATAAGCACAACAGTACACAGTTAATGAAAATATCAGAAAGAAAGGTATTTTTTTCAAACGAATAAATATGTAATTTCAGTGCTGGATGTGACTTATAAGGTCCTATCGATAGTAATAAGAAAAAGTTTAGATGAATATAATTATCACCAAGGTTTAAAAATGGGTGATCAACTATAGACCAAATATGTCTACTGGAAATGATTCAAAGTGGTACTTAAGAGCAAAATATCAACCTGAACATCATGTTCATCGATTTAAGCAGGCCTGCGACTCCGTAATAAAAAACAATTATACCAGGGGGTAATAAAACTCGCACTGTCAGGTAAGTTGATAAAATTGTTCAGATAACGCTAAGAAAAACGGACAGTAGGGCGGCGTTAGAGGGAAACATGTAAGGAAATTTCGAAGTGAAAAAGGGGCAGAAGCAGTATTAACGGTATTGTTAAACTCTATTTTAGAAGCTATATTTAGAGAGAGCGGATAAGGACGATACTATGACAACAAAAGCCAGAGCTTGGCATGTGCACATGATGTAGTGCTTATAACAAGATCAGAGAAGGAATTGCTAAGGATCTTTGCTGTATTTGAAAGTAAAGAAAAAGTGTACGGATAGCACATTAACAAACAAAAGACCAAGTATATGGAAATGAGACCTGAAGCGAGCACTCATCAAACCATTAAATTCCAAACAGAGTAAGACCGAGAGTACAGAATTGATAAGGTTGAGGAAGCCGGTTATCTGGGAGTTACTATAACAACTCAGGGCGATGAGGTGAAGGATTTCGAGCAATAGGAGCCATGTAAAAACTATGGAAATCGAAGGATATATCAAGCTCAGACTATACAGGACGAAATCTAGCCCATTTAATAGAAAGTAACAAGACAAAATTAACAGATGGGAAAGAAGAAAGATTAAGAAAATTCGTCGGAGGGGCGAAGACAGAGGACAAATGCTGGAGAAGAATAATAGATATTGAAGTAATTCAATTATATGGGAAACCGAAAATTCGTCAGCTGATTAAGGCAGCTAGACTACGGTGGTTGATCCACATTGTAAGAATGCCTGACACATGATGGGTCAACAATGTACTAGAGAGAAGTGATAGATCTAGGAGAAAGTGGATTCAAGCCTGCAAAGAGGAGAAATTTATTGAAGAGGTTTGAGGCCATGGTTCCCTAAGGCCTTAAGTATATATGATTATGTAATTATTAAAATCATGATACATTTAAGGTTAGCATGTATAATATGCCTAAAAAATTTGGCAATTTATTCGTTTCAAATAAAATACCGAACTTATTCACTACACTTACTCTAACTAAAAAAACTAAATGCTTGGGATGTGGGATCAATTAATACGCTCATTACAGCTGGATAGAACGTGATAGTTAAGCTCGAAAGTACTTCAAAATGAGCTGTTGCTTTGAGAGAAATTTATTTTTAATTTTAATTAGATATCTGTACATTTTTCTCAATATTTTTTGTGTTTGTCAGTCTTTCTTGAGATAAAATCTCTTGTCTTTTTATATACAACATCCACACACTTATTTTTCGTTTGTAATACATATCAATTATTTAGTTATGGATTACTATAAATCTAAAACTAGTTCTAATCTATATCTACTCGTATTTGAACTAATGTAAGATTTTTTTTTATTTTCCTATCTAATATACTATTTAACATATAAATTCTCCTACTATAGTATATTTCACCGTTCTTGACGTCAACGTTATCACCAACACCTGAAATATTACAATTACGAAGTTGCATAGATCTTAAATATCTTTAAAAATTTGTTAAAACGTTGTGGTTTAATATTAACTACAGACAGCAACTCTTCTCATTGCGAATAATTAATATTTTCAATATCTGTTACCAGGTTGTTGTTGTGTATATTCACTTCTAGAGACCAAAGTCCAAATCGTTCGTTGGTTGATTTAATACTGCTACTCATGGGTTCGGAAACCTGGTACATCTTGGAAGGGGATATGTTCACTATTCAAGCTACTAAAGTAAAATACTTTCTCAACCAGTTGATCGCGAGTAAGACATATGCGCAGAACACAATAAAATATGCATGGATGAATGGGGGTCGCCACAATGCTGTATTGACGACAGAACACATGATGGGTGACAGACAACACATGACAGTTGACATATGTGACAGATGACTCACCCCCTACCCATGCATATTGTATTGTTGTATTGTGTTCTGCGCATGTGTCTTACTCGCGATCAACTGTTTAAGAAAGTAGATTAGATGGGGGGAAACTCAGTTTACGTTAGTAGCTTGAATAGTGAACATGTCCCCTTCCAAGATGTACCAGGTTTCCGAACTCTTGGGTAGCACGATTAAACCAACCAACGAACGATTTGGACTCTGGCTTCTAGAAGAGAATCTACACAACAACAACAGAAGGGACAGAATTAGTCGTGTGTGGAATCAAACAAATCGATTACAGAGATAGGATTCGTTATATTTTGCAGTTCCATAATCTAGATATATGGCTTGTATGTTTTCAATTATTGGTTAGATAGGGAAGTTAAAGAGTTAAATGTAGATTTGAACTATAAATTTAATGTTAAATTAGACAAGATAAAAACCACGGCAAGTAAGCACAAAGAAAGAGTTGTTTTTAGTGCATGTAATTAAAAATAAATGTTTTAAAATAATGTTCTTCTTAATTTGTTACTTCTCTTCCACCAAAACTATTTTTTATAATCGATAGTCGAAATTGTGTAAAGTGAGTCAGAGCTATCTAATCAACACTTTGGTTAAAGCGCAGTTGCCATATGTATTCTAGAGAGAAATGCTGTATTTTATAAATACACTTCAAATCCATTGTGTCAATATTTCAGGTACAAAAGATGCAATGTAATTAAGTCAATACCAATTTAATATATTTATTTCAAATTTCAAGCAGACTAATAATAATTAGTTTACTTGAAATGTGAAATAAAGTGTTTATGTATATTTCTTGAACGCAAAGTTTGTTGTGAAAAACTCGCCGATTTGACAATGTTGGAGAGTCGCTTCAATGTTCCGGCTTTGAGAACGAGATAGATAGATCGAGCTACGCGAATGAGACAGTGATAGTAAACAGTTATGTGAGGTGTTTATTCTCTTCATGAGCGTAACATCAGTATTTGTGTTGTGGTTTTGTGTGATAAATCGGTTATTATTGGTATTTATTGTAATATTTATATCGGTATATTTAGTGACAATAATGGCGGAGTGTAGCGGTGTTGGCGATAAAAAACGGCGTCGTAACAATTTAATTCGGGAAGAAAAAGTCCTCATATTAAATGTGTACGAAGGACTGCGTGCCATGGACAAACAGTTGGGTGTTAGTGACGCTGTGATTAAGTGCAGTTATTTAACTAAAGTTTCTGAGAGTACTATATACAATATTCTAAAGAAATCGCGGGACGGATCTTTGACAAGAGAACGAGGTGAAAACTGTAAACCGGAAAAAGTAGGGGAAGAAAGAAAATTGTTTTGGACGACCAAACACGGAATGCTATACGTAGGGAAATACATTCTTTTTATTTTAGGAATGAAATCCCCTCGGTAGCTAAATTGAGCAAGGTAATAGAAGCTGATGATACTTTACCAAACATCAGTGATAAAGTTTTGAGACGAACTTTAAAATTAATGAATTTTCGTTACCAAACAAGAAGTAGAAACAGTGCCTTAATTGAACGAAATGACATTGTGGAATTGAGGAGAAATTATTTAAAACAGATACGACAGTTTCGTAACGAAGGACGGCACATATATTATCTTGACGAAACATGGTTAAATGAAGGCCACACTGTGTCAAAAGTGTGGCAAGACATGAATATACGAAGCAATCGACAAGCCTTTATGGAGGGTTTCTCTTCCGGTTTAAAAGCTCCCTCTGGGAAAGGACGTCGACTGATTATCACTCACATTGGCAGCGAGGAAGGATTTGTAGAAGGTGGATTACTAAGTTTTCAGTCCAAAAAAACTGTCGATTACCATGAAGAGATGGATGGTAACCGGTTTGAAACATGGTTTAGATCAATTTTAACAAAGGTAACTCCTGGTTCAGTGATAGTTATGGATAATGCTTCATACCACTCTCGTCGACTGGAGCAAATACCTACTTCAGCTAGCCGCAAGAGGGTTATAATTGATTGGTTAGAGAGTAAAAGCATTCCGCACAACGAGGCAATGCTAAAAGTTGAATTATATCTCGTACGGAAACATAAAAGCAGTTATATTAAGTACGTTGTCGATGAAATGGCGAAAGATTTCAACGTCTCAGTTGTTAGACTTCCTCCCTACCACTGTGAGTTAAACCCCATCGAGCTGGTTTGGGCCCAAGTGAAAAATTATGTTGCGAGAAAAAACAGTACATTCAAAATGGCTGACGTTGAGAAACTGTTTGACGAGGCGCTGCATACCGTTACTGCTGAGAGTTGGCGTAAATGTATTCAACACGTATTAAAAGAAGAAGAAGTTTTGGGATTTAGACATACGTGTAGAAGTAATGACGGAACCACTCATTATCGATATAGGAGGAGAAAGCGATGATTCTGAGGAGTCGTCAGGGAGTGATACCGTTTCCAGTTAGTCAGACATTTTACAAGTGACCTCGCAACATACCTATACTTATTGGTAATTTATTTTGGTCTTGACAAACAACTTTTTTTTAGTTTTAGTAGTAGTAAGTTGGAATTGACTTTAAAACATTTTTTTATTTTGTTTTAACTTACTTATGAACAACTTGTGATAAATTATTATTTCAAATGTTAAAAATTGAAATTCCAGATATTTCAGTATTCGCACCCTTAAACTATGATACGCTCATGGAGTTCACTTTAAATCAGTAGATAACCGATGACGTCACTTTACAGAATTTCGACTATCGACTTTTTTATATACATCTTATTATAGCTCATCCTTAAAAATGTGTATTATTCTTGGTAACACCCTGTATATACATAATGATACCTACCATAATAATTTCGTATTTCTGTTCTCTCAAATTTAAACGCCAGAGCGTAGAAGAACATTTTCTATTTATTTTTTATTTAGGACTATTAAGAACCCTTCAAAAATGATGCGCTCATGAAGTTCGCTTCTGCAACTGATTTTATGGACAGTAAGAGCGATGAGTCACTTTACAGAATTTCGACTATCGAGTATAGTAGAGATGAAGCTATTTGATCTAAATTGTAGCAGAAACTTGGTAGCAGTCAACGTATTAATATTTTCAAACATACCCTCTCACAAATATAATTATCGCTTTATACAGGAGAGAAATGTAGCGATAATAAGAGTTTATTATGAGTATTGTTGCTGTTATTAAATATATTTTAATTCAATTTAATATTATCGTCTTCGTAGTGCAGTGATTAGCACACTGGCCTGTGGATCGATAGATGAGAGGTTCAAATCCTCGTGGTGGCAGGATTTTTTTCCTGATTTAATTGTACGAAGGTATGCTGTTTACGTCAAACACACAGGAGATAGGTAACACAAAATACATGACAGATACAAGATGGACAACGACTCGGAACACGTGAGAGAAGACGCACATCACAGAACACAAGATGGATGACAGATACGACACATATAACAGGTGTTACATACGATACAGTTGACAGATGGCGCATGTGACGTCACAAAATACAAGATGGACGACGACACGCCCCACCCGAGCATGACGTCATTTCCGGTGCGCACGCAGCCAAGAAATCCAAGATGACCGATTTCCGCTCCCGTACTCGTGTTGCATATCTACTCACTAAAGCTTTTTTGACATCCAGAACATGTGACGATATATATTGAATTCAAACAGTATGACGGGGCTATTAAAGATTGGTTACCCTTTTGGAACCAGTTTAAAAAATCCATGAGGATGAATGTATTGCTGATTGCGATGAAATTGAGTATATCATTCAAGCTATTGAGCCTGACTGTAGAGTTCGTCGTTTAGTTGAGAGTTTTCCTATCATAGGTGCCAACTATCCTAAAATTGTCGAGTGTTTGCAGAGTAGATTTGGTCGAGAAGACCTCCAAATTGTTCATATTCGGGGCTCTTAAAATTAATTTTAACAAACTCTAATTCTAAGCAAAAAATGGATATCGCTTCTTTATATGATCAAATTGAGACTCAACTTTGTCCTCTTGAGACCTTAGGTATATAACCACATATATGTTCTGTTATGCTGTTCCCATTAATAGAGTCAGTTTACCATAAGAATTATTGAGAGTATGGCAGCGTTCATCACATTTTAATACTCTTTCTGATTCAAATGATTAGACAGTATTTAGATTAGAGGATAGGCTCAAGAAACTATTGGCGTTTTTACGAAGTGAAGTAGAAAATGAGCAGCGAATACATTTGGCGACAAAAGGTTTTGGTTTGGTTGATGGATTGAATTTGTCAAATGCGGGTAAGGGGGAAAATCTTGGTTTTAAGAAACAAGTTAAAGAGAAGACTTTTGCTGTCTCGACAGCTATGGGCATGGTTAATGCTGAAATTGCCAATTGTGTTTTTTGTTCGAGCCAGAATGAGAGCAAATATTGTTTTAAGATACAAAAAATGAGTTATGACCAGAAGAGGGAGATACTGTCTATAATGAAAGCTTGCGTCCGTTGTCTCAAGGTGGGTCACCAAGTCAATAGGTGTAGAAAGCGTATAAGATGTATTGTGTGCCAACGTTCTCATGAAATATTGTTATGTCCTGAGTTGCCTCAGCATAAGAAGCATGACATACCGGATAATAACCAAAATCAATCCCGAGTTCAACCCCTACCTCCAGCAGATGAAAGTGAAAGGAATCAAGACCTGTCAAATCAGACTAGTACTCACGTAATTTTACAGACTCTTCAAGTGGCATTAAAAGGACGCAATGGTTTTAAGAAAGTTAGAACTTTGATTGATAGTGCGTCCCAGAGATCGTATATATTGAAAGAAACTGCAGTGCAGCTGGATTACTCTTATAACCGTTCTGAGAAGTTGATTCACTGTTTATTTGGAGGCAGAGAGTTTATTGAGAGCCATGGTTGCTATGATGTGACAGTTGTTAATGGTAATTTTTCATTTACCTTTGAGGCACTTGATCAAATAGTTATTTGTGGTGATGTCACTCCAGTATTTTAGGGGAATGGACCAAAAAACTAAGCTCATGTAATATTATCTTGTCTGATAACAAGCAATCTGGCCCGATTAAGGTTTTGTTGGTAGCGAATGTCATTGCAAATTTGTACACTGGGATTTATCATAAATTGGCTTGTGGCCTAGTTGCCATAGAAACATCACTAGGTTGGACTTTGACCGGAGACATTCCAGATCCTGATGTAAAATCTGATATCGTCATGACCTCCCTAAATCTTTTTGTTAAGAATGCTTCTGTTAGTGATTTGTGGGAATTAGATATCTTAGAATTCAGGAGCCATCAGTACCCGGGAGGAATCAGCTATGGCAGCTAAGGAACTGTTTATGGATACCATCTCCAGAGTTGAAGAAGGCAGGTACAAGCTCCAGTACCATGGCTTGAAGGACACGCCCATGTACTAACAAATTTTAATATTGCTAAAAAAGGCTTGATGCTACTGTAAGTAAGCTCAAAAATGAAAGATATAATGACATTTTTGTTCAATGGGAAACTGAAGGTATTCTAGAACGAGTCATTGAACCAGATTCAAAAGGTGATGTTCAGGGTCTTTTCCTACCTCACAGGCCTATAATCAAGGAAAGCAGTACCACGAAAATTCGCCCAGTATTTGATGCGTCAGCTCATGAAAAGGACAAGCCATCATTATTGTTGTCTAGAAAAGGGTCTTAATTTGATAGAGCTAATACCAGCAATGCTATTACGTTTCCGTGAAAATAAATTAGGAGTTCTATCAGACATTCGTAAGGCTTTTCTTCAGATTGGTGTCAGTAAAAGCGATCGAAGTTTTTTAAAGTTTTTATGGGTCGATTCTCAAGGGCAAGTGGTTGTTTTTCGTCATAAGCGAGTGGTTTTTGGTCTCAGTTGTAGTCCCTTTTTACTGGGGGCCACATTGGAATACCATTTGTCTCAGTCCCCGATGAAATGTGAAGATAGTCTCGCTGTATATTCCAGTAACACTGTAAAGAGACTGGTCCGAAGTTTTTATATCGATAATTGTGTCACGAGCTTACCTGATGAAGTTTCATTAAAAACCTTTATTAAAGGAGCCGTTGATATCATGAAAGAAGGCTGTTTTGATCTTAGATGGTGGGAGAATACTAGTAGCTTAGGGATCGAAGAGGTGTCCAGTCCTTGGTATAAATTGGTATCCAGAAGAGGACAATCTGACGCTTAATGCAAGCTTTTTAAGCGAGGAAAATACTTTAAATCATGTTGTTGTCACTAAGAGATACATTTTGTCCCTAGCTCCCAAAATATTTGATCCAATTGGATATTTATCTCCCACTATTTTGGTGCCAAAGATAATGCTACAGAAGTTATGGAAAGAGGCCCTAACTTGGGATCAACCAGTAAATGATAATAGTGTTTTAAATGAAACTCACGGTTTCTAGTTAATTCCACAATATAATAAAAGTTATTGAAAATTCTAAAAATTGACAATTGTTTCGATAAATCAATATCATCGTCAGAATGACAGAAGTTACATTTCATTTGATGCCTACCAGAGTTTCATTTAAAACACCAATATGAGCAGAATCCACGAAGTAAGGGTCGAGACAGTTAATTTCAGTAAATGATAACATTACCCTAGCTTTTGAACAATGGGTAAAGGAACCACCACTTCTGCAGTAAATCAAAATACCCTGGTGGATATGTGCTGATAAGGATAAAGCAGGGGACTTGAGTATTCATACATTTTGTGATGCTTCCCAAGACGCATATGCTTGTGTCATCTTTTTGAGAGTTTCAAAAATAAACATGTTTTCGTACATTTGTTAGCTGCCAAGGTCAGAGTTGCTCCAATAAAAAAGCAAGGATCGAAAATTACCATAGGAGCCAGACTGCATGATCATGTTGTGAAAAACTTAGAAACTAAATGTCAAAGTTACTTTTGGAGTGATTCTAGTAGTCATTTCTTGGATCCATCGAAAAGAAGAATGGGGTGTATGTGTCTGAGATTAGAAATCTGACTTCTGCAAACAATGGGCATCATTTGCCAGGTCTGAATAATCCTGCTGATTTACCATCAAGGGGCTGTTCTCCAAAACTTATTCAGGACGGAGCTTATTATTACGAAAAATTATAAATTTCGACCCACAAATTAATCTTCGATTATATATCGCTGAAAAGATTAGTAACACCTATATTAAAACCATTAGAGGAAGTGTGCTCAACATCAACACGGACAAAACGGTAGTGGGAGGTGTGTGTGTTCTTCAAAACCAAAACAATTACCAGTGGCGGCGTGACTTTTTAATTTACTCTTCAATTACTGTTAGATTTCTAAAAATAGAAGATGTGCGTGTTCTCAACTCCAGCAATGGGAATAAAATAAATGCTATTTTCTTCAAACTTATAATATTATTCTTGTATCAATTGATGCATTGATGAATTATGATTATAAGTATAATTTTTTATAATTTTAATTGGATAACTGCTGAAGCAAAGAAACCTTGTAAATTGAAAAATGCTGTCTAATAATGGAGATTTCAAACATTTTTGTCGTTTGTGACATGCTACAATGCCTGATTTTTAGGCAGTAGTCTACGCAGATTGGAGAGATGATGGGTAAGAACACTTCTCACTCTATTTTCAATAGAATCACCTCTGTTTCTTGTTTCGTATTAGTAAAATATCTCGTCAATGATTTGATGATTATCCAAAAATTCACCATAATATTCATTTGATGGTCCTTTTCAAATTCAATGCCATTAACCGTTGTTGCTTCCTATGAATATTGTTATTTACTTATGCAAATATCTTGGACGTTCCCGGATAATGTGCCCAATCGCGCAACATTACGTTTTTTTTGTAGATTACTTACCTGACGGATAGCTCTAAGAGTAACTGTCAAAACAAGTCATATATTTGTAACACCGTACATTGTAATAAGCATAAATATAAATAAAAAGTTATTATTCACAACAAGTGAGTTTCTGTTCACATCTCACAAACATTTAATAAGAAACATTATCAGAAATGCCATGAGGAAATATAAAAATATTCACAAATTAATTAAATTCTTTAAATCGGCAATGAATGACTTATGTGCCGCCTATGTAATAAGGCGTGGTTATTTTGTTTACATACCTATGAAATAGTAAACAAACCCTATCTTTGGTCCTATACCTACAAATTAAGCACTTATTAGTCATTTTTACCGCCGAAATATGAAGAAAACTTAAAAAATACTTGTTGACATACTTTAAATCAGTTAAACGCTTGCAACTTGGGAAAAAATATACATAAATATATGAATTAATAATGGCGTCTTATTCGAAATGACATAGCTCGGGTTTCTCTCGGATAAGTTCGGTAAAATCGGGCGCGTGTATTTGATTTAACCTATAGGATGCAAACCAACGTAAATATTTACCTTCCCCTATGTGATTATGGAAGGGAGGAGATGTTGGTTACAAAAAATTAACCCCGGTTATCCATCTTTTCAGCGATATATAAACTAATAAATTAACAAATGAGTGACTGACAGTTATTATGAATATCCAGTATGGTCCGTCATACAACAATATAAAAATGCCCTAGAATCATTGGATTTCGTCTCTTACATTAATCAAATAACAAGACCCATAAGCAAAACTTGCCTAGACCACATTTATGTAAAAAATTTAAATTATGAAAATAATAATATTAAATAATTTATTTTTGACTACGGAATAACTGACCATTGCCCTATAGCACTAATCATTCAATTTAAAGAGACACATGAAAAAAAAACGAGAATCAACCTAAAAAATTTATTAATTATCCAAAGTTAAGAGAACAGTTACGAAATAAAAATTGGTAAAATATATACACGATTACTGAGGTGAATGAATGTACAGATCAATTCCTTTCTATCTTACAGCAAAGTATCGAAGAATGTACAAGTATTGTAAAAAGATCGAAAATTAAAAAGGCTAAAAAACGATGGATTACTGCGGGATTACTAAAATCTATAAACGAAAAAAACAAAATCTATAAAAAAACTTAAAAGTACCCCTAATGACAAACTCTTAAATAAAAAATATCATGACTATATAAACAAATTAAAAATACTCATAAAAAATGCAAAGAAGATATATTTTAATAACATAATCAATAAAAACTCCAATTCATCTGCAGCACTATGGAAATGTGTAACTGATATATGTGGCAAATCCAAATCTGAAATTAAAATAGATAACATTTTAAATGAAAAAAGTCAACTAATTAATGGCACCAAAGATATAGCCAATGCATTTAATAATTTTTTTAGTGATTTGGGGAAAAATATGCCCAAAAGATACCCGTTAAAAAATAAAAAGTCACCAGGACTAGACGGCATTAAATCGGAAACTATGAAAGAAAAAAAACATGAAATAGCTACTCCACTTACCTATATGATAAACAAATGCTTTAGTTCGGGAATCTTTCCTAAGTTGCTGAAAACAGGGTTAATTAAGCCTATTTTTAAAAACGGTGATATATCTAAAATGGAGAATTATCCGCCAATAACTCGCATTTCAACGATAAGAAAAATTCATGAAAAGCTCTTAAAATGTAGGCTAATTAAATTCTTCAATAAGCACAACATTATTTCAGAAAATCAGTATTGCTTTAGAGATGGAAAATCCACGGAGGATGCAATATGCTCATTAGTAGAAACGTTATACAATTCCTTAGATAAAAAAATCCCTGCAGCTTGCATCTTTGTGGACCTCTCTAAGGCTTTTGATACCATTAATCTTAAAAAATTATTAAACAAATTAAAATTCTACGGTGTGCGTGGATTAACTTATAAGCTATTAGAGAGTTATTTGAGTGAGCGAAAACAATATGTAACCATCGACAATTGCATAAGCGAGGCTAGGAATGTTACATATGGCGTGCCACAAGGCTCTGTACTGGGCCCGCTGCTATTCAATATCTATTTAAGTAGCCTACTTTTCCTGGACATAAGGGGAAAAATTATTAGCTTCGCCGATTATACTGCCATCCTTTTTACAGCTCCGACTTGGGCTCAGTTGAAAACACAAGCTGAAATCGCTTTTAAGAAAATAAAAACCTGGTTTCAATTTAATGAACTGACACTAAATGTAGAAAAACCAAAATATATGCCTTTCACATCATACCAGACAGGTCTACCAAATCTCGGATATTTGAATATTGACATGACTACTAAAATTCCAGAAGTAGATAGGATTAAATATCTTGGAATTATTATTGATCGTCATCTCAAATGGGATCTGCAAACAAAAAATATTGCTAACAATATTAAATTTAAATACTTGAGAGACATCTTGGATATACACCACTTGAAAATGTTGTACTTTTCGTTAGCGCAGTCACAGCTGAGCTATGGCATCTCTGGTTGGGGTAGAGTATATGATTGCCACATTGAAAATGTAAATTTACTACAAAGGTGGATATTACGTATTATTTACCAAAAGAGTATCAGGTTTCCAAGTGATGAGTTATATGTGATGAGCCAAGTTATGGATTTAAGGCAATTATACCGCCTTAAAATACTGCTCTACCTAAAACGAAATGAACATATATTAGAACGTCTTGAACACACTCATGATACTAGGCATAAACAGAACACATACAACTTACCTAAAAGAGAAAAAACTATTGGACAACACTGCTTTGATTACTTGGGCCCAAAAATTCTAAGTCGAGTACCTGTAGAACTACAAAACATTGAAGGATATAAGAGCTTTAAATGTGAAATAAAAAAATTGATATTATCAAAAAATAGAGACTTTTTCCAAAATATAATAGATAGATAGATGGTTTATTGACCCCATTCACATACATAGTACATTAGAAGTCAGTGAAAGTAGTACATATGAATACATTTTACCAACTAAAAATATTAAAGATTGTATAGTGTTGTATATGACAAATTTAAAATATAATAAAAATAATAGAAAGTAAAAATTTTACATAAATACAGACATACATTTCATAAAGTAAAAATATTGATGAAAATATGACAATTTTAAAATATAAAATAAGTTAAAAAATAATAGAAAGTAAAACAAGATATAAAAAGAAAAATATGTGGTTGTATGTGTGTGCGAATATATGTGTATGTATGTGTTGAGATTTAATTTATATCTACCTACCCGACTCACTATATCTACTGAACTTGTCAATATTACTAAATTTGTGTGATTACTATACCGAATTGATCATTATTATTATACTGACACTGTCAATACTAAAATAGTATATTACGTAACGTGTGTTGTAAGAAGCATTTTACGCACGAATGGAAAAGTTACGCACGAAGCCGCGTAGCGGCGAGTGCGTAATTCCGTGAGTGCGTAAAATACGTTACAACACGAGTTACGTACTATACTTTACCTACGACCCACTTGTACTTGTCTTTATAATCTTATTAAGGTATTTAAAGTACAAGTAAAAACGTACATCCTCGATGCCCAGCCAAGTTTTATAAAAGTCGCTCCTCGATGCCCAGCCAAGCATCTTAGAAGTTCACCCTCGATGCCCAGCCAAGTTTCGTAAAAGTCCTTCCTAAGTAGTATTTATTTTTATTAAAAATGTATGTAGAATTACCGGAGTTGCATAAAATAGCGTATACACCTCTCGACTAAAGTGACATTAATCCCTCAGGAATCAAACACCACCCGCGGGATTAAATGGGCCCCTTTAGTCGCTTAGCGTATAATATATTATTGTTTACTAATATGAGATACATTTAGACAGCTAAAAGATGCGGATTGAATGAAAAGGAACCAATTATCATATAATTCAACGTCAAATATCTAAGTAATACATTTTGAGTAAAATGGCTACGTCTATTGACAGTTGCTAAGTGGTTGCTATGGAAGCCGTGCGATTTACTTTACAGCCGTGCGTTTTGTTTTACCGTGCGTAATAGACGCCTTACATTTATTGCGGACTGTGTGTTTTTGCTACTTACAGGGGTGGTCGTAGGTAAATAATATTTACTTAATTGTATCTTTATAATTTATTTTTACTGTATCTATTTATTATATCACACACAAGTTGTTGGTAACCTAGTTACTCTCAGCTTCAGTGATTAATTGTTTACTTCTACATCAAAAATGTAGTTTGTAGTTTGTATATTTCTGTTTTGTTGTGAAATAAACATATATTAGGTATACATGTTAAATATGATGAAAAATATTAAGTCCTACACGCCAAAAACGGTGAAATGAACGTTCTAATTTTAATTGACATACCTGTAAGATAAGTAGACGTTCGTAAAACATTTCTTGTTGACATTGAACGACAGCATTCGGAATCTCACAATAAATCATAAAACGAACCCAAAAAATTATATAAATTTACTCGAAACGAATTTATAATAATTAATGGAATGGAATTTTTGATTATATAGGTCAGACTGTTGTGCTATTAAAAGTGCATAGATTTTCTGAAACTTGCAGTTATAGATTTACCCATATTAGGTGACGTCGGGGTACTGATAGCTGTAGTATGTTTAGGACACGGTCGTCCTTCCAAACTTTCCGCCGATGTAACGTCTAAATCGTTCGAAACGTTCCTGCTGCGTTGGAATAATGGTGATCCTATGCTAGCCGTTCGCGTTTCCATGCCGTTTTTCACCTGCTGCGCGTTTTTCTTTTGTCTAAGCACCTCCAAGGAAGGTACGGGAGGTAGCGGCGGTTTCTTCGGCGGTAGAAATAAATGTACCGGGGCTTGGTGGTTAGTTTCTCCTCTCGGAGGTAATTTGGGGGGTGGAGGAAATTCGGAATTTCTCAGAATGTTTGTTGTTAACGAATGAGACCTTTGCCGCTCTGGAGTTATTGTTTTTGGCGGTCTCTCTGGCGGTTTCTCGTCTGAACTTCGGCGTGGTAACGGTTGTATATTTTCGTCTACTTTCAAATGTTTATCAGTCTTAGGTTTAGCACAGCATGAGAAAGGTCCCTTTCTGTCGAAAGTAGCGTATTCGATTACTTTCGATTGATCCCTATTTTGTGTCTCCTCCTGCATTATCGTCGTTAAATTTTCGGTGCTGGTTTGAATCGGAGGCGGGGGAATTATATACGACATAATTTCTTCGGGGGTGAGTTCGATGGAAGGAGTGACTTTTTGAGTGGGAGGCGGAACTGTGACGCTAGCTAAAAAATCCTCAAGGTCTTGATTTTCGTCTAAAATACCTGCAAGTGATAATTCGAAGTAAAATATATACAGTTACAGATGAATTCATTTTCTACGCATATGCAAATGCAAATGAAAAATCCTCAAATAGGTCAATTTTTGTATATGAAACTACAGTACTCCCTAGGGGTAATAAATACATCTATAAAAAGTTTTAATGAAACGGGGCAGCATGTGATACCGCGTTTAAAAGGGGTTTCATTTCCCTATTCAGAATATAGCACTTTTTGATTTTTACACGTTGGTCACAAGAAAAATGAATTTTCAATTGTTTAATTTGCACCCTTGTTTCAGTATTTCTATCAAGCTATTTTATATTCTTGCTTATATTAAGACGATGCTGCCAACGTGCATTTCATTGTCGTAACATCCCAAGTAGCACAATAAAAACATTGTGTCCTAAACATACATTCATGAAATACATTCAGTGGATACCCATTAGATATCTTACATGTACTGGATATTCAGTGGATATTGGGCTATCCACTGGATATCTAGTGGATATTGTGTGCTGTCTGGGAAGGTTACCTTGTAAATATACTACCGGCTCTTAAAAACTATTTAGCATTTAATACTGGATTTGATGTGTCTATTAAGAATATATAATAAGATTACTTAGTCTTAAAATCGTATTTGCCTTATTGTGGTTTTAAAATGGCTTGGTTTGCAGCAACTTTAAAACTAGTTTGTTTTATTAACGACTTCCAAATTGATTGGTTTTATTACGCTCTACACCATGACGTTATAGTTTTAAAATGGCTTTTAAATATGCTCCTAAAGTAACCAATAAAATCTGTCTTTAAATCTGTTTTACTTTCAAATTGTTTTGTCAGTAAATAGAACACATTAAAACAATATCATTAATTTCCCGTTCTCAAATGCCGTGATAAAGCTATATTAAAACTCAACAGTCTAGATTGAATCATTTTGGTTTTCGCTAAGACTAACTGCACTTGGTGTTTCAACAATAAAACTAAAAGCATCCCCTCTCCTGGTGTGTCTCAAATAAGCCACGCCATTTTGTTTAATGTCCAAATAGTGGTGTACCAAGAGTTTATTATATTAAAACCGAATGGCATTTACCATAAACCATATTATAATAATAATAATTATAATAATAATGTTTATTCATTCAATTATTCAAAGTACAAATAAAATACAAATCTATTACTAATCTAAACACTGGAGAATAAACAGGAAAATGCCGTAGAAACTGAATAAAATCAGTTTGTACACGGTAAGCATAACAAATTAGTACAATAACTACACTAACTTACATACTAGAACATGTGATAAAAATTTAAACTCAAAATCCAGGTAAATTCGCAATCAAGTTTATACGTCTAGTTCGGGGTGGGGGAAGACTTAAATTGAGTAAATTTTTTTTAACCAATATTTAGCGAAAAGCTAATTAGTGAAGTTCGAGATTCACCTTATTTTCTTTTGGTATTTACTTTATTTTCAATAGTATATTCATAATGTTAAGCATTTATATATTATATTATGAAATATATACCGATCCGTCTCTAGGATCCAATTTTTAACTTTATTTCTATACATAATAAAATTTTTGATTTGTTTAAGTTCATTTGGAGAATATTTATATAATTTGGAGCTGATATAGTTACAACTATGCTGGCCTATTGATTTATTACATTTTGGAAGCTGCGTTTTATATTCTTTATTTCTTGTTTTATACTCATGCTCTGTGTACCGCATTTCAATTTTTCCTTTATGAATATTAATTAGGATTTTATACGCAAATAATTGTCGTACATCATATATTCCATTTTGTTGGTATAAGTAGTTGCTTGGATATAAAATTGGTTTTTTAAAAATTACCCTTAATATCCACTTTTGTATAATATGTAATTTATTCATATGTATATCGGACACTCCGCCCCATCCCAATATACCGTACTGAAGCAAACTTTGTACTAAAGCAAAATAAATAATTTTTAAATGTTCTTTATCCAAAAAATCCCTTAATAATTTGAATATGGATAAAAGGCCTCTGATTTTATTAGTTAGATTATTTATGTGCAAGTCCCATCTTAGATGTCTATCAATAATTATTCCGAGATATTTGATGGACTCTGCTTCTGGAATTTCGGTATCTTTATCGATAATTAATGGACCAAATGTAGGCAGCCCATTAGCATAAGATGAAAAAGAAAGGTATTTGGTTTTGTTTATGTTAAGTGTTAGGAGATTATATGCAAACCAATTTTTCACTTGAGTCAAATCTTTTTCTGAGATTTCTTTTAGTGATTGCCATGACAGTTCTTTATATAAAATTGCCGTGTCATCGGCGAAACTTATTATACTTCCCCGTATTTTTATTTTTAATAAACTGTAAATATATAAGGTGAACAGGGTGGGACCTAATACTGTTCCCTGGGGAACGCCGTATATAACTTTTTTTTGTTTGCTGACAATACTGTCCACTGAAACGGTTAGAGTTCTATCCGTTAAATAGTTTTTTATTAGATTATAGGCATTTCCTCTTATTCCATAAGAATATAGCTTTTGTAGTAGTCTATAGTGGCAGACAGTATCAAATGCCTTTCAGAGGTCTATAAATATGCAAAGAGCTGGTGTTTTTTTATCAAGTGCGTCGTATAGTTCTGAAATTAAGTTGAGAATTGCGTCTTCTGTTGACTTTCCTTTTATAAAGCCGTACTGTCTATCACTGATTGTGTTATTTACTTTTAAAAAACTCATTAGTCGGAAGTTTAAAATTTTTTCGATAATTTTCGATATGTTAGAAATTAATGTTGCAGGTCTGTAGTTTGAGATTTCACTTTTTTCTCCGGTTTTATACAGTGGTTTGATTAATCCTGTTTTTAGCTCTTGTGGGAAAATTCCTGTTTCGAATATTTTATTTATAATATATGTTAGCGGATCCTTTATTTCATATGATATTTCTTTAAGTGTTTCAGCTCTAAGACCATCAGCAGCAGGTGATTTTTTATTTTTTAATGTATGAATCGTGTTAAATACTTCCGTTTCATTAGTTGGAAATAAGTACATTGCATTTTGTGCAAGTTCAATGTCTTCAGAAAAATTACGAGGTGGTTCAATGGCATTTGCTAAATTTTCTCCAATTTCACTAAAATAGGTATTAAAAGCATTTGAAATATCTAGTTTGTCGGTAACTATTTCATTTTTGTATAAAATTTTGTCAATTTTTGTTTTATTTTGTTTTTTATTACAAATTTTATTTTCATAATTCCAAATATTTTGCGATGAATTGTTTGAGTTTTTTATGGTTTTATTGGTGTATTCTGTTTTCCTCTTTTTAATTGTTTTTATTAATTGATTTTTATAGATTGTGTATTTGTGTTTTAAATCTTAATCGTTGGTATTACTTTTTACTTTTAAATATAATTCATTTTTTTTATGTATTGAGTTGAGGAGACCTCTAGTTATCCATGGCTTTTTGTTGATAGTTTTATTGTTTTGTTTTATTCTTGTTGTAGCTTTTGTGATATACTGTTTTATTATATGAATAAACTTTTCTAGCATCAAATCAATATTTCTTTCATTGTACACATCACACCATATTTCCTGCATCAGACTATTTTTTAATTTTTGGTAATTTATAAATTCTTTAAAACTTGTTTTGTTATTTTTATCAATATTAATTTTAAGTGAATCGTGATTTACTAATAATGCAATGGGCGAGTGATCGGTCAGATCATATCTAAAGATAAATGACTTAATTGAAGGTATTGGTTGAATATTGTTTCTGACGAAAAAATGGTCTAGGCAAGTACGACTCTCTGGTCGTGTATATTCATTAATGTAGGACACATAACCCTCTGAATATAAAATATTTTGATATTCTTCCACATCTACGTTATTTTGATCTAATAAATTAATATTAATGTCGCCAGTTATAATACTAATATCATTTCATTCCTTGGTACTCAAGTATTCATATAGATCTCTATTGAAAGAAACTGGGCAAGTAGAGGGAGAACGGTATAATGCTGTAACATCAATTTTGCTTGATAATGACGTAATTACAATTCTCAAGGCCTTTGATAATCCTAAACTGAAAGTGTCTGATACAAATGTCAAATTGTCCTTTATAAAAATTACAGTTCCATCATTTTGGTTGAGCATGCCCTCATTGTACAAAGTAGTATAGCCTTCTAAATGGAATAGATCAATGTCTTGAATCTGCCTTGTTTCTGATAGGACAATTAAATCAAAATCAACTGAAAGCAGATTTATAAAAATAGTAAATTCATAAAAGTTTTTAGTTAAACTCCTAATGTTCATATGAATAATTTTAAATTCATTATTTTTTAAATAGTGTTGATAAACAGATGTATTATAAATTTTTGTAGCATAAAAAGGTTCATTTTCATATTCCTGTACATAAGGATTGAATTACCAAATCTAAGACACAATAATACTAGGTATAAAATCTAATTTAAAAACAAAAACAACCAATTTCTATTTCGAATTAAAATGCATTTGACTAAACTGAACTTGTTTAGGACATTAAAACTAAAATTTAATTTATTTATTGGATACTGAGTTAGAGCGCGTCTTAGGTTTGTTTACAATTTTATTTTCTGTCACTTCATCCCGTTGACTTGCTCTTGTTGAATTGGGAGTGGGTGGCGCGCTATTTGGTTTAGCTGCTTCTAAAAGGGATACTTCTACTAAATCTTCTAATGCGTAAGAATTGTTGTCTAACACTAGTTTGTTGTTTTTAATGTAAACTTTCGAATATTCTCCCTGATGCCGAAAGTGGATCAGGTACGGTTTAAGATTATTGTAAGTGTCCCTTTGGTGTATGGTTAAATCATTTGCGATAGAGATCCTTTTAGTGTTTTAACGTTTTTCAAAATAGCTTTCTTTTTTAAGTTCGATACGAATTCGATTTTTATGGGAGCAGAGTCAGATCTTCCTAGAGAAAAGAAGTTGTTTATATCACGTTCTTCAATATCTACGTCCAGAACGTAAACAATTGAATGCGGAAAATATGAAAACATATATTAATTAAAATTTTATCTTACTAATTGCACAGGAAGAATTGAAAATGAGCTCACCTGTTGATCCTCCACTGCTTCCTTGGGGCCCCAGATGCTCCGATGTGCAACGTTCACTAAGATGAGAGGCGACTTTGATTTTCTTTCGAAAAACAAAGGTGAAAACAATGAATTCGCACTACTCGTATTTTTCGATGCGAACACGACGATTATTTACCGGCAAGTCGCCTTTTGCAATAATTGTTTTCGCTTTTTACGGGAGATTACAGGTTTTCGCTCTGTCCTTTTCCACCTGTGCATTTTTACGCATTTAATAGTGAGGAATAATTCATTATAATGGCCACGGGAGCGCTAAATTTAGATTTATTTCTAAATTTTGATTACAAAAAGAAATAAAAAATATGTTCCTATTCGGAAAAAAGGTTATAGGCAGCGTTGAATTCTTAACAACAATTTTAATCAAATCGTACTTTGCCTTGGTACTTAATACGTGCTCTTGATACGGTATAAAATGAAAATACATTGAAACCCTTTGATCTTATCGTTGCTTAAGGAACGACTGAAGAGTTTTATTTAATTTCCGTCCATTTTATTTTCTCCAAACCATGGAAGCCATGACCAATAGAAATACTTAGGCCTCCGTAAAAAAACAAATCAATTAATAAGGTGGGTAATTTTCGATATATTTTAATAAAAAAATATATAATATATAAAATAATTTTACTTCATTATTTAAATGTTTTAAGCTTCCAAAAAATTTTGATATTATTTTTTAAATTATAAATCTTCAGAAATTTGAATGCGGTCGAGTTTGTTAAGACTATTTCATTAACATTTATCGATAAGGTGAGGTGCGAAGTATTATTCCATCTTAACATGACTGAATCAACAGGTAATAAACTTACTAATACTCATTTTCATTATTTTATATAGAACCCATTATACATGAAGGCCTGAACAGATATAGCGTTTTTGTTTCTACCGAGTGATCTGTTTAGGGTAGCGAGCGGCCATATCTCATAAGATATTGGTGGTATAGATTTAGAAAAAAATATTCATGATAAAAGTCGCCAAGAGAAATTGCTGGGAATTATTTTCGAGTTTGTCAAACGTCCGCTAGAGGGCGTAACAACCAACACTAAGTAGAAAAATGGGATTTTTATAGAAAATTGCCTAATGAAAGTATGTCGATGATATCATTTTCATCTTCAAGTGCCGTCTTCGTTCCGAAGGTTGGCAATCATCAAGGCTATTCGTATTTTGGATACCGCTACTCTAAAAAGGTAACTATTGGTGGCGTTGAACCATTCGCGAAGATTTTTTAACCAGGAATATCTTCTACTTCCTATTGATCTTCTTCCACTTATTTTTCCTTGCACAACGAGCTGGAGCAGTTGATATTTGTCTCCCCTCATAACGTGACCCAGGTAGAGCAGCTTCCTTTTATTAATAGTTAGGAGAATTTCTTTGTCTTGTTTTATCCTTCTTAATACTTCGGCATTAGTGACTTTCTGTACCCATGAGATTCTCAGAATCCTGCGATACACCCAGAACTCAAATGCCTCTCATGCCTTTCATATTTACTGACTATTCACCTACACTTTTTGACTAAAATGTTTTGTTCTATCTATCAAAATAAAGCGGTGGGGGAGGTTCAATTGTTTTTTTAAACAAACCAAGATTTCTCCCGTTTCGCTTGACCGATTTTAACAAATTTGGGCTCATATGAAAGAGCATAATTTACACTACAAAACGCTTACTTGGTGTTGACTTTTTGACTTTCGCCCTCGCCGCTAGATAGCGTTAACTGAAATGGTAGAAAATTTTTCAGTTTTTTTCAAAAAGAAATGTAATGGTATATTCATTTTTACATATTTTAAAAGAGGATACATTTTTCTTAAATTTAATGAAAAAAATTAATCATCACCTTTTTTTAAACCGTTGATATTGAACAAAATATCATTTTAGTACATTAAAAAATGGCACGCCACTGCTTTTTATCAAAATAAAAATCATTTTCGTAATCACTCATCAGTTGCTAACAAAAAGAACCCCCTGACTTATTTTCGTTAGATGAACGGTTTTGGATTGAAAAAATAAGATAGGTTTACATACTGTTTAAACCAGTGGTTCCCAACCTTTTCTGGACCACCGCCCCCTATAGAAGAGAACAAAAATTTCACCACACCTCCCCCCCCCCCATTTGCTGGTTAGTTCAAAGTAGTTAATTTTGTTTGAATATCATCTGTACCGTCCCAATTGATCTGTATTTAGCTTTAATTTCAGTTAATGTCTAAATTTTATTTTAGAGGAATAATGAAGTAGAAATTTATTAAACGACTACCAAATGTACAATAAAATTGTTTATTAAACTTTTAAATATAAACACAGAATCAATAAGAAATACAATCACAATAGAAATAAGAAATGCAATACAATAAGAAATACAAAATTAATAATAAAGAAAAAATCAATGAGACGGTTGAGGCTGGTGGAGTGTTACCAGTTTGTTCATATCGGATTCCAATTTCGATAACATCAATCGCAGATCGCCACGTTCAGTGATGTGTAGTCTGTTCCTCTTCTTTGACAGCAAATCAGTTACTGCACTGAATGCACGCTCAGCCATATAGGACGAAGGAAATGCAATTAACAAATTCTGTACTATTGTCCACAATCCAGGATAGAGAACTGGTATTGGTTTTTAAAGCCAGAACTTTTGATATCCACGTTTGAATTTTACTTTCAGTTCTTCGTTAGTTGTGAGTTCTAATAGGTCCTCTTCCAAATGTGATGAGCCTTCAGTATCTGTGTTTGCGAAAGTATCTATAACCCAATTTACTATTTCCATGTTTAAAATATCATGGAAACGCTCTGTAAAATCAACATGAAGAACTTCCAAGTGGTGGCAGTAAGTAAGTAATCTTCCGGTTTTGCAGACACTGTTGATAATGTGGGAAAATGGTTGTACTCACCTCTACCAAGATTTATTTTTAATATAAGAAGTTTTCCTGCAAAAGCAGCTATGACGTTTTTAGTTTTAATTAAATTTTAATCATCACCTTGCAATTGTATATTAACTTGATTAAATACTTTAAACAAGTCCGTCAAATAAGCGTAATCCGGTTTTCGCGCAATTGTTCGTTTTCTTCAAGAAATTACAACACTGAGTCAAATAGATTGAAAAATCGATTCAGACAAACACCTTTAGAGAGCCAACGTACTTCTGTGTGCAGCAGCAAGCGATTGTAGTCTTCATCATTTTCATTGCAAATCTTATGAAACAAACGGTCGTTCAATGAATTGCTTCTAATGATATTGATTGCTTTAATAACGTTATTGAGGGACGCATGCAGACGTTCATTTAATTTTTTTGCAACCAAATGCTGGCGGTGAATAATACAATGTACAGCGAGTACATTTGGCACTGCTTTTCTCAAATGTACTATAAAACCCTTATGACGCCCGGTCATTGCTGGAGCACTATCAGTAGCAGCCGACAAAATATTGCTAATAGGAATTTCTTTCTCTTGAAAAAATTCTTGCATGATATTAAATATAGAATGTCCCTTTGTATCAGATTCCAAATTCTTAGCAAATAATAACTCTTGATGAATTTTTTCTTCTTTTATAAATCGTACGTATGATAAGAGTAGAGCTTCGTTACTTGGTAGAGTTGATTCATCGAGTTGAATGGAAAATTTTCAAGTCTTTAGGTAATCGCATAATGATACTTCAACGTCATTTGCCATTTCATATATTCTTCTTTGCACTGAATTATTACTGAGAGGAATTTTTTTAATGATATCAAATGGTATCTTATGATGGAGAACAGTTTTTAATATCTCTTCGAGTGCCGGCAAAATTAATTCCTCGCCAATGGTGTGTGGTTTTCCTGACTTTGCGATTAACAATGAAACGTTATATGAGGCTCGTAGCCCATCATCGTCTCGCTTAGAAGACGATGCAAAAAGGTTTGATATAATTGGCTGTTTTAAATATTGTTTTTCGAGTTCTTGAAAATAGAATATATCTTTGTTCTTCTTATCAGGATGCATTTTATGTAAATGCTCTTGTAGCCTAGAAGGTTTCATAGCTTCATTTGAAAAAACTTTTCGGCAAATTAAGCACATAGGTAATGATTTGTTTGTAGAAGATTCCGCAAATCCATATTTTAAATATTCAATACTGTATTGCCGGCATTTCTTTTTTAATTTAGAAGTAGATTCAGCCATTTTCATACAAAAATTAAATTCTCAATAGATTTATAGATAGTAATGTTTATAAAATGACACACCTCTCACGATTATTTACTACGGCAGAGCTTATGATTCACGACTATATATCGTGTGGCCAAGCAGATACAACTAACTAACAAAAAATTCGTAGAGCTGTTGCTTTTATACGTTTCATTTCGTGCATGATTCAACTTGTCTGTGTGCGAACATGTCGAAACATGTTACTTTGTATGAACATCGCGCGTTCGCTTATCAACGTGCGAGGACAAGTCATATACTTCTATTCTGAACTAAAAGAAATTATTAGTATTATCATAATTGCTAATTTAAAACTGCTTATTAAGCCTTATTAAATCATTTTTATTTCACCATTCCTCTTGACTGCTTATTTGCTTCTGAATCCGCTACCGCCCCCCTAAAGGCTGCAGCGCCCACAGGGGGGTGGTATCGCCCCCGTTGGGAACCAATGGTTTAAACTATAACCGCATTTAAGCGAAGCAGGCCATGATCTATATTAAGAAAGAAAACACCAAATTGTCAATCACGCTGATATTCATTTTGACAGTTCCTGCTATTAACATCTAATTTAATGTTATGTAAAAAGTATTTTTACAACAAATCATGCCTTTACGAATGAAGAAGCCTTTGATATGTTGAGAATTTATTTTAAAAGTTTTGAAAATGCGGCGATTGCTTCTAGGCAGTATGCACTGCGTTATCCCCTCTGAAGACGGCATTCGAGATTGGTCTTTCGTCATTTAGCCTTACGTTTAAGGCAACATGGCCAAGTGCAACCAACTCCAACTTTGAGAAGAAATCGTAGAGTAAGAAGAGAAGATAACATTATATATGTGTTGGCTTATATTCATGCAGACCCCCATTTAAGCATAAGAGAGATCTCCAGATATTTAGGAATATCCTATGGCTCAGTGCAAAGAATATTAATGGATTTTAAAATGCATCCGTATCACGTCGTGATTCATCAATCCTTAAATGAGACTGACTTTGAACGTTGGCTCGATTACTGCTACTGACTTAGAGATTTCATTAGGGAAAACCGTCATATTTTGTCACAAAAATTGTGGACAGATGAAGCATATTTTTGCAGTAATGGCAGGGTAAATCTTCATAACATGCATTACTGGTCGGACACTAATCCACACTGGTTACGTTAAGATTATCAGCAGGGTCGATGGAGCGTCAACGTCTGGTGCGGTGTTATTAATGGTGCTATTATCGGTCCGCACATCTTTAATGGCAATCTAACCGGTGACATGTATTTGAACTTTTTATTGAACGATTTACCAGGACTCTCAGAAAATGTGCCTTTAGAAGTAAGAAGAAACATGTGGTTTCAACAAGACGGATGCCCGGCACATTATTCTCGAAATGTGCAAGACTTTTTGAACAGGCATTTTCCTAACCGTTGGATTAGTAGAGGCAGTCTATTTTTCTGGCCACCACGGTCCCCCGATTAAACCTGCCTTGATTTTTATCTGTGGAGCCGAATAAAGGATTTGGTGTATAAAACTCGGCCAACTACTCGAGAAGACATGATAGTCCGAATTCAAAACGCCATAAATAATATACCAAGAGCGGAAATTGAGGCAGCTGTCAACTCCACCCAGATTGGACCAGTGCATTCAAAATAATGGACAACATTTTGAACATTTACGACAAGACTATTATTTTATTTTTAATGTTTATTTTTAAAGTTCTGTGTTCTTGTTTTTAGTGTTATTGCTCCTTCTGTTGTTGGACAGTTTTATTAAGATTTTTTTCCAATATGTAAATTAGTATGTTTCGAGATATGGACGCCCCATGTAAATTTATTTGATTTTTTTAATCCAAAACCGTGTGTCTAACGAAAAAAAGTCAAGAGGTTCTTTTTGTTAGCAACTAATAAGTGATTAAGAAAATGATTTTTATTTTGATAAAAAGCAGTGGCGTGCCATTTTTTAATGTAATAAAATTA
Source organism: Galeruca laticollis (assembly GCA_963921935.1). NCBI lineage: Eukaryota > Metazoa > Arthropoda > Insecta > Coleoptera > Chrysomelidae > Galeruca > Galeruca laticollis. The sequence goes on from OY998177.1 coordinate 200,954,693, forward strand.
TATTTTGTTCAATATCAACGGTTCAAAAAAAGGTAGATGATTAATTTTTTCACTAAATTTTAGAAAAATATGTAAAAATGAATATACATTACTTTTGTTTTTTTTGAAAAATACTCAAAAATTTGGCTCTTTCATGTGAGCCCAAATTTGTTAAAATCGGTCAAGCGAAACGGTAGAAATCTTGTTTTGTTTAAAAAACAATTGAACTTCTCCTACCGCTTTATTTTGATAGATAGAACAAAACATTTTAGTCAGAAAGTGTAGGTGAATAGTCAGTAAATATGAAAATAGTATCATCGATATACTTTCATTAGGCAAAATTTGATAAAAATCCCATTTTTCTACTTAGTGTTAGTTGTTACGCCCTCTAGCGGACGTTTGACACACTCGAAAATAATTTCCAGCAATTTCTCTTGGCGACTTTTATCATTATTTTTTTTTTCTAATTCGATACGACCAATATCTTATGAAATATGGCCGCTCGATACCCTTAATCGATCACCCGGTACTTCTTGTAATTGCTTATGAGTAGATAGTTTTAAAAAGACATTTGCGATTTGAAGTTTGTCTGCAATAAAGACAATTGTATTTAAGCATGTATATTTAACTGACACTTTTAAGACTACTTTGAATGCGTATAATTTTTAATCGTATTTTAAAGTGGTTTTAAAAGTATCTTGACAGAAGCCTGAAAACCAGTTACTCAAGGTAATAGTGATTTATGAGGGTTTTTATTTTGGTTTTAAAGACCTCTTTCAGAGTAGGCCCTTTCATGCTGAAGACGGTTTTATGACAACCTTAAGACATCTTTTAAAACCGATTGGTTTTATTTACAGTTTTATTCTATAGTTTTAAAGTATCCATGTAATACTGAATAAAACCGTTTGTGCTACTTGGGATGTATGTAACCAATTATGGACATGAGGTGTCGATAATGGGTTGTTAAGTGTTGATAATTGGTGATCAGTTTTTTTATTTATTTATAGCTATGGGTCCGACGAGAAAATGGCCCAAGCTTTGGATGATGTGAAAAGAGGAGTCATAGTTGCAACAGCGGCCAAAATTCATGAGGTGCCAAGATTAATAAAAAGGAAGGAAAATCGGCTTTTATTTATTCCCCTGGTCTGTCTACGATACTTACTACACAAGAAGAGAGCTTATTGGTTCAATGGATTTTAGCAATGGCCAACAGCCATTTTTCAATTACTAAAACCCAGTTATTAGATTCTGTGCAAAAAATTGTGCATGAATCGAAAAAACTTAAAACTTTTGAAAATAATAACAGACCAAGTGATAAGTGGTTCCTTTAGCAACACGCGCAAATTGCTTCTAGGATTTGTCAAACACTGATTCCAAATAGAGAAAGTGTATCCGAGGGCCAAATTAGAAGCAGATTCACAGAAGTCAAATACTACTTAATAACGCTGTTCAGTATGAGGTTCACCAGAAACCTACTCATGTTAACTGTCACGCTATCATATAATGTCAAAGACACATATATATACTCACTCTGGGTGAATGCCTTAGTTACTGTAAATGTTTGAAGTGATTCAATTATATTTCTTCAACGCTAAGTAATCCATTAATATAAACCTCATCACCCACACAACTAAACAAACGCATAACATTTTTAATATCACGAACGATTACAAAAGAGTCTTCAATACAGATGAAAGTGCCTTTTACTTATTCCACTAAGTTCTGGCAAAAAGAGACGAAAAAAGTGTATATACTGCAGCTGGTAACGAAAAGGAAAATTTGACGGTTTTAGTTACTACAACCACGGTTGGGAACACGGTTCTACTTATGATAGTTGTTTCCTTTACCCGAATTCCCAGACATATTGGTAATGGGGTACTGGAACCTCAGAAAATGGTTGGATGTGCGTCGTCACGTTTTATGAATACGTCTGCAATGTCTTTAATCCATGGTTAGTAGAATAAATGTAGAGAAACAAATAATTCTTTTTTTGGATGGCCATGTATCACATCTAACTTTACACTTATCTAATTTCTGTGCCGAAAAAAGATAGAGTTAGTTGCTCTTTACCCAAATTCTACTCTCCTACTACAGCCGCTAGGTGTGGCTGTGTTCAGACCACTAAAAGTGGCATACAAAAAGAAAGTTGGGAAATGGAGAAGGGATAATCTATCTACATACTGACAATATTTCTGTTGGCGATTATATTTTAGTAACAGTTTTAGGCGGCATTAGAAATAAAACTCTTTTCAAAATATGTCTGCATAGTACAAATAAGGTTATGCAAGGAAGAAGTGGAAGTAATGTTTATAAAATCAGTTAAAGAAAAGAAGTGTTTTATTTTTAATGAAAAGGACATATTTTGTTTTCATAAAAATCAATATTAGGAATTTTACTAACCCCTGAAGTTCATGGAAGAGGAGAAAGACAAAATTATTCCTTCTCCCTATCAGTGGATATAGATGAAGCTTAGAACCTATTTTTATGTTTTTTTGTCTAAAATATATGTTTATTGTCTCCTTTTGTTCTAGCTTTATTTTGTTATATTTAGGAAAAAACTGTCCACATATGGGATGCCGATAAATGTATTTCAAATTTTCATAGGGGGTTGATCGACCAGGTAAATAATTTATTTTATTCGTAAAGTGTGGTTTCTCATACAAAAATTGACCCATTTCATGATTTTTCATTTGCCTTCATAATTAGAATATAAATTTATCAATTACTTTAGGACCGCACTGTATAAAAATAAGTAAAAACTTACCTAATTTATTTAATTTATCGATAGAATCCGCGAAGGATCGCGGCGGAAGATTAATCGGTGTCGGTAAGGCACAATCCAGTTCGTCTGGTGTACTCGGGGGAGGAATCAACGTTAAATCGATAATATCGGGATCGAAAATGTATATATCGTTAATCGATTCCAGTTCTTCTCTAGAAACGTTATCGTCATTTCTTTTAACGTCGCGAAGATACTGAAGATATGCTTGTAGATCTTGTTCTTTGTCGGTGTGACCGTCGGGACTACGGAGACCAAAACTTACTCTGAAAATATCAAACAATATAACTTTTAAAAGTGACTGTTCGAAAAGATGATTCGAACTGTAAAATTCTATGTTGAATAGAATTTACAAAACTTTTGTTCTGGATGAAAGAGATTACATATCACTAAGCGAAAAATTCTATCTGCTGTCTCACAATGTTATGATCCTCTAGGATTAGTCAACCCCGTCATTGTCAAAGGAAAAATATTAATGCAACGCACATGGTTGCACAAACTTTCATGGGATCAAGAAATGACTGATAAATCCATAATTCTCACTTGGAAAGATTTTGTAAACAGTATTTCTTCTCTCTCCAACGTTAAGATTCCAGGCTATCTATTTATTAATGAAAAACCCATAGAATGTCAACTTCATGAATTCTCAGATGCCAGTTCAGTGGCATATGGATGCAACTTATATTTCCTCTCCAAATATGCAAATGGGAACATCCATTGTGCATTAGTGGGTGCAAAATCACGAGTTGCGCCATTAAAAAACATGCTCACTATTCCCAAATTAGAACTATGTGCAATGGTATTGTTAGCGAAATTCACTCAACGAATCATACAAATTTATAAACGAAAAATTCAATTTCAATCAATTAATTTATGGTCTGATTCTGAAATCCCTCTGTCCTGGTTGAAGGGACATCCCTCGCAGTGGAACGTGTTTGTGAGCAATCGTGTATCACAGATACAAGAGATCTTAAGCTCTAGCACTTATCAATGGCACTACGTCGGTCGGAACTTAAAGCTGCAGACATGCTCTAGCGTGGAAAATTCTACAATTTAAATATTTGGTTTCACGGTCCCTTGTTTCTACATGATTCTAATTTCGTGTTGAGTGACTTTGCCCAATTTCGAGTCATAAATGATCCTCCTGAATTAAAGCAAAATAGTTTTACAACCACTGTAATTGAAGAACAGTTTTCGCTCAAGCTCTCGTCAAAATTTTCGACTTTTCCTAAGTTTCAGAGGACAGTAGTATATATGCTACAGTTTGTGCAAAACTCAAAAAAACAACAATGCACAATGAACAGGTCCTTTATCGGTAAAGAAACTTGGGCATGCTACTTCTTTAATTATTCAAAACATACAAACTCAATGTTTCGACAAATACATTGAAGCTCTCTCTCGTGGAAAATTATTGAATAAGCAACTTCTCTCACTTAAGCCATTTTTAGATACCGACGGAATTTTGCTAGTCGGTGGACGCTTATCTCATGCAGATATTCCGTTTCAGCAGAAACATCCTATACTGTTGCCCTCCAAAGAGCACACTGTCTCTCTTTTACTCAAACAAAAGCATGTTCGTTCAAGTCCCAAAAATGTCCTCTTCAGCATCCGGCTACGCTACTGGCCCTTGAACGGTGTCGTCGAATAAAAATGCATTATTAGAAATTGTGTAACGTATCATAGGTTTAATGCCATTATGTCACAACAAATTATGGTGGACTTACCCAAGGATAGAGTATCCTCATCCAGACCTTTTGTAAAAATTGGCATAGGTAGTTCATGGTAAAACCGTATGGCTTACGCAAAGCTCCAATTGTAAAAGCTTACTTGGCACTATTTGTTTGCATGGCTACTAAAGCAGTTCATTTGGAACTCGTTTTTGATTTATCCACAGAGCTGCTCTTAAGCAGTTTATAGCTCATCTTGGGCATCCTTCCGTGACAATGCTACCAATTTCGTTGGTGCTCGAAACCAACTCAAAGAACTACGTGACTTCTTTCTATCTCCTGTCTCCTCCAAAACGATACTCGAATTTCTCCCCAACAATAAAATTCAATGGAAATTCATACCCCCAAAATTTCCTCATTGGGGAGGGCTATGGGATGCGGCGATTAAAAGCGCCAAAAATAACCTGCACATAATTGTGGGAAAGCGAACATTCACCTTCGAGCAATTCCTTACAATCCTAACACAAATAGAAGCTATACTCAACTCTAGATTCAGGGACTACACCAGTGCGCAATTTCCTAACAATATGGAACATATTCTACGGGGCTAGAAGAGCATCCAAACGCCATCGTTACGATCTAACACAATTAGTGCTACATAGACGCCTGAAGATTTTAGTGTATTTTTATCGATTAATACACGTTAGCTCTGGTTATATTTGAAATATAATTTATGTAAATATAGGAATCAGTTGATAAACTGCTTTCTACAAGCCTTATTAGACAAACACACGATTTACGTTGGCTATTAATAGTTATTTTGTAACGGCACTGTCGTCTAAAATAAACGTCAATACCCTCCACACATAATTACCAAAAAACATTGGCGACCGGGATACAGAACACTACCAAACCAAATTATCACAGTAGACGAAGTTGGGCGTCCAGTACCTAGAGGGCAACAGTTTCGACATCTCCCTTACAGAACGACCGATATTGTTAACGCTCAAACATTTCAATACATCGACAACTTCAAACCATACACCTACAAATGAAAGGAATGCTTCATCGGTGGAAGTAGCTCCAACCTGGGATTTTAATCAACACACGGTTTGCCGTCGACCCCTTGGAGCGCGTTGAACCCAAAGATAGACATAAGGAGAACCCGTCTTTCAGTCGAAATTCTAGAGCGCATTGAGCCTAGAACAGAAGCCAACCGTCCTAGACGAAGTCCTGGAGTGTGTTGAGCCTAGAACAGAAGCCTTCCCGTCTAGCTGAAGTTCCTGTGCGTGTTGAGCCCGAGACGGAAGCGAACTCCCATCTCACTGATGTCCTGCTGTGTGTCGAACGCGGGATCTGGTACCAAATACACCCCGTTTGTTTTAGGCAACCGGAACGAGAGTGTAAAACGAATATCACAAGTCGACGAAACTAAGTGAGTGACACAACCGTGCCTACTGATTCGCCAATCAATCCTCGTCGCTTAGTCAAAGGGTTGAAGTAACAACCAATCCAGACTATTTACAATATGTAAGCCGCATATTAAGAGGTGATGAGCGGGCGACCCGACCAGACGACCACCCTCAGGAAAGCCGAGTGGAGTCGCGAATTAACAATTGTACATATATATCTGTGTATAGAATTAGCATTAAGTTTTAAGGATTTTATTGATTTTTAGTTTGCAGATAACACACATGTTATCGCTGAACAAACAAATCTATCCAAACAGCCTTTTTTTGTTCTACCCCCGAATACCCACGGAATACCCACGGCAATTAAATTTATTTATTTATTTATTTATGACATATAATACAAACGGGACGAACCCAAATAAAGTATTCACAAGTATATAATTAATAAAAAACAGACTGATAATTGTAAATATTAAATCATTATCACTATACACTCAAATACAGCTTTTTTAGCTTACTGATGGTTTTCAATAAAATATTGATAATCAAGTATGCATCGTTTTCTAGAGAAAGTGATCGCGAAGCATTTTTTTAAATTCAAGAAAAGAAAGTTTTTTTGCAATTGTCAACAAGTCTGTTTAAGTCACTTTGTATCAATTGAGAATCCCCAACATTACCAACTTTGAGGTACATTGTTAAATCATCCGCATATTTTTTGTACTTAGACAATTTGAAACATTGAGATATGTCGATGGTGTAGATATTAAATAATAACTGTCCCAAGTTTATCACTGAAGGGTGATGCATATTTACCTATGACTACTGCCTGTGACCTGTTACTTATGTAAGATTTGAACCATATGAGTAGATTACCATGTATACCGACTGCACCAAGTTTATCCAACAAAGTAGAATGATCAATTTTGTCAAAGGCCCTGCTGAAGTCGGTATACACAGCATCCACCTGAAATCCTTCATCCATGTATTCGTTCGTTTCAAGGTTCGTTTCAACAGAACGTTTTTTCATAAACTAGTTTGTTAATGAAGTCGATTAATAAACGAAACTGTTTGAAACACGAACGAACGACATCGAGTGAGTGTCTTTAATAGTTGAGTTTATTAATCGCATATTAACAAATCCGTTGATTACAATATTTTTTCGTTGACAGTAAACTCTTTTTTACTATCAGGAGACAATAATGTCAATTCCATACCAATTGCGTAGAATGTCATTGACTCCATACATTTTCAATTTCACGTAAAAATCAGGTTTGCTAAAAAGTCTCAGTTATCATTGATAAAATATAAAATGCGAATTGTCAAAATCGTTCTCTTTGTGAAAAGGTTATTGTAAATTCGTAATTGTGCAGTTATGGAGTTAGAAAATCCTGCTGAATTACCTGCTGCAGTGTTGGCGAGTGCAAACTATGCATGTTCGAGTTTGTTACCAACTAAAAGTCGAGATCTTTATGAAAAAACCTATAATGAGAGTCCGGTGAACTATACGGAGACACGAATTTTTGACTGATTTTGCGAATAATCGATAGTACTCACCTATTTTGAAGATTATCCGACGAAAAATTTGCGGGTTATACAGAATATACAGAAAAAAATCCAAAACAAAAATTTTTCGCCACTTAAACCATCCTATACTTTGTAACGCGCACATTAGGTTATTCAAGAAGGGGAAGGGTGAATCCAATCATTATATTCCATTACCCTGCTTGAATAACTTAATGTGCGTTACAAAAGTATTGGATAGTTTTCAAGAAGGGAAAGGGTGATTCCATGATGCATTCACCCCTCCCCTTCTTCAAAAATATTCAATACTTTGTAACGCGCATTAAGTTATTCAAGAAGGAGAAGGGTGAATCCAATTATTATATTCCCTTCCCCTTCTTGAATAATTTAATGTGCGTTTCAAAGTATTGGATATTTTTCAAGAAGGGGAAGGGTGAATTCATGAATGCATTCAGGATGGTTCCTGAATTATGGGTTTTGGGGATGATAGACACCCCCACCAAAGTAAGCGTTATAGTTCATGTGAAGGATAGGAAAGCGGAGACTCTCATTCACTTAATTCAGAAACATGTAAGACAGGGCACCGAAATTTAGGCAGACCAGTGGGGGGCATATTCAAATTTAAAGAACCTTGGCTTTCTCCACAACACGGTGAACCACTCTTAGCATCTCAAAGATCCTACCACTGGCACTTGCACAAATAGGATTTAGAGTCTCTGGGCTATATTCAAGGGATACTGCAGATGGTTTGGGGTTATGTCAAACCCTATTTCTTATGGAATATGTGGACCAATTCATGTGGGAAAACAAATATGACGCTGAGAAAAGAATAAAAAATATAACGTTACATATATCAAAAAAAATTGTATTCTAAAGTTTTTATTTATTAAATTATATGTATATATACATTTTTTTATGCGTCATTTTCTCAATTGATAATAATTTCTATTTAAATCAATGAATTTTCATTTGTAAATACGGTAATACCTATATCGTCTTTCTAATAATAGTTTTTCATAATCTTCTCCATTAAAATACTTATAAAGATCCAGCAATTTATTTATCTTCCTTGTCGTTTTATTCTTGTTAATATGAAGAGCTGTTCTTAGTAACTCCGGATCTATTTCATTAGCATATCCATATGCTCCTATATAAACTCGGTCTCTATAATTTAGTGGTCCAAATAATGTTTTTTCTCTCAACAATTTGGCCATTCCAGGTGGCGCGCAATCAGAAATATCCGCCACTTCATTAAATACTACGGCGATTTCTCTTTTATTTGGGTTCATATTAAAATATATAATTTATAAACTTTTGTATCATTAAACAATTCACAAATAGTAGACTTTACATTCAAGCAGTGCGACCAACATATCCTGTTCGAAATCAAACTTACAAAACAGTAAATGAAAGAAATATATTTACTACAAATTTGTTGTATACTTGTGGTTGTCGCCGAATTTTTACGGGCGTTACGCTAGAGCTTGTCTGTCATTTGAATTAGTTGTTGTCATGCAAATTTACAGCCTCTAAATTATGTATTTATAAAAGTGGAAATTTAAATAATAATATCAGCAAACTAACTGAAATTTTATTATAATTTGTGAGTATACATATCACTGATCACTTTTCTGTACAGTACGATACATTTAAACTATTTTTTGTATAAAATATTTAGTCCAAAAGTGATGGTTTAAGTGGCGAAAAAAAATCCTTTTTTGGATTTTTCTCTGTAAATTCTGTATAACCCGCAAATTTTTCGACGGGTAATCTTCAAAGTAGGTGAATACTATCGATTATGCTCAAAACCAGTCAAAAATTCGTATAGTTCACCGGACCCCTATAATGAATTTGATACCTGGTGTACTGAAAAAATTGTTTTTTTTTTATTTTCATGACTATAGCTGGTTGTTTATATCAAAATATCATCAAAATGACTAGAAACAACTTGAAAAATATCCATAATGATATTGGTATATTGTCTATATCACAATGTCATCAAAACGTCAGAATCACAAAAAGAGTGGTTTAATGGCGTCCATTAACGCATCCTTTTTAAATAAAATAATTCATTAGTATCGAAATTAATAAACGGTTAACGAAAAAAAAATTACAAGAAAATTATCATCTACTTAGTCCAGTGAAAAATATGTATAGACTGTTTGAATCTCACCTATTCATTTTATTATCCAAATTGTTTGTTAAAAATTTGTGCTTTGGTGAATTTGTCGGTGTATAAATAGAGTCGTTATCGCTTTCCGAACATGTAGTTTCCTGCCGCAACAGCTCGATTGCGGCACTGGAAAACGAATGCCGCCTCTCAACTTCGCTGTGTCCTTTATTTAGGAGAAGAAGCGAATCGCTGTGTTTGAGTTTTCCCGGTTCGTCGTTATCGCTGTCAATATCGACGCTGGTTTCTTGCCATTCCGCTAATGAGTTCAGTCTTTCCAAATTTTCTTGTTCCGTCAAGTATTGCTCTGAATATTCCACCAGTTGTTGCATTTCTTGGACCCTACGCAAAATCTGGAAAGAAACGCAAATTATTATATAGGTCTTACACAGTAAAAATGGATGCAAAAGATTAAGGAAACTTTAAGAATTTTACCTACGCAAAACAACAGAGGGCGTAGTTGATAATAATAACATAAAAACATAATTTTGCTCTAATACTTTTTCCTCTATGTCACCGTACATAAACAAATGAATAGTAGGGTTCACTCGACGTCGGCTCTTTGATGTAACGCTGTTAAAGACTTTCCGAAAAACGATCGTAAAACCGCACGTGTCTCGAGTATACAGGGGTCGCGCGACTTACTACCGTCATAGCTTGTTGATTTATAAATTGAGTGTTTCGTACGGGGGCTAATAAAAGGTATTGTTTTGTTATGCAGGGTACGTTTTAGTATTTAATAGGGAATATAAGATTACTCATAAGAAATAAACTAGAATCATCGATTAAAATAGCTTTTATTACATTATATAAATAAAATAATTCATCAAAAAAGTACAAATATATACAGTAGAACCTCGATAAGATAAAGACAAAGAGAGACGTTAAATAATTTGAGTTATTGAGGTTTCTATTTACTAAGGGTTTAAGTTAAGGAATTTTTATTGGTTTATATCTTTACTTACGGAGGTCCGTTTATGAGCTTTGTTCAGGAAGTATAGAGATAGACGGCTGCAAGCTAATGATACAAATAAGTTACTGTACTGAGCCATTTGGTAAACACGTGTTAATTCATTTCAAATGACGACTCATTGATAGATGATTCAAGTTACAAAGGTCGTCGTCGTTACAACTTTGAGTTACTGACGAGTGATGCCCAAATTATTCGTTTAAGTTATAGAGGGTTCGTATTTTAAGTAAAGGAGGTTTTGGACTCAGAGGGGAAGGGAGCACAACATTTTATGAATTTATAGAGGTTATTATGTTATCGAGGTTTAAGTTATCAAGATTCTACGTATATAAATACTTAGCATAAATCAAATCCTCATGTATACATTACAATATAAAAATAGGAAGCATGAACAACTATATATTTAAAATAGTTAAAAATTATACCAGATTCTATAACATTCTTTAGAATTTGTTTTGCATATAAGAACAATATTGAATAATAACATATAGTTAAGAATGTAATGCTAAACCAAACTTATAAAGTAAAGCAAAAAGGAATAATTACAAATTTTGTAATATTTGTAATTTTGTATTGGGTTTATAAGATTTTTTAAGTTTTATTTCACGATTTGCAAATTTAATTGTGTAATATAAACGCACTCTTGTATAAAGAGATAAGAAATAACTGAAAGGAAAATGTTTACAAGGATGCGTAAATGATACATTTTAAATAAGATCTTTTAACGTCGCTCCGATAGAATTTTTACATGCTAATTTATTGAAGTTAACTACAAATATATCTTCAAGCTGGGTAACATATCCAACAAAATTCTGGCTAGGTACATTGAGCCCACCAAATGGAAAATTTGTATTGCTGACATAGGCTTTTGTCTGAGTAAAAATGGTTGTTTCTTTTCTTAAGGTATTTCTTTCATTAAAAGCAATACATATGTCGCAGGAATGTTGCTGCATACATTTTTTTAATAAATAACCAGTAACGTAAACTAACGCGTTGCCATCGGTGTTTAGATTCCTGTAATTAGTTGTAAAGACTTTCAAAGGATTTGATGGTTCTATTAACGATAAAATGAGATCTTTACAGTTTTCTGCCAAGTCTGGAGTAATATTTAACAACAATTCATTAATGTCATTAGTGCAGTTGGCGCCGTCAACATGGTTTAAATACTTCAGAGTAAACAACTTTTTGAATGCTCTAGAAAACTGTGTAGGCGTAGGGTTTCTTGAATTACCACAACAGTTTCTAACTTGCCCAAAAAAGTTTTCAAGGCAGTCTTGGTTTAAATTTCTTGTCAGTGAAAAGGTGTAACCCTTTGATTTTAATATACCCCAAAGGGCTTTAACTGATTTTATTGTAAGCCTCCACCCAAATATAGATTTCATTTTATTTGTTAAATTTTTTCCTTCACTGTTAACCACACGGACATTTTTCAGGTTTCAAATTCTTCCATTACCTGAAACTGTTGTTGGGTACCCATGAATGCATTGAAATTATTTAAATGGCACGAATTTAATAAATCGAAAGCATCATTCATTGTTATAATGAATTTAGCAGTTACTTTGGCATCTGCAGGCAAAACTTTAAAATCAATGTACACATTAAGAGCAACTGCAACAGAATGACTAAAAATCTGAGAAGCATATTTTACTTTCATTTTCTGAAAATTATTTGGAAACATATGCTCGTCAGTTAATTTTGGACAGAGTCTAAATTCCTTTTTTTTCATAATTGTAAAATGTATCCAAATACATTTTATTGGTAGATCCTTCTGGTAACTCAAACCAGTAGGAAAAAAATTGTTCCTAGTAGATTTAAGTAAGTGTGGCATGTCAAAAAAGTAAACAAGCTTGATATTATCTACGTAAAAAAACATTGTCTGTGCTCAATTTAAGGTAGCTTTTAACTAATGTTTGGAAGTTAGAACCCTGATCAGATACCACACCTAGCACATTTAGACCGATATCACGTAACTTTCTAACTGTTTCGAACAAAATGTCTTTTATTTCATTTGAAGGCGCCGTTGATTTATAAAAGAAGTAGGCAAGCGGTTGTTTCCAGCTGCTTGATACACCCCGTGCCATAACAACTAATGCACTAGTTGCTGGTTCGGATTCGTTTTCTGTTGAAAGTGATTCTTGGAAGCCAACTATTTTATCCTTTGATAAATCATAAAATAAATGAGTTTTCAATGACATCTCATCAAGGCATATAATGCAATATTTTTCTTTATCACTTAATAGTCGAGATCTAAGATCAATAAGGCGAAAAATAAATTCGTTAAAGCCTGGGTTTACTGCCCAACGGCGGGTAAACCGGTTGAGCGTGCTTTTGGAAGGTAACCGATACAAAGTAGAAAATTTCTTGTATGCTTTAAGTCCTAAAAAGTAAACGCTCAAAGCAAACTTTTTAAAATCGTTTGTGTACCTACAACCTTTAGGTGATTTATTTAATAAACTTATCTGAGACTCTAGAAGTTTGCAGGCATCTTCTGAGTAGTTAGTTTCAAAATATTTGGAAATATCTTCAAACGATATTCCGGTTTCCAACTTTCTTGAACATTGAGCAGGCACAGTTGATTTTTTCAAACACTTTATCTCCTCTCTCAACACTTTTTTTCGAGGAGGTCATTGAGGTCTGTAAATGTTGATCTAAAACAAATCAAATGTTCTATAAAGGATTAAACTTTCGCCACCACTTTTAAATGAGTATTACTTATTTACCACGAAATCATAATAGACGTGAAAATAAAAAATGTTTAATTTAAATCATTCATAGCGTAGCTTTTAGAAATGTATCTAGCTATAAAAAACATTAAATATATCTGGTAACTACAGAAGCTAGAGTAGAAACATCGTTACCACTTTCAAACATTTTCTGAAAAAAATTCACCTTCTGTTTGAACATAAACATCTTGATATTTCATATCGTCTGAAAAAATTGCTATAAAATACTTAACTTACATATATTTATTTTATCCAAAACACGCCATCGATGTGCAGCATTGTCTTAAAATCAGTTTGAACTGCGACTTCTTTTAAAGTTGTACCGCCATCTAAAAAATTTGAAATACCTAGTAAAAATATACAAGACAAAATACTATTGTCAGAAGTAATGTTTAGGTACTAAGAATTTTGGGAACTTACTATTTTTTGCATATTCAAGGACGGAACTGCATTATATTGCAGATTTGTTCTGTTATTACTGCACATATAATATTCTTGGGAAAAGTGTCTATCGCACACTCTAACGCACTATGGCATACCTGTGACAATCAACAAAGCCTAAGGCCTGTTTCCAACGTTGAAATCTGAAAAGATATATTGGTAATATTTTATTTTGAAACACAATAACATCTACTACACTGCTTCTTATAACAAAATTACTAATATCCTTTGCTAAATAATATTGTAAAATTTACCTTGTGTCATCCTTGGAAAATCTGAAGGAAGATGATTTTGCCCAATCTCTACTTGTACAACCGTCCACAGAACACATTCGTGGCATTTTCTTTTTAATGAATATCCCGTAATAATAATCAAATAATTCACTGAAAAGACAGTCCGCCCGGTATACTATCAACTCCGCTCGTACCTTCAACTACAGAAGACACACGGTAACTGTATATCGATCGATTCGGAGTTTCAGGATACCGAAAAAGAGTAGACATCGCGCTAGGAGGAGCTTAGAGTGAACCTACTTTTCATTTGTTTATGTACGGTGTCTATGTTGTAAAATAACTGGTAGGGGTGAGTGGGAAAGTTGACTCAATAAAATAGTTATAACTTTTGTACCGCTTTATGAATTTGATAAATTTAGTTTCATATTAAAGGGAATTCAATGCACAATAAAATATTATATCATATTTTTAATTCAGCTTTCTATATCGATATTAATTGTTTTGGTATATTTATTATGAATATTCTCAACCAGTTTCTTATAAAAATACATTTTTAGTAATAATATACGTCATTGATGAAATGCATCAATTTTTATATTGTATCTACAGATTAGGGCAGTGCTTATATTACTTTTAAACTTACCTCTTCATTCCTAGCTTCGAGCAGTCCATTCTCGTATATATCGTTATCTATGTCGGATGCTGCATTCGCATCTACACTGTAAAATCGATTTCTGTCCGTCATCGATCGATTCATGTTACTGTCCAAACTATAACCAATCATCAACGGTTGTTTCGATTGTCTACCCACGGTATTATACAAGCCGTTCGTCTTCTTATTTATACTCTTATATAGAGGTAACGAGGTAAAACAACAAATCTTCAAAGAACTTTGGTTCATGTAACTCCACTTTTCCGGAACGACTTTATGTTGCGATAAATAAGGCGGCGCTAGGTCCTCCACTTCGGGTAAATCTTCTTGATCTACAGGAAGGTTTTGTGACGTAGCTAATCTATAATAACCGCAAAGTACTAACGCCAGTTCGCAAGCGTCACGTTCTTCTAAAGAGATCGGTACGATTTTTTCGTTTTGAAGATGAATTAGAACGGTCCGCGTGACTTCGTCTTCGTTTCTTACTTCTATTCGCCGCATGTCTTCTATATTCGCTATTGGAATAGGCTGAAACTAAAAATGTCTCTGAAGACGTTCACTTGGTTATCGAAACACTCGTCAGATAGAGTAATAGTGAGTGTATTTTGGCTCATACTATACGCCCCCGACTTTTTCCGTTAGTCCCGGGGTATATTTTACGAATTCCATGATTTTTTTATGAGAAACTTACCACTGATTTGCGTGTGCCTGTTATCTGACTAATACCGAATTTTGGACTGACTAATATAACCCTCTCCAATGTATCGCCTCTTGGTCCAGCCGAAAAACATTTCGCACCATAACTAGGAAGCTGACTGACGATGTCCAAGTAGTGAAGTTTCGCTTGCAAAGCTGTAAGTTGCTTACCTAAACCGGCCATACTCGAGTGTAGTTTTAAAAAATGACCGATAAGTTTTCTAATTTCTTTTCGCTTCACGTTTTCTAAAAGCGATGCTGGTATGAAACGTTCGAGACCAAATTCCCTCCTGAAAAATCACAAAAAAAATAAAGACCAGAGAAATTTAGTCTCCAAACAACTATTTGACACGAACGGCAGTTATATAAAAGGTTTTAACTGGACACCTGGAGTCACGTAGATGAGCAAGGCCGGTTCTAGAACGGAAGTGGCTAAAAAGAGAGGTAACCTACCCTCATAAACTCAACCGTAACTAGTAGCCACCCGAAAAATGGTCTAACCGACCTTCTGGAAGTAAAGCCATAAGGGCATTAGCATGTAACTTTGTTATTAATGGTTGGATTGAAGTGAGGCAGACGGCATTATGAAGGAGAGGGGATACGAAGTATAAATAAGGAGGTCAAGTCTCAGTAGGGCACGTATATGACCAGGATTGATCGTCGGACACCAAAAAATAAATCAATATCAATGTGCTTTTAGTTTAAAAGAAAAAAAAAAGTCAGGTTCAAAAACTTACGTTTTGAAATATCACTATCACAAAAAAATAAATCACTGTACACACTCGGGCCGTCGAAAACAGGCCACACGGTGCCTGTCAACTCTCTGATTTTCTCTGCCTCTCTCGTCCAAATCTTCTTCTATTTATTTCTAATGATTTGGGACGAGGTTTGTTATTCAAAACATCCAATTCATTTCTTTTCCATTTTTTGTTTTCGTGATTGAAGGTTAGTTTTAATAAATTTCTCTATGCTAAGTTGCAAAATTTGTCTGTATTTTTTTTATAATCCAAACATCGGGGTGCTTGTGATTCAAATTGTTTTCGTCGACTTTGTGGTTTATTTGTTTCATTTTTCTAGCTCTAGGTCGTTTTATTTTATATTAATTGAATTCAGCTTATATTTGATTTCAAGAAAATTATATCTATATAAGGTGGTCCTAAATTTCCTTGCCATATTTTGTGCTTATTACATCCGTATAGTTTTACTTCCAGGGGGTCGGTTGAACCGTTTTTCGGGTGCCTAATAGGTACGGTTGAGCATGACGTAACGTTTATGAGGGTAGGTTACCTCTAAAATACCTTTTGACCACTTCCGTTCTAGAACCAGCCTAGGTCATCTACTGAGTCAGTTAAAAGAAGGTTGAAATAAATATTGTTAATAAAGTAAAAAAATAGAATAACAGAAAGTTAGTATAATAATTTAGTAGTGTAAATAAATTCAAATAGCGTTTTCTACTTACTCCACAGTCTTGACTGTCAATTTGGACGCTTGTACGTTATGTGCGAGAGCATGTTGGTAAATATGCAACGCAGCTAATCTAAGAGCGGTATCGTATTGTAGCTCCGGCGCAAATCTCTCTTGAATTACATCATTGCAACATTGGGTGTAAAGATAATCTAAAGCGTGAAGATCTTTTTGAGCAAGAGCTGCTGCCGATGCTGGTACGAAGGCTATTCGGAAGAGACATCGAAGTTTGTGAGCACCTGGTCGTGAGGCGATCTGAAAAATTTCGAAATTCTAAGTCTAATGGGATGTTTGATTATTCTGAGGAAATTATTTTATATTGTTGTCGCATTTTATACCTATATTATATTTATTTTATCTATTTCTGGAAATTAGTTTGAGTCATAAAATAACCTTTCAAAAACAGCCAACGTGATTCTTTCCGAAATGACAACTTTGACGTTACGGGGTCGCAAATAAAGCATTTGTATTCGTTGCTATAGAGTTATTATGTCGTGTTTTGTTATTTTGGTTTCTATATTTGCAAAAGTTGTTTGTAAATAGTGTGCAAGATTGGGAAATCTTGAATTGTATAGCTTACGGTACTTGTTTAAAAACGTGTAAAATATTTGTAGATATGAAATTCTTTTGCATCCTCTCACCATTGTTATACATTCAAAGCGTAAATTCATTTTATTTGGTAGTATTGTAAAAATGTGGTAAAGTATTTGTAGATCTTTTTGTATCCTTTCGATAACGCCGCAGAGTAGTACTGTATAGAACTAGCACATTGTAAAATGCATAAAAGACTATTTGAACTTCTATGGTAAACAAGATTGAATCTTTTATTAATGGACCGGTGTTCAGAAGATCTGTAATAAACATTTGAATAACCTTTCTGAGTAAAAGGTTACAATAGGATGGCATCACCTTTCAATGGTGATTGAAATATCTATTGATTGATTAATTGTTGATTCTTGTCGATGGTTCCGGCAAGTCGAAGCGATAATAACAATAATAATGAAACTAGTATCTAATCTGAGTGCATAAGAAAACTAGTATTAAATTTGAACGGAAAATAATCCATTAGCGGCGTGCTGATTTTTATGGAAAAATAAGAGGGTGGCGTGAGCATCATCGTAAGAGGCAAATTTAAAATTATGGAAGTACTTCTCGTATGGCATTTGCTAAGAGAAAAATACTAATTCAAAAAAATTTAACAAGACTATAGAAACAGCATTAATAAGACTGAATATAACCTATTACATCAACCGCGTAAGGTTGTCTTGAAGGCCCGTATAAAATGAACCGACTTTTTTATTCCATCTAGCCATACTCTTTTAGATCTTTCTCTTTTCCTTTTTTTCTGGTGGTGTCCATTTAATTAAAATTTTTGGCAGATATTTGTGGCACATTCTTCCCTCATGTCCGTCTCTGGATTTCATCGATAATTGTTTTATCAAAATGCATAATATCGATGATCCGATCATTTCTTATTCTGAATTGAGTGAATGAAAACGACGAATACTCAGTGTGTATTTGTTTATTAATTTCCAGCTAATTTAATAGTGCGGCAAACTATGATGACCAAATTTATAATAATATGAATACAAACTCCCCCTCCCCCCCATGGATCTTATTTGAGACATGCCTAGTATTATCTGGGGTTGTTCTTGGAACTGGTTCCAGATTACCACAGTGTACATCAGACACCAGGCTATGTATGGGTCATAGTTTGGTTAAGCATTAAGCTACGTATTAATTTGAGCAAATCATCCTCCTTTTCACTTTTCCTTATTTTCTTCTTCTCTTGCGCATGCCAGGTTCTTGACGGTCTCAGTATGGATCTAAGTTTGTCACATCCATGGCATAGCTGCCATCCTTTCTTCTCTTTATAAACTTTGTTTCTTCTCTTCTATACATGCCTAGTATGGATCTAGGTTTGTTATAACTACACGCCTTCTCTGTCTTCTCCTTACACCCCACCCCGTTTCCTCCTGTACATGCCTAGTATGGATCTAGGTTTGTCATACTTACCAAAATTTCTTAACCACATTGTTCCCGTGTAACCTAGCTATGTATGGGTCATAGTTGGGTTCATCAACTTCTTTATCTTGCAGCTCTTATCAAATTCTGTCCTACCCCTTTCACTCTTAACATACTCTTATGATTTCTTCTCTTCTTGTACATGCCTAGTATGGGTCTAGGTTTGTAACAACTAACTTAAATCCATAATCACATTGTATTCTTGACGTCGGGCTATGTATGGGACATAGTTTGGGTCATTAGGTCACAATCACTATGCCATTACATCTAATTCATATGTGAGGCCGTCAGTTGTTGGGTTCACTTTGCCAGCGTATTTCTTCCACCTTCGTCAATAGATTATGTAAACTCCTCCATGGATGCATTTACAACTAAGTGTTATTTAATTTAGGTTATCTAGCATTTCACACGTTTAGGTTACTACGCTTGTTCCTGACTGGCTGGGGAATGGATCCAACCTCTTAATTCAATTTCAGTATACAACTAAGGAATAAGGGGGATTTTGCTATTCACCTAAATTGGATGAATGTTGGAAATTGAATTTGAATAGAGTTTTTTCAATTTTTTGCTTTTATCACATCTTTAACTTCATTTTCAAATTTAAAAATAAATGTAATATTCAGGGTTGCCTACAATTTTCAGTTCACTATATGAATTTTTTTCATCTTTTCAATCATGGTTTTGATTCAATGTTCGTCGTATAAATATGTTGTATTGTCATGCACTTGTTTTCACGGCACGCTGGCTTATTAGCCACCGTAATTTTAACGTCAAACTTGTCACCGGTTTTCATTCCGTTTTTATTTTTGAATGAATTTACATCATGTGAATTATAATTTTACACCCTTCCAATAGGGTTATTTTAATGTTTTTAATTCAATGACTTAATCATAACAATGATTCAACTTTGAACATTGTTCTTAATCAACTGGATGGTTTCGACACCTATTTTTTAAATGTCGTAAGTTCAACTTTTTTAAATTGTTTTTTCAAAATTTCACAAACTTTGTAATTTTCATAGGACAGCTTTGAGAAAGGCTTAATAGCCGAAAGCGCTTAGCTGGAAATTAATAAACAAATACACACTGAGTATTCGTCGTTTTCATTCACTCAATTTACATCTAGTGTGTACACCATATCAACAGACATTTCTTATTCTCCCTGTATTCGATTTTCCTGCAGATCCTCATCAGAAGACCATCTCGAGTGCAAAAAGTAAACGCTCTTTATTTTTGATTAACTGCCATGTTTCACATCCATGCAGTACTTTTGAAAGATGGAATTATATATTTGATGTTTTTTTTCCTGCGAGACATTTTTGGACCATAGTAATGAGTTCAGACATCCAATTGATTTTCTACCTTTCAGTATCTTTTGCTCCATCTCAATTCCTGTTTGACCTGTATTGCCTATTTGAATTTCCAGGTAGGTATATTTACTGCATTTACCTATTTCTACATTGTCCTCTAAATGTAAGATATCCGCTTCCTGTCATACATATAATCATTTGGTCTTTGATTTATTAACCGACAATCCCCATTTTTCGTATTTGGCCAAGAGTCTTGTCATAAACTCCAAAACTTCTTCTGAATGACTGGGCAAGGTTTCGAGGATTTGGGAAGGAATTATTCTATTTGGAGTGGACTGTAGAATTTTTTATTTCCCTCCTTCACTCTCAGGTACCTCGCAGAAGATCTCCGTTTTCTTGATCAGGAAGTTGAAGACATATCATTGGCACTGACACTTTACTTATGATCGGCACTTAATTTATTTGTATATTATTTATTAATTCTGGATTGGAAATTCTTCTTTAAGGACAAATATATACAGTGCTATTCAAAACTCCCCTCCCCCCCTCGTATCTTTTGAACGACTACACTTACATTAATAAAATTTGGAGGGTGATTATAAAGTGTTGTAAACTTCTCTACGAATGGTAACAGGTGACGTAATAGTAATAGATGACGTCACAGTGCCACTCTGGCCAATAATTTTAAATAGGACCTTATGGCAAGTGATATCTCGTTTGAAAGGCATTGACATTGGCTACATAGCCATATTAATTTTGTTTGGGTTTAAATTAATTTTGACGGATAAATTAAATAAATACCAAAATTATTATTTCACATTTAAATATTGGAGATTTTTCAGTCCGCCTGAGTAGTTGACAAAAAAATTGACGTTTTTAATTTAATAGTATTTGTTGCTTTGCAAAGTTTTTCTAAATAGCCTCAATATTTAATTTTATTATTGTTTAACGAGACGTTTAAGAGTTTACATCGGCAAAATGGTACGTACTCAAGCCGACAAAGTAGCAGCTATCTTAATAATTGGTGAATCTAGAAAGCGGAACGTTTATTTAATGAGGGATACCCAGATCGCCATATCTCGAGAACTTATTTGAGGGAGCTTCTTCACAAGTTGGAAGCAACAGGTAGTGTTCAAGATGCCAAACGATCTGGTCGACCAACATTTAGTGATGATAAAAAAATTGATATAGTTGCTGAAATGGTAGTAAACCCTACTTCATCTTCAACCAAAGTTGCGTCTATCTGTGAAGTAAGTAAAAGTACAAAACAGAGTGTTGGCTAAAAGTAAATTTCATCCATACAAGTTAAAAATGGTGTACCACCTTTCGGATGACGACCCCGACAGAAGACTCGAATTCTGTGAATTTATGACAAATAAAATTAGTCAAAACCCACATTACACAAAAACAATTTGTTTTAGTGACGAAAGGACTTTTTGCCTCAATGGAAATGTATTGGAGTGACACAAATTCTCACACCTTTCGTGAACAACATACCCAATTTCCAGAAAATGTCAATGTTTGGGCAGGTATTTTGGGAAACCACATAGTTGGTCCTGTTTTCCTAAATGCAAATTTAAGCGGTGAAGTGTATCTGGAGATGTTACAAAATGCAATTGAGCCGTTAATTCTTGAAATTCTGGAAGATAATCAAGATGAATTCGACCATCTGGAAATAACATTTCAACAAGATGGTGCTCCTGCACATTATTATGGTGCAGTATTAAGACGTTACCTTGATAAAGAATATCGAGGTAGATGGATCGGCCGGCGAGGTCCTATAGAATTGCCACCTCGGTCACCAGATCTGACACCATTAGATTTTTCCTATTGGGGTACTTGAAATCCAAGGTTTATACTACGGCACCAGATAGCATTCGCGTTTTGAAAGAAATAATTACTGAAGAATGCAGTGCTATTTCAGCTGACACATTTGAACGAGTACGACAAGAGTTTACTAATAGGATGTATTACTGTCAGGAAGTAGACGGAGTACATTTCGAACACTTGCTATAAGAATCCATTGTTGATATTTGATTAATTAAATTTAAAAAATTAATTTCAATAATTTCGGTATTTATTTAATTTATCCGTCAAAATTAATTTAAACCCAAACAAAATTAATATGGCTATGTAGCCAATGTCAATGTCTTTCAAACGAGATATCACTTGCCATAAGGTCCTATTTAAAATTATTGGCCAGAGTGGCACTGTGACGTCATCTATTACTACTACGTCACCTGTTACAATTCGTAGAGAAGTTTACAACATTTTATTTTTACCCTCCAAATTTGATAAATGTAAGTGTAGCCGTTCAAAAGATACGAGGGGGGGAGGGGACTTTTGAATAGCTCTGTATAATTATTTATTTTAATTATTTCTACATCAATACAATGACATAATAGTATATTATACACCAAGGTGGTGAAGACTGTTATTATTGACCAAGCATCAAGATTATTTCGCGACGGGCTTTGCCCCGAGCGGAATAAGGTGCGAGGCCTATAAATGTCTTCACCACCGTGGTGTATATACAGTTTTTTCCACTACTAGCCAAATTTAAGACAACAAATAAAAATAAAAATGTTTCTTGTAAAAATCGAATAGCACAGGAATGCAAATTCGCCTTTCCACTAATAAAACAAAAATCAAGTAGTCGGATGCAGATTGACATTTCCACTAGTAAAACTTATTTTCAAATAACGGGTGCGTTCAGGAAACATAACTTAAAACTCAACCGGAGCGCTCACTAGAAACGAATGGTTGACGTGTGAAAGTATAAAGCTTCATATACAATGCAATTACAATATTCGTGTTTAGGAAAGTTAAACTCGGAACGTCATTGACATCTTGCATTCACATTAGCTGATTTTTCGCCGCGCCCTCTTTGTATTATGGGCTAGAACAATTTGTCAATGTAGAAATGTCAAAGCCATCAAATCAGAGAAAGAAGAAGTGGAGAAAATTAATAATAAATATAACTTTCAACCTCACAAAATGAGATAACTTCTGCGCATCCTCATAATTATAATTAGTACGTTAATTAAAAGAAAAGCTTGGACCTTGCAAAATGCTACGTAAAGTGTTAAGTATAATTGCTAATATGATCAATTATGAATGATGAACTACATGGACAACTTACAGGGTTCTACGGCTAAATGTACTAATTGTAATTGATAATTTGTTCTTTGTAGAACTATCTTGAATATTGAAAAATTAAAATTATACATTAGATGACGGTAATATAATTGATATAAACAGAAATATGATGATGCAATAGAAGATTTTCAGGAACCATTACCAACGTGAGAAGACGTGGTATTCGTGATAAAAACAGGAATTATTATGAAGAAATAATTTCAGCGTATAATGTTATGTTGTATTTTATTTATGCATTGATTGCACTAATATAAAAACATCACAATCTACAAAGTGTTGTACTCCCTGAGTGCACTTGAACACTGCTTACAAAAATGGCGTACGCACACCAAACATTTTGAATTTCGCTCACTGATCAAAGTGCGTTTATAGAAAAACATTCACCCAACGGTTATGCAACAGTTGTGTTTTGTGAACGCACCCAACGTTTGTAATTATCACCAAGTTGTAATTACGAGATGTCATCAGTCATTATTGGTTGAGCGCGAATTATAAACTAATGGTATTTTTATTCAAATAATTTTATTGTGTTAGGTAATTTCAAAGAGCAAATACATTAAAGACAATCTCCTACGTATACAAAATTATGTTGCACACGTTTTTGTTAGACTACTATCCTTGGATTCTCAAAACATTTGAATTTGTCCATTATTGACCTAGGTTAACAATAGAAATAATTATTAACCACTAATAGAGAAATTCAACTTCTCAGTTGGCTAGAAGATGCAATAATTGTCAACTTCATAGCTAGTAGTGGAAAAACATTCTTATTTATTCTTTTTTTTACAATTTCATGCGTCATGATGACTTATAACTATTACATTTAAGGAATATAAACCCTACACAGCACTAAATATGTTTTATTTTCATATATCCAGAAACTTTTAGATTTGACTGATTTAAAATGCCGGTTGAAAAAAGGGGAACCGCGACTACAGCAAAATTGTTATGGCTTTGGCGATAGATAAGAATTTTTTTTATGTGTTGTTGGTAGGTACTAATAAATAGGAATTACAGAGCAGTTGCTGACTAGAAATTGAAGTTAAAAGGGTATTGATGTTTTTGAGATTATATTTAGAGTTTATGGATAGAATATGAAAATTAATTATTTGAATTACAATAACTAACTGCGAAAAATTCTCATGAATTCTGAACAATGACTTTACTTAATCTAAAAAATTATCACTAGAAAACCTTTTAAAACAAGAAAAAAATTGAGTTGCTTAGTTAGCTAACCGGACAACGTCACTAACGTAGAGGTCCTTAACAAAATGAGGAAAGCGAAACATGTATCCCCAGAAATTTATGATATGTTACACTTTATGATATAGGGAAAAGTTAATAAAAGGCATGAACCTGGTAGAAGAACATCATAGCTAAGAAACCTTAGAAAGTAGTTCTCGCAAACATTTTGACATAAAACTAAGAGTAGAAAAGATTTTTAGTCGTCTTGAAATTTAAGAAACATATTTTGAATATAGTCAAATAGCCCATTTAAGCTTTCCCATCAAAGAATCGCACTGTAGATATTTTCTCAATATATCTGTCAATTTTCTTTCAATCACTTGATTCATTTGAAAAATATGTCAAATTTGATAAATGCTACGGCATACGTTCGAAAAATATTCAACCAAAAAGAGTATGGAGCAGATCCGATCCTGTAAAAAGCGTCACAAAACTTTGTTTGGAAGTAGATCCTATTGTTGTGAAGCATTAAATTAACAATACATCATGACTCATGGGAATATGGTAATTGAGTTTTGACAATATAATTAAGAATCCTTACATAGAGTGACTAAGAGTATGAGGAAAAAATATATATATATATATATATATATTGTCACATACAGGTTGTCCCACCATGGTAGTGACATGTGTTGATAATACATTTTATATTTAATTACTTAAGTGGAAGTTGTATTTGAGAAACACAATATTTCTGATTGTGATGAGAAATTTGTTAGTGTAGGTCCTACACAAAGCTATGAAACTCGCGCTAACGTCTTACACAAGTCTTCGCCAATCAGAAATAAGAATTATGTTAGCTAAAAAATTATTATCATTTGAAAACAAAATGGTAGATTCAGTACAATTGCGTTATTAATATTTTATCAGTTAATTTCCATTGAATAAAATCCAATATTGATATATTTTGTTCAACATTTTCTACATTTTTATCAACAAGTTCATTCATACGTCTTGTAAATGTCGCATTTGCTCTGTCAGCTCTTGTCTACCAATTTATAGTTTATATTACGTACACAAACTACTTCTGAAAGATTTGTCACAATATACTTTCCATATTTTTATAATTTCATTGTATCGTAAAATTTTGTGGTATGTTTTATTATGAATGTCAGTAGAGAATGAAGTATACAGCGTGTTATTTGTCGATAGATGGATCTAACGTGTGAGAATGGAGGACGAACTGTGTCGCTGCTTGTCGAATGTAGATGATAACGACTTGTCTATTTATCCAATTATATTCTCCATGTGATATGTACAAAGCTATGCAGATATTGAGTGAACCTCCAGGATTTTTACCGTCACATAGTTCTGTTTGGCTGTTAGTTTTGCAGAGGGATGAAAGTATCATTTATAGAATTATGTAAGAATGTTTATGATATTTTAGGATTTGACAGTAAATGACATTTATTAAAATAGAAATGTTTGCAAACAATCCTTAAAATTTAGGTAGCTAAGTTAGGATGGAGTTTTGTTGAAAAGAAAAACTAGGCACTTGACATATTTTTGACGGTTAAGAAAATAAAAATTTTTGAAGAAGATAAAAAAGATATATTAAGGCAGTTGGGACTTTTGAAATATTAAAAAGTTGATTGCATTGGATTTAACTGGCTAATATAAGGAGCGATAATTAAAAAATTAAAACATTGTAATTGACAATTCAGATGGATATTTTGGAATAATCGAAGAAATTTATATACTCGTACATGTGGAGCACGTTTATAAGAATTGGAAGACAGAAGGGATTGATTTGAGGTGAGATTTATATACATATAGAGCACGTTTGTGGGAGTTGGAGGACAGAAGAGATTAATTTGAAAATCGATTTGTATACATATAGAACACGTTTATAAGAGTTGGAAGACGGAAGAGATTGATTTGAGGAGAAATTTATATACATATAGAACACGTTTATAAGAATTGGAAGAAAGAAGAGAATCACTTTAAAAGGTCTGGTTAATTGTTATCAAAATTCTCAAATAGTGTATATTGCAGAAGTTTTTTTTATCATAAGACATTGAATGTTCTTGTAGATCTTAAATTAATATATTTTCTTATAAGGTAGTCCTAACATAGAAAAGGAAAATCCAGAAACAAAGATCTTTGTTTGAGGGATACAAAAAGAAGCAGTTCCTGTATATCAAAAGGTAAGAGATTTAATTAATAAACTGAGATTAAAGTAGTAAAAAGATTGAATATAATAAATTTCGGATAAACAAAAGAAATTACAATACAGGGTGTTTCTTTAATTAGAATTTTAAAACATAAATATATAATTGTAAAATTGTAACAAATTTGAATTTAATTAAAAAAAAAGAAAAAAAACAAAAGACAGAATTTAGTACTGCCATTTTTTTTCAAGAACTGACTCCCTGTAAATAAGACATTTTGTATAGAGCCGGAGCAAATATATTTTGATATTTTTTTTTATGGTAATTTCAATAAGGTCTGAATAATTTTTATTAAATTGTACTTGCCTATTAATGGTAAGTTGGCGCCCGATAACATTTACGTAAATAGTATACACTTTATTTATCTAAATAGAATAAAAAAAAATTGTATAAGTACAATAGTTATAATTCTAACAAATTTGTGCCTGTAACGTGGAGCAGAATAAAATTATTATTGTAATATTCAGATATTGATAATTATAGTTATACCAAAATCTGTCTCCTGAAACGTGGGGCATAATAATATATATATAATGGATGATATACGAGTAAATTAATTATTATCATTATTTAACTCGATATTTTTTCGTTAAGAATGAGTAGAATAAATTTAATTGTTGTATAATATTAACTTAGGTGTAAGAGTCTTTAATATTTTGTTATAGAGGGTATTATTGACGACTGCAAAACTTTAGGAAATAATTTTTAATAGAGATTCAAAGACTGCATAACCTTAAAATTCCGGTAAAATGTAAATATACAAAACAGTAACGAAATTATTAGCCCCTCCAAGCGAGGGTTGGTTAATCCCAACAGTAAATACCATAGCGTCCTAGCAAGGATTGGTATTAATCGTGACGTTATCATTTGATGTCAAATTACGTCACGGTTAAAACCACCAGTGACCCTGTCGGAAGCAGAGTTATAGCGGTTGACAGATGTGATAATTGACATTCACTAAAACTGCAGTAGCTAAGTTTCTAAATGGCAAAACATTCTCAACCTATGCAGCCACGAAAACAAAATACCGCAATAGAATGAACGCCGAACCTGATATGAGACTTCAACTGTCTTCTATAAAACCTGACATAAACCAGTTGATGAAAAATAATAAATCAGTTTCATACCTCCCATTAGTTAGATTTTTCTTTTTTAATATCTTCTATTATTATACTTGTTATATAGTCATTTACTAAGTAAAGTAAATAATAAGTAGTCAATGTTACATTGTACTTTTATTATGCTTATTAATAAAGAACACATTTTTAAAAACAATTGTTTTATTGTAGGGTTCCGTCAAGAATTTCGCTTTCCAAAAGGGTTCCGTCCCCAAAAAAGTTTGAGAACCGCTGCTCTAGACCAGAGGTCTCCAAACTACGCCCCGCGGGCCAAATCCATCCCGCAACTGCCATCAATAAGCCAATGTTTTACTGTTGTTACTATTGCTGTGATAAGTTGAATGGAAGAGAACAAAACACAGAATTATAATTACCGTAAAGTGGGGTTACTTTGCCAGACGGGGAAACTTTGCCTGACCACGAGTTTGCAAACAAAACAAAAAATATTATTAGATATGACAACGTCGCTTTAATGCAGGTGGCGGCAAAACGCTCCCCGATCAACACGTTACCAGTCAGTACCAGTCTGGAGCTTGGCGGAGCGGCGTGTTCTTTGAGGCAGTCACGTAAGTAAAACTGCTATTTTGATGTTCCGAAATCATGTTGCTATGCTAAGAAGCGCGTCATAAAAAGTATTGCAATTTGAATTCTGGTTTTAATATCCATTACATATAATTGTATGTGAGTTCTATTTATGCTATTAGCATATTTCTACATGGAAAATTTCATGTAGTTTTAGTGGTTGGCAAAGTTACCCCATATATTTATTAGCTCTTTTTTTTCAGAATATGGTTCGAAAATATAAGAGGCGTGTGGGTGCGCGCCGTTATAAAGATTATACCGAGCAGCAGTTAAAGAGGGCTGTACTTCTAATTAAGTCTAAGCGAATGGGATATACGGAGGCATCGAAAACCTTCAATATTCCTAGAAGGACCTTAGTGAATAAGGTTAACAAGAAACATGAAGGTGCTGTTGGAGCACCTCAGCTAATCTCCCCAGAAATTGAAAGATCGATTGTGGATATTATAATAGCCAGTTCAGAGTATGGCTGTCCTATAACTACGATGGAATTGAGAATCGTGCTGAAGAGTCATTTGGACAAAGAAGGTGTCCGCCTTAGGAAATTTAAAGACAACTTACCTGGTGTAGATTGGTGCAGAAATTTTATTGCAAGACACAAACACCTACTATCTAACAGGCAGTGTCAAAACATTAAAAAAGCAAGAGCCGAAAAAACCGATGACGAAATGAACAATTACTTCGAGAACTTAGAAAATAATGTGGTAGGAATTCCACCTGGTTCAATCCTAAACTACGACGAAACGAACCTGAAGGACGACCCGGGATCGTCAAAATGCATTTTTAGAAGAGGTATTAAATACCCGGAAAGAGTTATGAACTCGACCAAGTCCTCAATATCCGTAATGTTTGCTGCCACTGCCGATGGAACTTTACTCGCGCCATACGTTGTATACAAGGCCGAAATACTATACGATGCATGGTGTATAGGGGGACCTGAAGGGACTCGTTATAATAGAACGAAATCAGGGTGGTTTGACCAATGCGTATTTGAGGACTGGTTTACACAAATTATCTTACCGTGGGCTAAGAAAAATGATGGGCCCAAAGCGTTAATTGGGGATAACCTTTCGAGTCATTTGAATATAACCATCATTAGAGAGTCCCAAAGAAACAATATTAGATTCATCTTCCTGCCATCGAATTCAACTCATTTGACTCAGCCGTTAGATGTAAGTTTTTTCAAGCCCTTGAAAGTAGTTTGGCGACGCATAATAACTACATACAAAACAAAAAATCCAGGAGACAGTTCAGTAAACAAAATAGCCTTCCCCCACTTATTAAAAAAACTAATTGAAGAGATAAAATTAAAAGATACACAAATCATACAAAATGGATTCAGAGCAACTGGAATATATCCTTGTAACAGAGAAGAAGTCCTTAGGAGAATGCCGAATAAAAGATTTCAGGAAACGAACACTGATATAAGCGACACTTTATTGGATTTCCTTAAGGAACGACCTACAAAATCCAGCGCTCCGAAGAGAAAGAAGATGCGAAAAATAGAACCTTGAAAATCGGTTGCAACTGAGGATTTTACGACGAATACTCCACAAGAAAAGAAACTTAATAAAGCTGACAGAAATGAAGAAAATGACTGGACCGAAACGGAAAGTGAATCTGAAGACGAAGTAGAATTAGATGAAGAACCTTGCCAAAAGACTGATAACAGAAGTGATGAACCCCAGGCTCATTGCTCCCGTGATATAGTAAACCACAAGACTGAAAATAAATCGAAATTAGATGGAGTAAAAGAATCAGATTCCAATAGTTGTAGCACTTTTAGGAAAAAAACATATACAAGTATTTCGTTGTGCAAGTCATCGAAAAAGAAAACGACTGTTGTCATGTAAAGTTTTTAAGGCCAAAACCACAAAATAAGTTTTATTTTCCTAACATTGATGATACAGGTATTATTGTTGAACAGGATATTGTGACTATTTTAGAATCGCCAAAACTTACGTCAACATCAAGACAATTTTTTTCTTTGAAAATGTTGATTTTACCAAATTTAACTTGGTTTAGTTCTTTTTTACCTATGTAAAAGTTTTTAAGACTGTTTTTATTTTTTTTATTTCATCTGTGTTTACCTTAGAGTTAAGAATTAAGTTGTTTTTATTTTGTGTTATTTATGAATCAGTATTATTTCCAGAAAAACCTTCCGTGTTGCTCAATGTTCTTAAATATATTATATATATTAATGTTAAAAAAGTATTTTTAGCCCTTATTAAAATTTTCTTTTTTTAAAATACATTAAAGGAGAGCAAAGTAACCTTTAGAGGCTTAACATTGCATGTACGCTTCAGAAACACGCAATTAAGGTAGTTGGCAAAGTAACCCCAAAACCGAGGTAACTTTGCCAACTTTTTGAAGTTTTAAAAAAAGCGGTTGTTATAAATTTTATGCCTTCTTAAAACAACACTAAGTAGCCAAAGGGTGAAAATTTCATATATATATATAGAGCTGGCGGTATAATTCCCAATAAAATCAGAGATATTTTTAAAAAATCAGAAATTTTGTGCAAGGTAACCCCACTTTACGTTACTCGGTTTTATTTACTTGCAAGGTATAACTTTACGACAGAAATTATGACGCAGAAAACTCAACTAAACTATTTTAAGCTTAAGCATATTAATAACTAACAAATAATTAAATTGGAATTAATCCCACTAATAAAACAAAAAAAACACTAATGAGATTTATGTAATTGTGATTTTCCATCGACAATTGTATAGCAGCGGAAGCGGGATCAATCGCAAGAGAGGAAACAATCTCCCTCTGTGGCTGGTGCCAGCAAGCGTTTATGCTCTAACGATGACTCACCCGAACAGGAGGCAAAAAAGCCCTGCTCGGCTGAATCAGTGGTAACGTCAGGTGAAATTGACTTACAAAAGCACTTTTATGGGCAGGCTGTATCCGGAATCAAGGTGGGAATTTTACACCTTGAACATCAGACAACCTCTATAACGACCAAATGGAATTTCTTCAGTCTGTCATTATGGCCGCTGTAGAGGATATTCCTGAAGGTTACAGGTTACCTGTGTAGATCAGGAGAGTGTTTCGTGGTTGACTGGCGTAGCCAATACATTTCAAGCATGGGATGGTGCCTCCCTGAAATGCGTCTCAGGCGACCAACACCCAAAGCCACACGTCCGTGTGGCATATACACCTGACGAAGGCAGTCATAGACTAACTTCTGAAGAGGTCCTCAATAGATTGAGGAAAATGAACCACGGTTTGTTAACCTTGGAGTGGGCTGTTCTACACAAGGTAATTACAAGCCCTGGTCAAACATAGACCTTCACCATTGACGATCGATCTATGGCCGCGCTGGAAACCATACTTGGGTTTTGGACAGCTTGTTTTCCGCCCTATAACCCGGTCGTCCCAACTGGCATCAAAACCGGGTCCCTCGAAGAGATCCGAGAAAAGCCAAGGTCCGGGGCCGAGTGATAACCGACTCTCCGCACAAGAATAGGCGGAGTGTACTACCGGAACGTAGTCATGGTACCAGCTATCCAAAAGGGAAAGCTGGATTCCCCAAAAAGAAGACGAGTAACGTCTTTTCAAGGGAACTTGAAAAAGAGACTGGACCCGCTGTCGGGAAATCGAAGACCAGTATGGCCTCGTTCAACGGATCAAAGCAACCAGATGGGTCAGCCGCGACGAAAGGTGATCAAACTTCGTCAATGGCACCAACCACAGCCCCGTCCATAGAAGGAGCAGATGGTGGTGTCTCAATTGACCCACCGTCTGATCTCTCCTGAGGATCTGAGGAGACACAAGTTTGCCTGCGGCTCTTTATATTCGCCACACTCAATTATTTACAGGCAAACTTACAGCATGCTAAGGCCGCTTCTTACATCCTTGGTAAAAGGTTCAAGGACGAATTAACCGACCTTGCGTTGCTGCAAGAACCATGGACAGGAAACACAGACCGAGTAACTGGTCTCAGCAATATTACTGGTGAGGTAGTAGTCTGTCCTGAGGTGTCCTCATTAGGAAAAATATCAATTATTTCTTGCTGACAGACTTTTGCACTCATGACGTAGTAGCCATCCAAGTGTCCCTGCCGGAGAAGAATAGTATGACTAACATAATCGCCTGCTCCGCATACTTCGCAGGGAACATGGATACTATACCTCCACTCGCTATACGGCGGCTAATCGACTATAGTAAGAAGAACAGACTCCAGCTAGTCATGGACTGTTACGCCAATTCATACCATACATCGTGGGGCAGCACAAATATAAATCATAGAGGTGACTTACTTTTTGATTATATACTAGGGGAAGGGCTATCTGTTATTAATAAGGGCTCTGAACCAACTTTTGTAACCAGAATCAGATCAGAGGTGTTAAATTTAACTATCAGCTCAAACTTTCTGAGCAATAAGATACGGCACTGGGCAGTATCAATAAGATACGGCACTGGGCACTATAATAATAATAACAACAACAACAGTTACCAACACCAACAATTAACAGTTACGATGGGATAGATACTGCGGCGGAAGAGCTTCGGAAAGCTGTGAACTTCTTCTATCATGAAAACTCTGCACTCAAGACAAAAGGAGATAATCGCAACTCTACTTGGTGGAACAAAAGCATAGAAAAATGAAGAAAAGAAGTTCGACGACTATTCAACCGATCTAAAGAGTTAGGCAACTGAAAGCCTTATAGAACTGCTCTAACAATCTACAACAAAGAAATTAGAAAGTCGAAGCGGGAGTCTTGGAAGAAGTTCTGTGAGAGTATATCTGATATACCTCGCAGTACCAGAGTTCACAAGATTTTCTCTAAAGAGTCGGTTGCCGAGATAGGGTCGATGTAGCGACCATATGATACTTTTATGACCTCTAGAAAAGAAACGTTAAAGCTTTTGATTAAAGACCACTTTCCAAGAAGTTTAACTCTGGATAACAATCGACCTCCCCTCTTTGAGGGCTCAGGGCGGCTCAAAAAGAACGATTGGGAGGTCGCCAAGGAAGTTATCATATTTCATTCCTTCAAATCTCCCGGTGAGGATGGTATTTTTCCAGATCTGCTGCAAAACGGATTGGAATTACTTTTACCTATCCTCATTAAACTGTATAGAGCTAGTCTGGCGTGAAATTATATACCACCCAGTTGGTTGGCAGCTAGGGTAGTATATATACCGAAAGTGGCCGCGCAGACCCACACCCTAAATCGGTCAGACCAATTAGCCTAACATCTTTCCTGCTTAACCCTTAACCACAGTCAGGAGTCAAATCGACTCTGCGTGGAAATTGGATTAAAAATATGTTTTGTTTGTGCAAAGATCGACACGCAAGCGCTGAAGTACCCCCGAATCTAATATTCACCAGTACGCCCAGAAGTTTGTAGCGATAAACATAGTCGTTTTCATAACATTATTTGGTTTTAAAGTATCACGTGCATCTTTGGAGTCACATTGACTCCCGTCTGTTATTACGTGACAAATAATTAATATATAGAACCGGTGAGTTTACAAAGGAAATGTTGAAATATTTTAAATGTTTACGAAGAATTTATTGCATAGATATTCTATAATTTACCATTTTTTTAGAAATATGAATTCTATTCCGGGACCATCCAGAAAACGGGTCCGAATAACTGATACAGATTTTGAAGAAACTCTAACAAGGTGGTTTGATGAAGTTGAGACTGATCACGATAATGACAGTTATGTCAGTGATTCGGAATACATTTTAAGTGATCATATCAGTGATACTGATGGAGAAGAAAGTGAACATTTGGAGGAAGAAGAGCAACGTTATGAAAACGGACGAAACAAATAAATATTTTTATGGCAAAGGAAAAAAAGAGGAACCCAAATTTCGTTGGTCTAAGCCACCATTAGTAAATCCATATGTGAGAACACCAAAATATAATATGATAAGAAAACTTCCTGGATTGTGCCATCCTCTGCGCCAACAAGAAAAAATATCTGAAAAAGAATCGTGGACGTGTCCTCTAGACGTAAATATTTTAGAAGAAAATGTTAAAAATTCTAATCAGAAGCTATCAAAAATTATTTACATAAGGACCCTACAAGATAGGATTTACGTGATTTGGACATGATTGAACTAAATGCGTTTTTAGGGTTGCTTGTATATACTGCTGCTTTCAGATCAAATGACGAGAATATCACCTCACTGTTTTCAACGGATGGGATAGGCAGAGATATTTTTCGCTGTGTTATGAACAGAAACCGATTAGCGATTTTATTACAATGCCTTAGATTTGATAATTCAGAAACTAGACAACAACGAAAGGAGAATGATCCGTTAGCACCTATTTCAGCAATATTTGAGAAATTTGTTGAAAATTATCAAGCTGCTTACACTATTGGACATTTGGCTTGTGTAGATGAAATGCTTATGAGATTTAAAGATAGATCCAAATTTAAAATGTATATACCTCAGAAACCATGCAAATATGGCCTAAAACTAATGGCACTCACCGATTCAAGAAATAACTATTTTTACAACGGATATCTATATTGTTGAAAAAAAACTGAAGGTATTACGCTTTCTGAAGCTGAAAAAAAATTCCTGATTCCATCGCAAGCAGTACTGCGTTTATCAAAACCTATTCATGGAAGTAATAGAAACATAACGGCTGATAACTGGTTTTCATCCATCGAATTAGTTAATGTTTTGATGACCAAGAAGTTGACATATGTCGATACTTTAAAGAAAAACAAAGCGAAAATACCTCCTGAGTTTCAGCCTAATAAGTCGAGGCAAATTGGAAGTTCCCTTTATGGATTTTCGGAAAATGTCACTTTGTTGTCATATGTACCAAAAAAACAGAAGGCTGTGTTACTCATATCATCAATGCATTCCTCCGCAGTTCAAGATCCTGACGTCGACAAACCACAAATAATTCACTTCTATAATACTACCAAGTCCGGCGTTGACAGTCTAGATCAAAAATGTGCTATACATTCTATTGACCGTAGAGCGCAAAGATGGCATGTGGCAGTTTTCTTTAGAATATTAGATATATGTGCAGTAAATGGATATATTATTTTCAGAAGTATCAAAATTGAAGGAAAAGATACAAGACTGGAGTTCATGAAAAGTCTTGGAAAACAGCTTATCGCTAAAGAATTAGAGAGAAGACAAAGTAATTTACGTGTAAGACAGGAAATAAAAGTAGCTATTAGAAATATTTTGGGACAAAAAGAAGAGCAACCAATAGAACTAGTAGGTAAACTAGCTATTCGAAGATACTGTTCAATTTGTCCCAAGAAACTAAAACGGAAGACGTCTACATTATGCTGTAGAAGCAGGCGTCCAGTATGCCTACAATGTTCATCTGCTATATGTTTAACATGTATTTAAAGCAATTTTATTCGTGTTTTAGAGTGAATGTGTTTGTACTTGTTTCTAACATTTACGAATTTTGTGTTAAAAGTTTTTAAATTAAAAAATAATTATTTTTTATTGTTTCATATATTCAATATATGATAGCGTAGAAAGAAGCCAAGTATGGAATGCCATGGTGGAGTTCTCAATACCAAAGAAACTCATTCGGATGACCAAAGTCTGTATGGAGGGTGGATTATCTAAAGTACGTGTAAATAATAAACTGTCTGACAGCTTTGAAATCAACAGTGGACTTAAACAGGGTGATGCGTTATCTCCACTACTTTTTAACCTTGTATTAGAGAAAGCCATGAGGTCGGCCGAAATAAAAACAGAATTGCTATCGGTTCAAGGTCCCAAGCTGTTACTCGCATATGCAGATGACATAGATCTCGTTGGAGACTCCATCCTATCCACGAAAGACATTTTCAACAAGGTGGAAAGAGCAACAAGTGAAGTAGGGCTTAAGATTAATGAAGAGAAGACGAAATATATGTGTATGAATAGAACGACACAAAGAGACAGAATAGGACAAAATGTGACGATCAACACGTTTAATTTCGAAAGAGTACAACGTTTTAAGTATATGGGGGCCGTAATCACAGCGGACAATGATGTTACCGAAGAAATAAAAGACAGAATCCAATCTACAAACCGCTGTCTATTTGCACTGAATAAGCTCATAAAATCAAAAAATCTCACAAGAAGATCAAAGATCAAAATCTATAAATCCATCGTCAGACCTGTCATAACATACGGATGCGAAACGAGGACCATGACCAAAGCAAACGAAGAAAAGCTCAGACGCTTTGAACGAAAAATTTTCGGACCTCACCATGACATCACCACAAACCAGTATAAGATCAGAACCAATATCGAATTAGAAGCACTCTACACCGACGCCGATATTGTCCAAGAAATTAAATCACAGCGACTAAGATGGGCAGGCCACGTGCACAGACTGCATAACGAAAGACTTGTAAAACTGGTATGGGAGGGGAGGCAAAAGACCACTCGGACGTCCCAGAATGCGATGGAGAGATAACATCCAAGCAGATCTCCGGAAAATGAACATTCCCATTTGACCCTAGGTTGATGGAAGACCGAACAAATTGGAAAAAAGTTGTACAGTCAGCCAAGAGCCACCCAGGGTTGTAGCGCTACGTGATGATGATGATATATTCAATAATCTTATAATAAATGTTTTTAATCTTGAAAATAATTCTTATTTTGAGAAACCTACAAGTTTTTTTTATATTAATTAGAAAAAAACACTCAAACAGATTGTTTAAAAACAAAGAGTCAATTTGACTCCTGTCTGTGATTATGTCAATCAAATTCATGACTGTGGTTAAGGGTTAAAGGACTTGAAAGAGTACTGGATTGCTACATCAGGCGGGTAGCATTATACAACTCCCCCCTGAGCATCCATCAGTACGCTTATGAAACTGGTAAATCAACAGATTTAGCGTTACACAACCTTGTTGGGAAAATCAATTGCGGTGGCCATTTTCCTTGACATCGAAGCAGCATTGGACAATGCACTACCGGCCTCCATTGGTACAGCTTTGGCTGAAAAGGCCATTAAACCAACGATTACCGGCTGGATATATGCCATGATCACTAATAGAACAGCCACTACATCTATTCAAGACGAGGCCATTAGCTTTAAGGTTTCCAGGGGCTACCCGCAGGATGGAGTGCTATCTTCCCTACTGTGGTCACTCTTGATGGATGACCAGCTTGGTTCTCTCGTAGGAAGAGGGGTAGAACTGCAAGCGTATGCAGACAACGTTGTCATTCTGGCAAGAACCAAGTCAGGACGAGTAGCACATAATATCCTTCAACAGACGTTGGACGATGTCTACAGTAGGTGCCAGAGGGAACAGATATCTGTTAACCCTGGTAAAACTGTAATAGTTCTCTTCACTAGGACAAGGAAATTGGTTGATCTTCCACCTCTTTCCTATAATGGTGAGGTTATTCCATTTGCAGCGGAAGTAAAACATTTGGGGATTATCCTAGATAAAAAAGTTACTAGAAAAAAGTTATCCATAAGGCCAGACTATCCTTGTGGACATGGCGCAGGATCTGTGGAAAGTCTTGGGGCTTGGATATATGTGATGATTGTTAGAGCAATGATCACATATGGAGCCATTCCTTGGTGGTCAAAAGCTTTACAGAAAGCGGCCCAAGCAAAACTCTCTGGTATGCAGAGACAAGTTAGTGGAGGGCCTTACAGACCCACTCACTACAAATCTAACTCTAACCTAACCTACTTAACCGAAAGAACCATAAAAATTTGCTGCACTAAATTTAGAAGAAAGCTGGAAAAACATCTGGAAATCTCGATATCTCCAGTTACAGCTCATATGAAACTTAAGTTATTATTAGCCGAAAACGCACCAGGCGTTTCAAGCAACACAATTTAAAAATTACAAAACACACATGCCTAAAAACTACACAAACTTTTCCAAAAATCGTAACCGAAACAGAGCAAGCGGGAAAGTTGCAATTTACATAAAATCTAATTTAAAAACAACACCGCTAAATCTCCAAACAAAATTTGAAGCAATAGAGGAAACAAAATTACACACATGCAATCTATACCTATAAGTCTACTTTTATGTACGAGAGAGTAATAAAACTTTATTTCTAATGCAAAACTTAGTACGGTCATTTTAAATATTATAACAAAATAATCTAAATTTTTCATAAATGTACCTGAGCTAATACAAGTTTTCGGTTTTTTATTGGTCTTTTACCATAAGCTGTCCAGAACAATAGAAAAAGGTTGGGACAGGCCAAAAGCCCTGTGTATTAAAGATTACATAGCCGTATCATAAGGAAGTAAATTTGCACATGCGTCGTTGATCTCCTAATGAAAATCTGACAAAAAATAAATAATTTAGTTACTATAACGTGTAAATGTAGTTGCCGGAGCGGGCACAAATGTAGGGACAAGGTGGCAACAGTGGCTCACTTTTTTAAGGCTTATAAACTTGTCAGACAATCTCATTTATTTACAAAAGTTTGCATGTGTATAATATAAGTATTCCATAACAAATTATGAAGTAATACTCATATAAAAATAAACGGTTTGAAAGATTAAAACTAGTTTTTGCTCAATATATAGTGTAGTCTAAAACGAACTTTAAATAGAGGTCGCCTTTGATAGAGTTTTTCTAGAGAAATGTCTACATTAAAGACATATTTCGTAACTTCAAATTAGCGCGACTTTGAGAAGAACATCGTCTTTCAACTGTGCTATTCTCAAATTGAATGGTAAAAATTATTTAAATAAAGAGAAAACCCATATAAATATACTTTCTGTACGTACATAACCTCAAAATTAGTCTAAGTTTAAACTATGCGTAACCTCAAATATTTCGTAATTCCAACGTGATAAGCTCCAAATTAAGAACAACGTTGACCTGTGAAATAAATAAAAACAGTTCCACAAAATAAACCTCAAAATATTTACTTTAGAAGTTATTTCAAAGTTAAGATTTTGTTAGCTTTTATTTCCAGTCCTCTTTCAATTCTAATTTCTACATGAAAGATTTACGCTTTGGTGTTATGTGTTAATTAGTGTCTTTCGTCAAAAAGGAATTTAGTTATTAGTCTGTAAGCTCGTAAATCTTATATACTAATTCCAAAATTCTTGGCTCTCATAGACAGTGTTCCATTCTAAACAATTTAATTAATAAATAAGTCACTTTCGTCTTGGAGAAAGTTTTGTTATAGTACTTGACAGATTTAATAATAATATTTTGTGGAAAATTGTATTAATTAAAAATATTGATATTATAGTATATTCATTTTCTTATTATGCAGTATGGAAAAGGCAAATAGACAAACTTATAATTGAATACAAAAATTAATAATAATGAAACTCACTCTCGCTAAGAGATCCTGCGGGTCTAATAAGGTCAACTTATTCCTCTTTAAGGATTTGATGTGTTCAACCACGAGACTGAAGTGCTCGGTTGCCTGGAGACACAATTTGGATTCCAGGGACGATACAACGTCTTGAACTGTTGTCCAGGCGTCGTACTTGAAGGATTTCGTTTGGCCGTTTTCCAGGAAAACTTTTAAAACGTTCGCCATTGGTGGAACACACATATCGCCTAAGGAAAATGCTGATGGCTGCAAAAAAGTAATTAACAATAGACAAATATACTTCTCATTTTAAATATAATGTATTTTGTAAGTATAATTATCATCATAATTTTGAAACACTGTTTTTATACAATGTATTTCCAAAATAAATATATTTCCACAAGATATAAAGACATTTTTAGGTGCAAATGTTTTTTTAAATCTACCCGATTTTTACAGTCCTTCTTATACTTTGTTCCAAGGATACGAAACAGAAAATAAATAATTTTCTTAGCTAGTTTTTTTTTTAATTTTATTACCATTTTTATTCTTGCACACACTGTATATAGTTGTAAACTTAATAAAATCAAAATTAGAAAAAGAAGATACTAAGCACATGATAAAATTAGGAAAATGAAGCTCTATTAAATAAGTGTACACGCAGTTATTTGAAACACGATACACTTTTCACATATATGAAAAGGGTCCTTCTGAAAGCTCTGTTGTTTGGTGTACAAAGCCGAGCTTACTTTAAGATAAAAAGGATAAAAGGATTTTATCTAGATATATGCGCTATAAGTTACGTCAAGATGGTTTTGTATCAACGGAGGTGTTATTTGATATTGTCAAGATGATGTAATTTAAAGTAAAGGCGTTTTAATTTAGGTTATGTCGCAGAAAAAAATTTTAAAAACTTTTAATACAGACGCTTTTACATGCAAATTAAAATATATATATATATATATATATATATATATATATATTATATATAAAAAAGCAAAAGTTGGCATTTAGTCACGGCTGACTAGTTACGCTCTCTTGGGCTGCATTTGGTAAAATGAGGGAAGTGTTTAAGGGCAATCTCCCAATGTGTCTGAAGCGAAAGGCCTATAATCAGTGCGTTCTACCAGTTATGACCTACGGAGCCGAAACTTTGACTCTGACAGCCACATCCGCTAAGAAGCTTAGAGTAGCCCAACGTAGGATGGAAAGATCGATGCTTGGTGTGTCACTCCGTGACCGCATAAGAAATGAAGACCTAAGGGCGAGAACAGGAGTCACGGATGTTATCTATCAGGTGGCAAAACGCAAATGGAACTGGGCTGGACATGTGGCCCGCATGACAGATGGACGATGGACAAAAAGGCTGCTCGAGTGGAGACCAAGGACTGACAAAAGAAACAAGGGAAGACCTCCCACGCGATGGACGGACGATATCAGAAGAATGACTACAAACTGGATGCAGAGCGCTCAAGACAGAAGACAGTGGGCAGAAATGAGGGAGGCCTATATCCTGCAGTGGATGCGACAGGCTGATTGATGATGATGATGATGACTAGTTAAAAAATAAAACTTCAAAGAGTGGTCTTTGTTGAAAAACCCTCAAACTCGTGTGGATAGCAGCCAAAAAAACTCTACAGGATAGAGATAAAGTGAATCAATTAGTACGTTACCTAAGCTTTCGAAGAACATTGACTCCATTTTCAAAGGCTATAATAAACCAGAAAGAAAATACCGGTTAATTTAATAATGAAAATAATTTTTAAAATTATTACGACTTACTTGTAGTGTTGATTTAAAATTGAACTCACATTTCACAAATTGCAGGAAAACTTTCATCCACTAAATACAAAGATGTCGACTAAATCTAGTTTCTCACCAACATATAATAATGAGAGCCAATATTTTTTCCTGTTTTTTAAAACCAAAAGACGTACAACAAGAAATTAACTGATTTTGTTGAATATATATTTCAACGTGAAATCGACAAAACCCACCCGAGATCGTCCGTATTTGCGGGTGGGTTTTGTTTGGCTTTTTTATCTAACAATAGTTAATGCTGGAATGGGTTGGCAGTTTGGGAATACCGAATGTGAGACGTTTGAGTGTTCACTGACTGTTGACTTATTTCGTCATCCCAATTTTTTACATTTTGCAAAAGACAGGTGGCAGCTGTTTGATAATAGTATGGTTAAATTTAATAGTATAATTTTTCAATCTTATCGTGATCGCAGGTGTGGACATTTATCTATTATGGTTTTTCTTTGAAGTTTTCACCAAGCAACCAAAAAAACATAACAGTATTTCTTAGAAATTTAGATTTTTATTAAACGTTTACTTCAATCTTTCAATTGCCCCCCGTAACACTACCTTTCGACAGCAGTCGATTTCACGTTGAAATATATATTCAACAAAATCAGTCCATTTCTTGTTGTACGTCTTTTGGTTTTAAAAAACAGGAAAAGAATCCTAAACTAGATTTAGTCGACATTTTTGTCTTTAATGGATGAAGGTTTTCCTGCAATTTGTGAAATGTGAGTTTAATTTTAAATCAACACTACAAGTAAGTCGTAATTATTTCAAAAATTATTTTCATTATTAAATCAACCGGTTTTTTCTTTCTGGTTTATTATAGCCTTTGAAAATGGAGACTATGTTTTTGGAAAGCTCAACGTGCTAATTGATTCACTTTATCTCTAACTTGTAGAGTTTCTTTTTGGCTGCTATCCCCACGAGTTTGAGGGTTTTTCAACAAAGACAGTGGCGTAACTGCCTATGGGCTAGGCGGGGCAGTGCCCCGTGGCCCTCAAGCTCAGGGGGCCCTCGAATCCTTACCAGATGACAGGTTGCAACCCCACTTTAATCATGAAAACTCAGTTAAGAGAAATTCAAAAGTTATGCCTAGGGAATTCCCCTAAATTCTTTCTGTAGGTTGACAGTGTTGTCAATTTGACGGATAGTGATATGTGCGTTTTATTATTTATCGATGTGCGTTTTATTGTGAATTCGAAAGATTTTTTTTTCGAGAACGGTTAAAAAATTAATGCTATATCAGGAGTAAGTAAGCTAATGTCAATAAACTTTTTTGTACTGGTCAATATCGTGGTTCAATTTTATTTGATTTTACCACTCATATTGATGTCCGTTAAGATTTTGGCTAAACTGGCAACAGTGGAAACACTAACGGTGATAATTTTTTTCCGGGGATTCCTCAACAACACTTGTAGCTTGTATCGTATCATTGTGTTTCTCTTTCCTTTTATTTTACTTTTAACTTCGTCAGTGAACAGTGACTACAGTGAGTTGAGTAACTACCTCGAGCACAATCTAATATTGTATTGTTTCAATAAATAAGAAAACTAAAATTATGGATAAAAAGAAGAAACCCAGTGGTGCATTTAAACGCAAACAACGCCAAGAAAGAGAAGATAGTAAACAAAAATTGCCCAAAAGTTTTTTAGTCAGCCTTCTGCAAGTACATCTGGCCAAAATATTTCTATTGATAGTGACTCAAATAATGTGGTAACTGCAGTGTTGGTTGAGAGGCCTACTGAAGAAGATTCGACAATTATTGCAGTTGGAGATACCTCCGCTGCCGATCATGTGAACGTGGATGATGTTTGCATGACACACATAAGAGCGGGTTTGGAGGAACCACAGACCTCTACATTTTTCGAAAATGTGTACGACAAATCTTCTTATGACTTGGGAATCTTCACGAACAAAATATTAAGTGATAACGAAAAACGTCAAATTCTTGATATGGGGCCTTTACAGCCTTCAGGACCTTTTCCAACAGACATCAACCAGAACAATAGGTGTTTTTCAAAATCGAACTACGTTTCGTATTCTAAATATGGGTAAGTTAATCGTTTTTGGTTGTGTTATTCCAAAATACTAGACGCTGCCTATTGTGAATCCTGTTGGTTATTTGCTTCACAAAGGAATAATGTTTGGTGTACGGGATTTCGAGATTGGGAGCATTTATCAGAAAGAATTAAACAACACAGTTGTTCGAGTGGCCATTCGGAAGCATGTGCTGTGTATGAATTTTCGAAAAAAAAACGATACTAATACTATCGACAAGGAACTTGAAAATGAAATTCGCAAAGAAGCATCATTCTGGAAAATGGTTCTTCAAAGGTTATTCGATATCATACTTACCCTAGCAAAGAGTTCTTTGGCTTTGAGAGGACATCAAGAAGACTTAAGTCAGGAAATAAACCACGGAAATTTTCTGGCCTTTGTAGAGCTTGTCGCCCGATATGATCACATTTTGCGGCAAGTTTTGGATATGCTCAAAGGTAATAATAATTATTTCTAAGTTTTTTTATTGTTTTATTGTGTTTATAACTATTAACTGTTTAATATCAGGACTTTTTTGAAATTGTGTTTTTTTATGTTTTTAGGATCTACAAGATATCTGAGTGCAACAATTCAAAATGAAATGATTGAGAGCTTGGGGACCAAACTCGAAACCCATCTACTAGA
Organism: Galeruca laticollis; assembly: GCA_963921935.1. NCBI lineage: Eukaryota > Metazoa > Arthropoda > Insecta > Coleoptera > Chrysomelidae > Galeruca > Galeruca laticollis. The sequence goes on from OY998177.1 coordinate 200,998,754, forward strand.
ACAAATTAGAGCGTCACCGTTTTTTGCCATCATAATGGATACGACACAGGACATATCGAAGGTAGATAAGCTAAGCATTGTTGTGAGGTATGCAGTAATAACCAGATCGGAAAATGGACATCCAATTGATATAGAAGTAAAAGAAATGTTTCTAGGCTTTTATGCAGCCTTCAATGGCGCAGTAGATTTAGTCAACCAAGTGACAACATTATTTATCGACAAAAATATTGATTTAAAAAAAATTGTGGGGCAAGGCTATGATTGAGCCAGTGTGATGAGTGGTGTGTATAATGGTGTACAAAAACATATTAAGGATATCCAGCCTAACGCAGAGTACGTACATTGTGCCACTCATAATTTAAATTTGGTGATAAATGATGCCGTTAGCAGTTTTGTGGAAATACAGAATTTTTTCGCAACGTTGCAAAATTTGTATAACTTTTTCGGAAACAGCATCAAACGTTGGGATCCACTGTCAAAATTCACTGGCGAATCGAACACCACTCTTAAAAAACTAAATCTGACTAGATGGTCCAGTAGGGTCAATACGATATCTGCAATAAAACTTCGTTATTTTGATATTATCAAAGCATTATCATAAATAGTTCTAGAGAGTCCTAATAAAGATGAGCGTAGTGAAGCAGAGACTATTAAAACAAAAATGCTAAATTTCGAGATCGTGTTGCTTTGCGAATTCATGCACAGTGTATTGAACGACATCAATTATGCATCCAAAACTTTACAAAAATGCGACGTCAATTTGGACGAGGCGAGTAAAGTTTTAGCAGAGACCAAAGCAAGGTTGCAAATTTATAGAAATGATTTCGAATTATTCAAGTGCAAAGCCAGTGAAACTGCAAGAAAATATGGTATTGATCCCCATTTTCAAGAAAAAAGGCAAAGAAAAGTTAAAAAACATTTTGATGAATTAGCTGCTGATCACCGATTTCCAAACCGAGAAAAAAATTTAAAATTAAGATTTTCAATAATGTCCTAGACACAGTAATATCTCAATTAGAAACACGTTTTATTGGTATGAGTGCAGTCTGTCATACATTCGATTTTCTAACACCAACATTTTTATTACATGTTGATGAAGCAACTTTATTACAAAAGTGTGACGAATTCCAAAGAAAATATTCAGATATAATAGGCCCTAGTTTTTCACTTCAATTTATTAATATTTACCACCTAGTTTTAGCTCAACTAACTCAAGCATGGACTGTTTACCAATTATGTAAGGTAATAATGAGCAACTATGGAGTGCTAGAATGCGACCTAACGGAAGTATTTACAGCAATGTTCTTATTCTTTACAATTCCTGTCACTTCTGCATCAGCTGAAAGGTCATTTAGCAAATTAAAAATTTTAAAAAATTAGTTAAGAAATAATATGGGCCAAACTCGACTCCGACATTTATCGCTAATAGCAATTGAAAACAAAACCGCTTTAAGTCTGGCTTTAAACGAAGTCATTGATACTTTTGCGAAAACTAAAGCTAGGAAAAAATTGTAAATATAATTGTTATTTAGTCAGTTGGTAGGCCCGACCTTTATATAATAAACCCTTGAATCTTCTCTATTTCGTTTTATTAGCCAAACCTACACCAAGTATTAATTGTAATTTATGTTGTTACTGTTTAATATTTTTATTACCTGCCCTGCAGTGCACTAAAAAGAGCTTAAGAAGTTAAGTAGCTTAGCATTTTTAAAGTATTTGTATATTTCATATTTTTATTTGATAAAACCTAATCAGTTTACATAGCAGTGGGGCCCCATTTTTTAATTTGACCCAGGGCCCTTGGTTCCTAGCTACGCCACTGAACAAAGACCACTCTTTGAAGTTTTATTTTATATATATATATATATATACACCTCAGATGTCCGTATCGGCAAAATAGCCGATTGACGAAATTTATGTTTCATATAGACACCTCGTATTTTATGAAATTATATTCATTTTATTTCATACGACTAATACGGTCGAATTTATCTGAGGTGTTGGTTCGCAACTGAAAGTGAAGATGGCGCCAGCTGACTACTTCTCGCTTGTGTAACTACACGAGCCAAGTAGAGGTTGTCGGAGGACGGAATCTTCAGTTCGGATTAGAGACTCTGAACTGGAAGGCGTTACGGCACTCTTGAAGAGACCCAAGAATGTCGAAATGCGTCAGTGTACTATGCCCTTCCGCTATCAGTGGCGAATCACCATAGATGTTCGTATCGACAAAATGGCCGATCGACGTCACGGTTTTCGAAGGGGATGTAATTCAATATTCTGCGTGGTATTAGCCAGGAATGTAGTTGTTTTTCACTTCGAAGAACGGTCAGGCCAATACGTCGAAATTATTGAAATTTCGACTAAAAGCAGGTGTAGTAGAGAATCGAAATTTATGTTTCATATATACATGTATTATCAGGCATTCTGATACTTCCAAAGATCTTTCTCAATACTTTTCTTTCCCATATTTCGAATATTTATTTCTCAAAAAAGGATTGTCCGTCTAATTTTTAATTTAGATTATAGAGAAACATGCAGAAACCATTTTAAAGATTTCGGTGTACTAACTTTTTATTCGATTTACATCTACAAGTGCATATTATATGCAAAAAGTAATTTCAGTGAATTTAGTCTTAATTCTGATTTCCATGATTACCCAACCAGATCTGGAAAACTTATACGGCCACCGAAACATGAAACCTCATTGTTTGAAAAAAGTCCTGTCTATAAAGGAATTCAATTCCTTAATCATTTGCCCAATTGTATAAGAGGTGAGAGCGATTTAAATGTGTTCAAACAAAAACTTAAAATTTTTTTAATTTTCGAATGTTTCTATGATGTGTCAGAGTTTTTAAGCAAACGATTTTAATTTAAGTGTTTAATAAGTAAGTCGTTTTCAATGTAATATCCGTTTTCAATGTAATATCCTCTTCTCTGTTTGACCTATCCTATATCATGTACTATGATCAAAAAGGATGAATAAAGTATTATTATTATGATTTCTGCTTGTTTAGGTAATGTCCAGTTTTCGTTTGCATATAACACCACTGGTTGTATTACCGTTTCGTATATTCTTATCTTATTTTTGTGTTTCTTGTTATATTTTTAATTAATCCTCCTACCGCTTTATATCCTTTAAGGATCGTATTCTCGATTTATTTGTCTTCTTTTCCTTTATTTGTTAAAATTACGCCCATATACTCTATTTGTATCCGAAGTGCCCCTCAATTAAAACCTTGTTATTTGTCTCCGCAAGTGTCATCATTACTAGTTGTATCAACTTGTTCGGTATTTCCAGTTTTGCTGGAAATTCTTTCAATTTCTGTCTGCAGATGGAATCGTATGCCTGTTTGAAATCCTTAAAAAGCAGGTGTAGGCTCAGATTCTGTTCGTAACTGTTATTTTGCATCATATTTAGCGTAAATACTTGATCAGCTGTCGACCTGCTTGTTCGGAAACCTCCCTCATATTCTCCAACTACTGACTCTATCAAAGTACTTTATTCCCTAAAGAATAGAGTAAACTGACATTTCACAGGTTGTCACTACGACTACCATCGATATTTGTGCATATTATTTTATGAATTTGATCGGAGTAGCTATTATTTTCATTAATTAGTATGGAATATAGGTAGGAATATCCTTTAGATAAGGTTAGTGTTTCAAATGAAACTCACGGTTTCTAGTTAATTCCACAATATAATAATAGTTATTGAAAATTCTTAAAAATTGACAATTGTTTCGATAAATCAATATCATCGTCAGAATGACAGAAGTTACATTTGATTTGATGCCTACCTGATGTTTAGTAGTTATTTTTGGCTAGACCAAGAAGTGACCTAACTTGTGATTGACTAAATATATGTTTATAGAAAAAGAAGAAGATGTGATATTACAAATATTGAAGCTTAGATATTATTAGCCCTATGGTGATATCCTGGATATCATTTTTCCAATTAAGATCAGTATGAACAGATTCCACGAAGTAAGGGTTGAGACAATTAATTTCATTTAGATAAGGTGTTTCTGTAAAAAAAGCTCTAAAAATGCAAGCTTTGCGTAGCTTTGATTCAGTGAGAAATATCTAACTTACCTACCTAAATATAATGTACGGTTTTTGTTGTGTACTTCATTTTTCGTTTATTTGAATGTAAAAACAGTAGTCGGGCGATGCAGCCTCAACCTAACTTTCAGCTTCGTGTCACTTTGTTGTTAATAATTTTGTACTATTAAATTGTTCTGAAAGTAGAAACAAATGGCCGTGGAAAATATAATGTATGCATGTAAGTAAAGTTCATTAATTTCCCAGCTAAATTATGATCTCGCTCGCTACGCTAGTTTGTGCATAAACTTTAGATTCGGGATTAAAATTGCACTTGACTTGCTTGGTGCATAAATAACTATTACGAGCGTTTAGAAAAAGCTTATAGCTTTTTGAAATTTCTATTAAGGATTTAAACCGAACATTTTTTATAATATTTTAAAGTTCAGATCATTTTTTCCTATTTGTAACTCATCTCAACTCCTCTCGTAATCCATAAAAAATATTTTTATTATGACTGTTCTATGTTTTGTCTGTCTTCACTCCTTGTGACACCTTGTTCCGGATATATCTGGAAGGAAAATTGAAGAGTCCTTTCGGTTCTTTTGTTATTAGGAACATCCTTCCTTTTTTAATGACCCAGTCCGTTCCTATCTATACGCACATAAATCGATACCATCAAAAGCAGAGAAGAAAAATTCTGTTTGAAATATCTAGTGTCTAGACACACAGGCGATACAGCTTTAGCATAAGTTTCTGACGGTGTAATAAATCTTTTTAATTTTTTTCGTGCGACTATAAAACCTATAAAAAAAGCATAAGTAGGTTTTTGTAAAATGCAGATAATCAGATCTACATTTATGAAAGAAATAAAATATTTTTAGAAATTATTGTATTATTTTGTCTGCACTAAACTTAACGAAGATAAAACCTGAGATTTTTCTGGTTTGTTATAAAACCATAAAAAATCTCATCAAACGAATAATTCGCAGCCTGAAAATTTCCCGAATTCCGCTCTTCCATTTAGTACTTTCAAGAGACACTTCCGCGGGCGAATCGCCAGAATAATAGACAATTACATTTCACAGGGGTAAGTTTTATTTCTTTTGTACGAAACGCTTTACAAAATGTAACTGGTGTCTCAATACGAGTTCACGATTTAATTTAAAAATAAAAAGCCTTTTTTTAGTCAATGATGATATTTTTATTGCATTGGCGGATATTGGAGATTATGTAACAAGAACTGGAATTTAATTTATACTATTTTTCAACCAATCTGCTCCACTATTTTATTCACTAAGGTTTTGTCTGTACCATACAAGGTGTAAAAAAAAGGTAGGTCATAAATTGAACCACATATTCTGAATCAAAAATAAAAGAGGATTGGTTTTCCCTTACTTCTCTCCTCCATTTGGGAAATTTGATAAGGGGAATGGACTGTATATTTTTATATGCTGGTTCAGTTTTGTACTATTTATCAAAGGTGTTTAACCATTAACTGGCGTGGTAAAAATTTTGTGCGTACATACCGTCCTGACGTCCCTGGGACCACATAACTTATAGCTAGAAGAAAATAGTGTATTCAACAAAAATGGTATTTTTAATATTTTTGTACTTTATTTAACATATTGTTATTAATATTTTATTAAAATATTTGTCTATTAAAAATAAATGTAGCGTAATAAAAAATAACTTCATTTGCTAATAATGTAAACAAAAATTTACAAAGCTGGAAGCCAACGCTCGTAAATCATTTAAGAAAAAAAAATAAGTCAAAACAGAAAAAGTATAGTCTCTTTAAACATTACTAAGCATAAAAAAATATATATTTAAAATTAATCTTCTACAAAAGAAACGTGCAAGGGTCCATGAACGTTAATAGTTCTTCACCTGTGGCACATCCTACACACATTTTTTTGCTACATTCTAGACATATTGGTCGTTTGCATGAAAAACATAGGTAGGCGGTCTTTCTTCTTTTTTTGCAGGACATATAGAGCATGTTTTTCTTTGTCCTTGATCTAGTTTATCAGACTGATCAGCTTCAGTTTCATATAAATGTCTTTCTTGTAAGAGACGGCCAATAGATGACCTTAGCTCACGAGGTAGTTTATTATTGTGGAAGCGAAGTCTCAAGTAGGGCTCAATTAAATGTTTTGCTACATTTTTCGTAAATTCCAATCTTGTCATAAGTTCTCTATCGCGAAGTGATTGGTGCATAATGTATGCATTATTAGTACTCATATCTAAAATTCGAAAAAAGATTGCCATAGTCCAGCGACGTGTTCGGCGGCTTGATGTGTATACGCTACATTTTTATCCATTGAATCCACCCCTCCTTTTGTATTGTTATAGAAAGCAATGATTTCCGGTTTTTCAGTAAAAGAGTCTGTCTCTATGGAATGATGCATCGACGGAAGTAACAAAACTGCTTTATTTTTTTTAGTGACATATGATAGAAGGTAAATCCATAAAGTGAAGACCATACTTGCCTGTTACGAGCTGGTTGAAACTCAGCAGGAACCTCTTTTTTGTTTTTTTTTCATTGTCCCCACTAACGTTAGGCTATTATCTTTAAGAACTTTTACTAAATCCAGTGATGTGTACCAATTATCGATTGTAATGTCACGGTTTGTGCCATATAAAGGTTTACACAATCTTATAACTGCCTGAGTGGAAATTCCGTATTTTTTTTCTTCCTGAGATAGTCCCTTTTCCACAATATAAATATGTATTATAAAAGTGTTTTAAATGAAACTCACGGTTTCTAGTTAATTCCACAATATAATTTCATGTATTATAAACATAGCTTGTTCTATCATCCGTTAGACATTGCAATTTTAAGCCATATTTTGCTGGTTTTGATGGCATATACATTTTGATGCGGCAGTTGCCACGAAATGCTACTAGCATTTCATCTACTGTTGCACGTGATCCCAAAGAGAATGCGGCTTGTGAACTTGCATTAAATTTTTGTAAAAGTTCAGATATGGCTGCACTTGAATCTATTAGCTTTCGGTCTTCTCGGTCATCTGGATTGTCAAACCTCAAATAATTCAAAAGCGTAACAAATCGTTTTGCAGATAAAGAAAGTCTAAATATATCTCGACCAGTCGCATCTGTTGCAAATAATGATCGTACATCTTCATGGTTGGATTTAAATATAGCTGTATAAATAAGCAAGCCAAAAAGCACTTTATTTCTTCTAATGTGGCCTCCCTGAGCTCTGTTCTGGATGGATCAGAGAACTTTTCTCTTGAACTTATAATCTTCTTGTTTGTCCATTGAAGTACTTGTGCTATCATATCTTCTGTGAAAATAGAGATCCAAGCATTTACGAGATCCATATTTTTTGCAGCAGATCGGGAAGTTGGTATTTTAATAATATTGTGCGCTTGAGTTCTAACATTTTTTACTGGAGCAGTAGCTGACCATTTAAACCTATTTCTTCCATAATAGTACTTTGGAGCTACTGTACCTTCATCTTCATCTCCACTTGCATGGTTATCAGAATGTTCATATGCAGATTGATCGGAGTCGTCAGTCTGAAGGTCAGGTTCTTCATCTGCAGATTGATCAGAGTTGGTGTCATGCTCACTTTCGAGAACAAAGTCATCCTCTTGTTCCGATAATTCTACATCACTGTCCAGAGTGTCAAACATACGCAAAACTTTTTTTTCGAAATCAGGAGCATCATACCTGACACGTTTTGGGACAGGAGGCGTATCCATTTTTAACGGTAGCACAAAAATACAAGTAATAAAAAACATACAGAAAAAAGCAATTTGTTAGGTACTTGCCGTCTTGAGGTCCCGGGGACCACGATCACACTGTCACGTAAAAAGAGAAAATAACAACGCACCAACAATAACGACCCATGGTCAAGGGCATACTAATTAGAAGGTACTGAGATGCACAGCTCGAAATTTCATGTAGTGGTGGGGGTGCATACCAAAATGTATCAGCTTGGGTCCCAGGGACGTCACAACGCCAGTTAAGGGTTAAAGATAAGTTTCTTTCTCTTTAAGCGCTGTGTGAAGGGATTCGATGATTTGAAGTCTTGTAATAGTTGACAATCTTTATTTATGTAATTCAATAGCTTTAGTTCTTTCGTCTTCCCAGGGGATGATTAGTTAACACTGTTCAGCAATATCCCTTTCTGAAGTTATATGTACTTTTTTCTCAACGGCTTTCGATAATAACTGGAGGATTATGTTTTCTGACGAACTTTTGATTACTATGGGTTTTAATGGAATACTAGTCTATGTTTTGAATTATAAAATAGTCGGGAACATTTTTTATTTCTCTCTATCACCACGGTTAAGTTGTAGTGAATTGATAAGATATAGTTTATTTACGATAAAAAGACGATGACGTTGCAAAACAGAAGATTGTGATGTTGCCAAGCTGTAGTTTTTCCTTTACTTAACGAAAACTAGAAAAGTCAATCTGATGTTAGATTGACAGTTCTTTTTCATTGTTCCGTGCCTCGCAGGGCGTAAGTCAAAACTATTTATTTAAAAATAAAGGGCTTGTATGATAGGCTTGATTAATTTAATATAAATATTTATTCATGAAAAACTATGGATAAAATACAAGAAAAAGTAACCAATCATTCTATATTCGAATTAACATTTAATTATTTTACATAGAAGAGGGTTAAATCACGAACTGTAGGTACTTATGCCTTATTCTATGCTCTATAGAACCATCTTTAAGAGCACTGCAAGGGTTTACGCTAAAAGGAATCAATACAAGCTGTAATCATCCTCGTGCAAATTCAAATATTTCAAATATTATTTCTTCATAAAATATCTATTATATTTATTATAATAAAAATAGAATGGAAAAGAAAAATTTAGATACACAAAATAAAATTTTGTTACAAGATATAAAAATAAAAAATCTCCCATTTTATCAGTATTATTTATGTAGAGATACTGTGGTCGTTGTTTTAATTTGTGTATTATAAAATAACTGTACCTAATTAATTTAATAATAGTTATTAGTGATTTTGAAAACGTGGAAATAAACCAAATCGAATAAAAATATACAAAAAATAAAACACAAGATTTCCACTACTCCACTACAAAATCATCACTATCTTCATCGTCACTGTCAAAATTAATTATATGTGGTGGCACATCCTGTCTATCAAATACTACTTCTCTATCCCACCCATCTTGTATAATTTTTTCAGTGTGCACTACTGTCTTTGACCAAATATCAGGAGTCACTTTTTCTAAAGATTTTTCCATACACCTATTGCTTGTTCTGTTGAAGAACCATCAGTTTCCACTTGATCTCTATAAAAAAATTTAACTATGCCCCAAATATGTTCAATTGGGTTGAACATACAGTGGTAAGGGGGAAGTCTAAGCACTTTGTGACCATATTTTTCAGATAATATGTCAGCTTCAAATACTGTTGGTGGTTTATTCCTACAAAAATGCATATATTTAAACAAAACAAGTTATATCAGTATTACCATAATATATTGAAAAATGTTTATATCAACTTACCGTTGTACTAAATTCTATAATAGGGTTTTGAGGAGAGTATTTTCAAAAGGAATATTATTTTGTATCAACCAGTTCTGTATGTCACCCTTTTTGGTAGCTGTTGTTGGTACTTTATTGATCACTGTACTGTGATAACTTGCATTATCCATTACAATTGAGGCAGGTTTTTCCAAGTTCACTAAAAGCTGGTATTCAAACCAATGCAAAAAATTTTCTCGGTTCATTTCACTGTGGTAATCACCATCTTGTTTTTTGGAAGAAAAAACCAGCCCTGCTCCAGGAATAAATCCAGAAGAGGAACCAGCATGCAATACTGTATACATACAATAAGGAAATAACAAATTACTACTAGGTTTCCTAGATAGACTGCATAGTTCAAAACAACTATTAATAAATATATAGATTTAAATAAAATAGTGTGACTAGTAAATATTTGAAAAGGTCTTAAAATGGCAGAAATGTTAGTACATAATAAATTATTTGCTAAATTTTATTATTCAATTACCTTGGACCACCAATTTTGGTTTTTTTCACTCTTCTATGATTAGAATTTTGCCAAGAACGTCCAACAGTACCGTCTTCAAATATCCAGGTCTCATCCAAAAACACAAATTGATATAAACCTTCCCTTTTTATCTTGACATATTCATGTAGAAAATGTACACGTTTTAATGCAATATGTGGCAACTCCATTAAACCACGACGAGAATCATCTTTTTGGTGTTTGAATCCAATATTTTGCACTATCTTTCAGAGTGATGTTAAACAACCAATAAAGAGTTCACGCTCCTGGAGTTTGTCTCTTAAAGTTTTCAAGGTTATGTGTTCCTCTGAAAAAATATTGTGTTAGTTAATTGTTAATAAAATAAAACCATAAATTCAATATACTCACGGTTTCCATACATTTCGTATATAACATTTCGGAAAGCATTTTGATCAAAGTTATCAATTTCAACAGTAGGTTTTATGTGTTGTCTCTTTTTAGGTGGGCTTTTAGGCTGTTCACCTCTATTATGCTTGGCGGCAAAACGGTTAACAGTGGTACCGCTAAGTTGTAAAGCTTCTGCAACTCTCTACAATATTATTACTTCAATTTATGAAAGAATAATATTGAATAGATGAGGCTTTTACTTGATGAAGATCCATACTGAACGATGAAATAAAACAATATAGTTTATTTAAATCTTCATGTGTTAGTGAAACGCGTCAACAAGTTTAAATTGAACATTAGTTTAAACAAACTTCTTCTTCTTCTTCTTTTAAATAGACCTATTGGTCTGTTGCTTGCTGAAGCCGTCTCTGGATGGTTTCTTGCGAGGTGGACTGCCAGCTTTCCTGCCACCTTTTTGGGGGTCTTCCTGGTGGGCGATTTCCGTGTGGCTTGCTTTCCATCATTATTCTCGGTAATCTGTTTTCGTCCATTCTTCGTACGTGCGCGTACCATTCTCTTCGTCTCTGTCTGCCCCATCTGACTATGTCTACTATGCTGCATTGAGCTCGTATGTCAGTGTTTCTTATCCTGTCCCGTCTGGTCTTCCCTAGGATAGTTCGTAGGATTTTCATTTCGGCCGAGCGCAGCATACTTTTTGTTTTATTTGTGTCTTCGCGCACTTCTATTCCGTAAGTCATAATAGGTCTGATGCAAGTCTTATAGATCTTTATCTTGCTATCTGTTCCCATGTGCTGGTTTGACCATATCACATCTCTAAGACATCCTGACAGAGCTGCTGCTTTAGTTATGAGACTTCTTACTTCTTTCGCCGGATCGTGGTAGCTGCAGATGTCCATGCCTAGATATTTAAAGACATTGAGTTGCTCGATTGGCTTATCCTCTACAACCGCTTTACACCTGACAGGTTCTCTGGAGAAACTATATTGTTTTATTTCATCGTTAAGAATAATATATTATCAAGTTTAATTAACCTAGCCTGACATTAAAAACATTTAATCATTTACATTTAAATATGTAACAATAATATTAATAATGATGAATACAAATAGCGAATACTATTACTTACGTCTCTTACAGTAGTTAGCAGGAGAAATGGGCCCCCATTTCGGCATTCTCGTTCAAAATAGCTCAACAAAGATGTTATCATCTCTTGACATTTTCTGTTCAGCTGCTTCGGCATTTTATTAACCACGCACTGCAGATTTGCCTAAATAATTAGTTATGAAAATAACTGTTTTTTTAATCTTAAAGAAGCAATGAATTTAGAAGCAACAAAAAAACTTGTAAATATTAGACGATGATCGAATGTCAATAAACGTCAAACAAACTGGGTAATTTTACCAGTTGATTTGACAATGTCTTGAAGTTTTGCCAACCCGTTAGCTGTAAATTGCCCTGGCTGTTGAGGATAAATTGTATTCACGGTTGGTAAATTAATATTTATTCTGATAACCATTTTTAGACAAATAATTTAAAAAAAACATGAAAAATACACTTTATTAGAATGTGATGTTGAAAACATTTAATTACTTATTATTTTTTATTTATTGCCTACAATATTAAAGTTAAATGTACAGTATTGGCAATCTTTAATATTTATCCCAGGACCTGAAGAAGTCGGAGGTAGGGTAATATCTTCAAAATCTTGTTCTACAATATCAGATATAGGAGGAATCGAAAGTTCTTCGCTAGTTGGTACTGGTGCGTTGCCAGAAACTTTTTAGAAAGTATCTATTTCATTGTTAATGGATTCGGCGATAAACCCTTCAGCCACATTACTGCTCTTCCATACACCATGTTTCTTAAGCTGAATTAAGTCACCTCCACCATTTACTAATATTATCGCCGACGTTCGTCGAAAGCAATGACCACTAAATAAATTTTTATCGGGCAATTTTGGAAACTGGCTATTTTGCTTGGTACTTTGCCCACAGTATTCATACCAATCACCTAATTGAAGCATTTGCCTTTGGAGTATCGTAAAAATAAGCGCTGGATAATGTTATTACTTTTAATTTGACATTACAGTATTGCCAAGTAGTGACATGAACAATTTTTACATGTTCTTTTTGTTTTTGTTAAGATCTTTTGAAGTTACTTTTTATTAAAGATCAATTGAAATAAACTGCTTATTGATATCGTAGTAGTTAGTTTACCCTTACGTGGTCAGTGTAGACAGGGTAGCTTATATTTAAATATCATCAAACACCTCCCCATCATTTATACAGTCCACTTAAGTTATTGCCTACCTCACTCCCCGTCAACTCTCTTATCTCAACTTTTTACTAGAATTCACTCAGTTCTCCAACCTGTACTGACTATAGATGAATCTTCCCTATGGTCAGACTCGCAGGTAGTACTATTTTGGGTTAAAGGCTCCCCTACCCAGTGGAGCACCTTTGTGTGTCTTAAATTAAAATATTTTCTATAATAGAAAATATAGTCGATCGCATTTTCTTCGGCACTATTATTTATTGCGACTTTGATTCGTCTTCGAATCGGAGATTCTCAATCATCTATATCCTTTAATTCAATTTTGATTAATTCATCCCTACGGCATGCACCAGCGATACCCATGATTAAGATCAACTAAAAACAATATTCTGAGAAATTCTGTATCAGAATAAAATGAATAGTAAAACGTGTATACCTTTCTCAGCAAATGTTCATCGTCAGATGCAAATCTAATAAAGTTCTCCACTTGTTCCTTTGAGAATGTTTGTGACTCCTTTGCTTTGTAACCCACTGCTTCTAACTTCAAAAATGCAATCAGTTTAGTCAGTGGCGGCTCCTCCATTAGGTCATTGGGTCAATGACCTCCCATTAAAAAATAATTCAAAAAAATATTTAAATAGATATATAAAAAAATAAAATATACCTACTATACATATAGTATAGTATTAAATACTAATACTAAGTATTTCTCTTGAATAAAAAATAAAATTTATCTAAAATGTTTCAAGACCCCGTGTAAACGTTTTTCAAGACGACCGTGTAAACGTTACTTCGCAGCGAGTACCTACAACTCTGTGAAATTCAAAATAACAAAACGGGCTGGTGTCCATCGATGACCTCAACGCGTTAAATGGGGACGGAATCTGCCGAACGTTGACAATCTACGTAACGTGAAAGAAACACGCCCGAAGTTTACATGTGTTGGGTCAAAAGCCCGGGTTAATATCGATGATGAATCGACTTACGTCGTTCGATTATTACACGCTTAGAAAAGAGATGAGTAGAGGGGTTGGCAGGCTGCGCTATATTTTGATTTAAAGGAGATCATTTTGAAGTCAAATAAGATTTGTGTTTTGATGTAATAAGTTGTTATTGTTATTATTTTGATTTTTGATTCGTTTTTTTGAGTGCTTGTGTTTTAATTATTTGGTGTTATTTTATTCTACGCCTTTTATCGTGTCTGTGGTGCAAATGGTTCAAAATTTGAGAACGAGAAGTGAATTAAATTTTGAAAAACTATTAAAACTAAAGGAAGGTGGTCGTCCTCTTCCAGATTTAAAAATTATAGAGACTAGCAAGGACAAAAATAAAGAAGTTCATCGCAATTTTCGCAGGTCTATGTATGATTTGTCTGATTGGATTTGCGGATGTGAACTAAGTGCTGCATTTTACTGTTTCGTTTGTCTGCTTTATTCGAATAATTCTTTATGGTGTAAAAACGGTGTCCAAGACTTAAAACATTTAAAAGAGAAAATAAAAAAACATAGTTTATCGGCAGACCATATGAAATGTGCCATGAGTTTTGCTACAATCGGTACTGTGGATATTCGTTCTCAATTAAACAATGCTTATAGATAATCGGTAAGAATTTTTAATGAAAATATGTCAAAAAACAGATATATTATAAATAAAATAATTGACTGTGTGAAATTTTGTGGGGCGTTTGAACTTGCTTTGCTAGGGCACGACGAGACAGAATCTTCTGTAAACCCGGTAATATTTCGTGGACTTATAAATTTTGTTTCAGAGCTGGATCCAATATTCAAAGAATACTTGGATAAGGCTACGATGTTTAAGGGTGCTTCTAAAATTGTACAAAATGAATTACTTGATTCAATGTTATCGGTGGCTCAAGAACAACTTAAATTGGAGATTCAGTCAGCCGAATATATCGCAGTCCAGGTGGATGAAACTACTGATAGCTCGAACAGAACTCAAATGACTTTTATTATACGGTACATTTTATCCGGTGTCGTTCACGAAAGGTTTATAAAATTTGTAAATCCTACCGGCACCACAGACGAACATTTATCGGAGATAATTTTTAAAGAATTATAGGTACTAGAAATTAATAAAACACCGGAAAAGTTAATTAGACAGAGTTATGACGGAGCTTCTACTATGAGTGGTCGATTAGGCGGAATACAAAAAAAGTTAAAGAACGATATCCTCAAGCAAATTTTATTCATTGTTATGCTCACCAATTAAATTTAATTCTGCAAAAAGCTGCAAGTCAGAATAAAAATGTTAAAGTTTTTTTTGCCAATTTACAGGGATTTCCACATTTTTTAGTCGATCTCCAAAACGTACAGCGATTCTCGATGAATTTGTTAAAGTACGTTTACCTAGAGCGGCACCGACGAGGTGGTATTTTAATACGCGTTGTGTGGAAACCGTATTTTTGTATCAAGCTGATATTCTGGCTTCAATAGAAAAGATAACTGAGGTTGAAGAAGACTCAAATACAATTAATCAAGCAATAGGATTAAAAACTTTTTTGCAAAGCGGGGATTTCCTTTATTGGTTAAATTTTTTCCATTTAATAATGCCTAATTATGAAGTTCTTTTTAATCAACTTCAAAAACATGATATTGACGTGATATTGGTGAAAAAAATATACTCATTTAAAATGTCAATTCAAAAAGTCAGAGACCATATTTTATTAACTGAAATATTTCCCGAAGCACCTTCATCTTCTTCAACACTTGGTGCAAAATGTCCATGGAAAAATGAAGACTCAACGCGCCAAGTTGCTTTGGAGGTTTGCGACATAATAATTTCTGAGATTAACCACCGCTTTAGTTTCAGTGATCATTTAGTGATTGCCCAGTTATTTTACAGCGACCAGTTCGAACAGTATAAAATTAATTTTTCAGATCGTATTCTTAAGTCATTAAGAGAAAACTTTTCTAGTATTATTTACTTAAAACTAAAAACTGAACTTCAAGTTATTTATGAACGCGACGATTTTAATAAGAGTTCAGGAGATGTGCGAATGCTGCAATTGTTTATTAATAACAATCTCTCGGAAACTTTTTCGGAAATTGTAAAATTGTTGACTATTTTATGTACATTACCAATGACAACTGTAGAAAGCGAAAGATGTTTTTCTACATTAAAGAGAATCAAGACATTTTTGCGTAATACTATGGGACAGGAGAGATTGTCGGCGTTAGCTATGTTAAGCATAGAAAAGCAATTTGTGAATAGTATTCATAATTTTAATGAAAGGGTTATTGATCACTTTGCAAATACAAAAGATCGAAGGCTTCACTTAAATTTTAAAAAGATTTAGATTAATTATCATTTAATTTTAAGATTGTCATATTAAATATGTGTAAAAAAGAATAAAATGTGGTTATTTTTTAAGAGAGCATTATTTTTATATAAAACAAGCTTGGCCCAAAAATTTTTTTGCCTCTCTGGCTTTGGTAAAGAACTCCACAAATTTTGCGTTTTTAGCGATTTTAACGACTTCTGGGCAGAAATTGGGCATGGTTTTTCTAAAAATATCCGCCCACGGCGAATAGGCCTCCGGGGACTAGTCAGTGTCGTTCTGTATTTTAAGATTTTGGTCACATCACCTATGACCCCTCTATAAAATTAACCACGAGCCGGCACTGAGTTTAGTGTATTTGCTGATGTTAATATTATTTTTTACTTGCAAAGTGCTTCGAAGCATCGAATATTGTGACCACAAGGTTGAAGATTTTAGAGTTTTGGATTTTTCGCCAAAATAAGTCAGCAATCCGAATATTTTTTAATTTTCTTTGAGCGGCACCAATCCATGAAAATATTGTATTGTTTTTTTTTATTTACCTCTGGATTTAGTTGGCAGAAGATTAAGAGTAATATTTTTGGCTAAATCTGCTATATCTAGAGGTGTGCTTGAAAATTCACTGTCACTATCCATTTTTCACATTATTTATAAACAGACAACTTTTTTATAAACTAAAAATGAAATAATGACGTTTCATTAATTTCATAGTCTACTATTTGCACCAAATAGTAGGTAGGTACTTAAATATGCAATCACTATTGCATCTAGGTGTATAATGTATTGCTTACCTTCTGACTGTTATATTTTTACTAGCTAAATTTTATAAAATAAGGTTTAATTTCGTTCGAAATATCGTCAAATATTAATATTTCAACTAAAATGTTCAGACTGCCCTACATTTTGTTTTAATATATGTACTATTTACTACATTTCTTTAGTTTATTGTAAATTAATATTTCCCTCATGTGTAAAAAATCCCATAAGAGGAGTGCGATTATCGATTGATTACAGCGGTAACTGTACTGTAGAAACCGAAAGAACACTGCGATAATTGCATTGTTTACGTATACACGGTAATCCCATTGTGAATCCATGATAATTAAAAATAAAATCAGTTTGACAAGTAAAGTCAAAAAATATTTTTAAAAATGTCTCGTTTCGGATGTTATTCATTGGGAATTATAGAAAATAAAGTGATGGAAAGCGAACCAAATAACACTAAACACAACAGACAATACGTGTGGCGACAGTTTATGAGCTTTTGCGCTGAAAAAAATATACATTGGATTCAACAACACAAATCAACGTTTTGGCAGAAATATTAACGGACTGGGCATTCAATATGCGTAAGCAAAATGGTGAAGAGTACAAAGAATTCACTGATAAAACATTTTGGAACGTCACCGCAAAATTACTAATGAATAAGTTTTTCACTGAATATTAAATTATTTTTAACCCTTTTACTGACATTGAATTCAAAACAGCCAGAGATGCAAAAAATGCCAAGAGAAAACAATTACAAACTGATCCAACGAAATGAAAAGAAAGTGCAGTTTTTCTAAAGTACGATGAATTTCACAATATAGTTCGTGGTTGTGATGAAGACACCCCAGATTACAAAGGGCATTTTTTGTTTTTGCTTTTGAGTTAGCTTGGAGTGGTGGAGAAGGCTACAAGTGCTTAATTTCATACTTTAAAGAAGAAAAAAAAATAACATAGGTGAAAAAACAGGAAGGATTATTTACGACCCTGTATTTACTAAGAAAACGCAGGGAGGGGAAAAACCATGCGCTTCACCGAAATGGCTAATAATGAATAAAATCAATTCTGATTTGTGTCTCAATCGATTATAGAAAAAATACTTAGAAAAACAGGATGGAATAAAAACAAATCGACTTTTTCTTACCATAAATCCCGCTTGGAAGTTGAACAGAAAATGGTCTAAAGATGTTCCCGCTGGACGAAATACATTAAGCAAATGGACTAACATACAAGTCAAAATATCAGGTTTGAATACAGAGAATATTGAACTAACTAACCATTTGTTATGAGCTACGGTTGTCTCCAATCTCGCTAAAAAGGGTGTCGGCGAGGAACAACTTATAAAAATCACTGGCCATTCCAATTTCAAATCAATAACGTCATATCTTCAAATGGATGAAAATCACTATGAAGAAATAGTGACAAAAATGCGTGGTAATGATGTACCACAGCAATTTCAAACATCTTCAGCCGTTAAACTGCGGAAAAGTTGCAAATGTACATGATTTAAAATAGGCCATTTAGTCTGTAAACACAGAACGTCGTGTCACAACTTTGCCTCAATCTAATCATTTTTGTATCAGTTTCAGAGTTTCTGTTGGTTGCTTTCAAATTTAATTTGACATGTAGGCTCTTTTTTCAACTACATGTGTAAATATATTCAATTTTATCTAGAAACAAATAATATAAACAAAGAGTTTCCAAATTTATTATACAAAGAAATATTTACTTGTAATACAATGCTTTATATTTAATGGAAAGAGGAAAGTAAGGTACAGTGAGGAATTTCAATTTAAAATAGCAAACGTTTAAAAAACTTACAAAGCAACTATAACAACTAATAAAAAATTTAAAGCGAAAGATCTGTAATGACAAATAATAATGTATATATTGTGGGGAGATCGATATATACAGTACAAAATCAAACATACAATCAACATGTACAAGTTTGCTTCTACCTTGTTTGCAAAGATTGATCATATGTGTTGTGGAGATTGGAACTGAAACATTATTCCTTCATTATACAAAAAAATAGTTGGTTCATTCTCTTTTTTCCATGACAGATACACATATGTGTGATCACCTGAATGGTAAATGTTTTTTTTTGTTTTTGTATAATACATTATTGGTTTTATTACTTTTCTATCCAACCCATCTAATATGCGAGAAAAGTATAGGTTTACCCAAAAAAAAGTTGGAATTTTGGATTTTTTGAGTTGTTTTAACGTTTTTCAACAAGAACAACACAAAAAAATGGTTTTTAGAAAAGAAAACCTATCTTCTGTATAACTCGATACAGCCCCCGAAGTGCAACAAGTAGACAAAATTAACTTTTTATTCGTCCTTTGTTTTACAATTTTTTTTTAATATCAACAACTAAGACTATTACTAAGTCATCCTTTAATAATAATATGATTTCTTATTTTCTTTGATTTTTTGAAATGCTTATATAATCAAACAATTTGCAAGGAAATTTCGACTATTGGCTAGACAAAGTTTTAAAATATTTATGGTTCAAAGATTTTTAAAATATAATGTTACCTACTTCATTCATTAATTTTATTCAACAATTACTATTACCTATGGTGCATAGGCTAAGGCAAGCTAAAAAGTGGATAGCCATCCTAATTTATTATAAAATCTTTGGACAGGTGTTAAGAGGAAAACAAATACACCTTGTCATTTTCTTGTTAAAACTGTTCTTAAAAAAACTTATTGTATGACGGAGGTAATGGAGTATGGAACTCTTAAGGAAAAAGTGGCTAAGAGCATTTTTGAACAAGTACAAAATATTGTGGTGGTTGATTCAGGATTGTGGGTAGATGTTCAACACGGTTTTCTAGGTGCTTCTCCTGATGGTAAATATATTTAACATAACAAATAATTACCATGTGTTATAAGTTCTTTTTGCATATTAAATGACATACATTTATTGATAAAATATTTTAGGGCTTGTAGGTGATCATGCACTACTTGAAATAAAATGCCTCCACTCTGCATCAAAACTGAATTTACAAACAAATACAATAAGCGAAATAATTGACGTCATGAAGAACAAAATTTGTCTACAAAAACACAACAATAAAAATCAATTTAAGCGGAATCACAATTACTATTATCCGGTATAAACATGATATATTTATTCCAAAGAACAAAAACTCAAAATCATTCTCACATAATATATTTAATCACTTTGATGTATTTAATAACAATAAATAAGAATAACATTAAAAAGTAGTTATTTGTGTAATAGGTGCAAAAAGTGCATTTTTGTTGCAAGGAAGCATGAAGCACGAAACACAATCTTGTGGAGTAAATATAAATAGCATTTACGAAGCACAAATTTACGAATTTAGCATGAAAATTACTTAATTATAATCACCTACAAATACAATACACACTAAACTATAAATTTGGGATATTTTTATGAACACAAAACATATCACAACAGCATTTGACCCATAGAAAAAGTTATAATTACAGATCATATAACTAATATTAAAAAAATTATTTGTCTATGAATTGACCGTCGTCTTCTGCCATTGTTCTATATTGTTCTATACAGCGCCATGCATCAAGACGGTGGAGCGGTTGAACTAAAGTAAAAAGATGTTCGTTTGCAAAAATTTGCGCACAACAAATCTCAAAAAATACAATGATTTGTGATTTCATATTTTCAGAATCGAATTCTCTAGGCTTCCTTTTGGGGATCAGGTTTTGGTGTCCAGATTGGCGACCACAAATTGTCAAAACTGTCAAAATCACACCATCACTTAATGGCTTATATCTTTTTTATAACAATATAAAACTCAACCAAAATACCTGATCCTCAAGACAAAGGTCCAAGTTATATTGTGTTAAAATTTCAACACTTAATTTCCCTGCGGTCTTTAGATTTGTTGTGTACAAAATGACCTAAATTTTGTTGCAAATCACGGGTGCCAACTGTTTTCAGGTTCCTAAAACGTGAGGCCCCTCTTAATGTACCGGTATCTGCATTGTCTAATCAGAACATAAAGAGTTATTACAATTGTGTATTTCATTGCAATTCCTGCAACTTTTAGGTTAAGTTTACTTTTAAAAAAATCGTTTTATTATATATTTCCGTCCTTTCTATTAAAAATAATTATGAAAAAGTCGTATTTTTGGGTATTTTTAATTTTTTTGTACCTAACAGCATGTTTTAAAATGGATATTTTGTATTAAAAAAAAGAAATATTGATTTAATATTTAAACCAATATTTGTATTCGGGAAATATTCCCCCGAATTACACTCGTGCATCAAAATAACCAGATAATTTTGCATTCGAGCGTGTTGTCTTGGAAAAACTGCATTCGGTCATTTTCATATTTTGTTAAAAGACCCCTTCGGTGTCGGGCTCTTTCTCCAAAATATGAAAATGACTGAATGCAGTTTTTCCAAGACAACACGCTCGAATGCAAAATTATCGGTATTTTTGATGCACTTGTGGAATTACTTCCGATTATTTCACTCAATACAAAATACGCGCCTTCGATTGGTTTAAATATGAGGATTGATATATGAAAACACCATGTTTTCGATTTTATATTTCAGCACCTGATTGGATACATGCAATTTTCCTATCTGTGTGTTTCGCGTTGTCATTAGTTGTTTAATTCGATATTGAAAATCTAGTGACTGACAGAAAATGCCAAATTAATAAAGAACGTCAGAATTATTGTATCAAAAATGAATTCTAAAAACCGTTTTGGTCTGTTTGATCTAAAAGAGATTCAAAAGAAAGTAAAAGAACAAATGCCGTGCGATCTAAAAAGTACGTGTTGAAACAATTCATGGAATTTTGCAACGAACGTTATCATAGCCCAATTTTAATTGTTTTCGTGAAATAATCTTGATAAATAGAACTCGTGTAATTAATGATTATTGAATATGTCTTCTGTTTTTCGAAACAAATTGTTGTTTTAGGAAACCACACTCGCGCTTAGGCGCTCATACGGTTTCCAAACAACAATTTGTTTCTCAAAATCGAAGAAATTTGTATTTCGATAATCATCATTACACTTGTTGTATTACTATTGAAGAAAACAGGCGAGCGGAAAAGTACGCTCTAGAGCGGAAATAATGTCAAATTATGACAGATCACGAAAAACATCAACTTTGCGGTTAGATTTGAGTGTGCAAAAGCATACTTTGGGTAGTGATCGTAGGAAAAAAAATTACAGCCCTTGGAAAGTGCAAAATAAAGATCGATTTTTTACAATATTTCATGAACTATTTGATATTTTGCAATGGAAATGAATACATGGCTTTCTTATCATAAGAGCATCTTTTTCATATAAAACCCCTAAAACTCTCCAAACTTTTCTATGCATTTTTCATTGTTTTTACATTTAAAATATTTAAAAAATTAGTTAAGAATTTTTTTATTCTTTTAAAAATCCTAATTGACAGTCCTCTATAAAGTAGTGCTATTGCTAATATTATTGTTCCATCATTGTTGAATGTTTGATTTATAAAATGCATTATTTAATGACTTACCGGGAATAAAGGTGCTCCATTGACACAAACGCTTTCTGCAAATCGTACCCTCGAAGGTTTATTTTTGAGTCTAGCCCTTTTGCTGGCAGACAATAACGTCGATTTTCTGGCACCTTGCTGTTCCGCTGGTTGGCATACCACTAAGTTGACTGTTTTACTACAAGCTCTTACCAACGAAATGACGTGTTCCCTTGGAGCTGATTCCACGTCTTCCCCATTCACTGATAGAATTTGATCACCTGGAAGAAGCTGAAACAAATTGTTTATTTAAATATTTGTTCTTTCTTGAGCCTTGTTTGTGCTAATGAAATCTTTGAATTTTAAATAGTGCAATCTGTTAGGCCTGCTCGCGGAACAGTTTTAAATTCTATTGAATATATGTGGAATTTGATTGAGAAACGTTTACGGATACATAACACACTGTATATCAAATAATTCGTTAGTCATTAAACATTTAAAGATATGTTGGTCAAGGACTATTAGAATCAGCATTTAGACATACAACATTTTTAACTATATTTAATATTTATATAAAATGTTGTGTAAAAAGCGTTGAGTAAACAAATAGATACAAGTTTTGGTTAGGTCAAGTAAGTGGGCTACGAATCATTATTAAGAATATATTGTAAAGATTAAGAGATATCTTTTGGCGAGAAGAACAAATCCTTATTGATTAAAACCAGAGTGAGTTATTTTACCAATACCTCACATGCCGATCGCCAGTAATTTTAGAGAGCGTCGGTTGCAAGAATGGGGCAATTTTTCACAGAATATATCAAAAGTTTGAACAAGAGGAAACTATATCAATTAATTGAAAATAAAGAAAAACCTTTATTTCCATCAATTAGTGTGTAAACTTCATTACAACGGAAAAAATTGCAATAGAAATGAAAATAACTTAAATTTTTTGTCCAGCAATGTATTGCTACGAAACAGCACATTGGATAGTCCCTGAATTCGACTCTGTCTAAGCCATGTATGAAAGTTAAAATTATGGCGTATGCGTAGGGATTTCTTAGAATTGTTTACGATTGTACACTCTGCTGGTAGACACTGGAGCAACTAGAACCATTATACGACCAGAAATAATAAACTCCAAGAAGAAGCTTTTACCAACGAGACTGCGACTGCGGACTGCCACAGGTGAGAGTGCCAACGTTCACGATGAAACACAAATCCAATTGGGAATTGGCGCAGAAAAGTTCACGCATACGGTAATCGTAGCTGACATTGAAGAAGACGTGATTCTGGGAATGGACGTAATGAATGTACATGGTTTCCAATTAGACTTTAGAAACAGAACCATTGAAGTGGGTTCCGAGGAGGTATTCCTTCATCCATATGACGGCAGCACGATGTTGGGAAGATACCATTCTACCTGCACGAAGTGAAAGTATGATAGTAGCACGGCTACAGGGAGTCATGGAGGAAGGTACACCGGTTATGATGGAGCCAAGGAACCACGACGAAGAGGTTGACAAAGGAGTACTAATTGGAAAAGGATTGGTTACGTCGGGAAAGAGATCCCAGTACGTGTGAAAAACGTGAATGATTACCCAGTTACCATCAAGAAGGTAACCAAGATTGGATCCTGCGTACCAGTGACGTCTATAGTTCGTCAAACAACGACCACTGACAATTCTAATGCCAGATTCGAACAAATCTTCAAGTTGCCAGCGACAGAATGAAAAGTATGTACTACACTCAGGCCACAGTAGGCAGTTTTAACACTCCGTCGGGCGCAACTGATCTATTAGGCACACCTCGAATTATTTAGTTTGCCACGCCCCCTCAATACGGCATGTCCTCTTCTCCAGCATGGTAGCTTTCTCACTTCGAGTGTTACTCACAGTGGTAAGGTCAGTTAGTGATTCCCTTTCATCGTTTACGGCAGACAAGTGAAAATATCTAATAGGCTCATTGCGCCTGATTACATTGCAGTTTGACAAGTAAGTTTTCTCATGCATTTGGAATACTGTATCACACATTTGCATCAGTAATTTCATTTTACGAAATATCTCATTATTATCAATACATAGGAGTGTGTTTTTTGGCTGTGTTCTCTCAAGCACACTGCGCCTGATTATGTGATTTATTGCGAAATGTTTCAATATTTTTGCCAGAAATTATTTACAGACATACAATAAACATTCATGATTTTTTGTTTGTTCCAGACAAAAAAATGTCGAAAAAAAATTACAATTCAAATAAACCCGAAGACCTTGCAGAAATTCACCGTCTATTGGAGGCGTCTGATGAGGAATACAGGGATGAAAATTTTGAAAACGAAAGCGACATTGATCCAGAAGATAATGTTGAGGAGCGTGAAGAGGGATCGGAAACTGAACAAGAGGGTAACAGTGAAGAAGAAGACGAAATTGAAGAAAATCGCGACTTTTATATGGGAAAAGATAAAGTTACAAAGTGATATAAGACTCATCGACAAAGCAAAGTTCGTAGGAGACCTCAAAACATCATGATTCACTTACCTTGGGTTATTGGAGTAGCAAAAACAACAAAAACTCCTGTGGAATGCTCGAACTGCTTATTTACAGAGGACATTCTAAATGATATCGTACAGTATACTAATCAGTACATAGATAATATCAAAGAAGCATTTTCCAGAGAACGGGATGCAAAACATACAGATTTAGTTGAAATACGAGCATTTATTGGCTTACTCTACTTGGCTGGTGTGTATAAAGCGAATAGACTATCCCTCGAGGAATTATGGAGAACAAATGTTGGCGACGGCATTGCCAAGATCAGTCTTGTCATGAGTATCAAGAGATTCAAATTTCTCATACGGTGTCTTCGATTTGATGATCGCGAAACTAGATCCGCTAGAAAGGAACTGGATCGGCTCGCACCAATACGTAACATATTCACAAAGTTTGTGACTAATTGTAAAGTTAGCTACTGTGTTGGTGAAAACGTCACGATAGATGAAATGCTCCCAGCATTTCGTGGGAATTGTCTTTTTCGGCAATACATCCCTTCCAAACCAAATAAATATGGGATTAAAATTTTCTCCCTAGTAGATGTGAAAACTTTCTATTTGCTCAACATGGAAATATACGCGGGACAGCAGAGCGAAGGACCCTTTTGTGTAAGCAACAAAGCACCAGATGTGATAAGGTTGGCGGAGCCTTTGTTGGGCTCGGGAAGAAACATAACGGCGGACAACTGGTTTACACAAGTGAGTCTTCTAAATGAATTGAAACTAAAGAAACTCTCTTACGTTGGAACCATCAGGGAAAACAGGAAAGAGCTACCAAATGATTTCATAGCCACCAAAGCCAGAACACAATACTCTAGTATTTTTGGTTTCAGTAGTGGTGGTGATACATTGGTATCCTATGTCCCAAGAAATAACAAAAATGTCCTCCTTGTATCATCATTGCATGAAGACGGATCAATTGATGTTTCTACTGGCGAAAAACAAAAACCAGAAGTAATCAGTTTCTATAATTCAACTAAGTTGGGAGTTGATATTGTTGACAAAATGTGTGGTGTCTCGAAACACAAAACGGTGGCCCATGGTAATTTTTTTCACAATGCTTCAATCAATTCCCAGGTCATATATGTCGGCAATGGTTTTGCAGATCTGAGAAGGAGACTGTTCATAAAACAACTCTCTAACGAACTTGTGCTTGGTCAACTTGCTCGACGAAGTCTCAAGTCAATTGGGATGCCGTCAAACCTTCAACAAAAACTGAAGAGATTCGCTCCAACTCAAGAACAACTGAATAAAACGGAACATCAATTACCTCCGAAAAGACGCAGATGTGAAACTTGCACCTCAGAAACTCATCACAGGAGATTAAGTCAATATGAATGCAAAAAGTGCCATACCGCTATCTGCCTCTCACATGCTGTTTTCATGTGCCCTCTCCTCAATGCTATAAAAGAGAGGTAGAAGGACATATCGATGATGAATCAGATTAATGACCAACTTTCTAGTTCCTTATATATATTCTTGTTCTAATTCAATGCAATTTTCACTATTATAGCTCATGGAAAAATGTATACTCATTTACTCAAATAAACTTATTTTATTTCCGAAAAACGTTTTCTCCTCTTTGGCGTTTGTAGTTGACAATTTTTTCGTAAGAAAATGTGAACATGCGTAGAAAAAATTAGTAGATCAAAGGGTGCTTCCTAGGCTCAATGCGCCTGATCGTGTTCTACAACATATTGCGCCTGACGGAGTGTTAAAGAAGGGGACAAAGTATGGTTATACAACCCGACGAGGTGAATAAGATTTTCTCCAAAATTACAAAAATTCTGGGAAGGTCCATACTTAATCAAGAAAAGGATCAATGATGTTATATATCGCATAAGCAAGATCCCCAACGGAAAACCAAAAGTAGTTCACCAAAACCGACTAGCGCCATTCGAAGGAGACCATGATCTAGAGAAAGGAGTAAACCATATTGGAGATGTGTCTGACCCTACCTTCGATTAATTTATGAGCGCGTATGGAGGTACAGGGAAAGCTAGATATGGAGTCACTTCGGAACAACAACAAGATTTGTTCACTCTCCCGGAAGATTATCACTGACAAACAACATCCCCGCCCGTATCAAGAACGCACGAGGGTTGGCAGCCGTCTTTCGAAAGAAGTTCGGGCAATTAGAAAAACTTGAAGACCAGATTCCAGCCCCTAGCAAGACACTGAAACTGAAACATAATTCGCGGTACGTCTTCTACGTGGTAACTAAAAATGAATTTCAAGATCGATCTACCTACCGCGATGTGTGTGAAGCACATCGAAACATCCGAGACCATGTGAAGAAACTAGCTATGCCTAAGATAGCGAGTAACCAGTTGGATTGGCGAGTCATCAGGAACATGGTAGAGGTTATTTTTCGAGATACCGGTGTCCAGATATTAATTTGCATCTATAACCCCCGTTATCAGTATCCGATGAAGACGGTGCCCTGCTATTTCAATAATATCGGAATGTGTAGACATGGGGCCAGTTGCCGATTCAAGCATCCAGTCTCGGCTACGAAAAAGTTTCAGGAGGAACTGCCATTTAAGGAGGGGGTAATGTTACGAAACAGCACACTGGTATAGTCCCTGAATCCGACTCTGTCTAAGCCATGTATGAAAGTTAAAATTCAGGGTTTTATTAGAATTGTTTACGATTGTGACTATCTTATCTAGACATTGTTTTTGTGACCAGTCTTATCTATAAAATGCGAGAGCCAGTTGTTTTTGTGTAAGCCGCAATCTAGTATTATCTAGTAAAAAAAGACACTAATATATATAAAGGATCGACCAGCGGAGAAGTTTAGTTTAGTTGATAAAGTGATCTCGACAAATAAACAAGAATACACTGAAATAGCGAATAGTGAAGTGTTGATATAAATTAATAATTAAGGTTGTGTGTATATAACTTAAATTTAAGTGAATAGTTAAGTGTATATAAATTAAGTGTTAGTGAGTAGTTTATAGTGTATAAATTCGTAAGTAGCCATACCGTGTGTTTAAAGTTTATCCCACCCGTAATAAAAACGTTTTTTAATAATAAATAAGAAAAACATTACAGTATTTTCAAATATAATCTCTGTTGAATATAAAATATACTTAATAAATATGTTGAGGAATATAGAATGTGTGATATTTAACAACTGAAGTATTTTTAGATTTTTTTGTTCCATATAATGTCAAAAGTCTTTAATGCGACTTATCACCAGTACATAAACAACTTAAAATACAAAGAAGGTGTCCGATTCATAAACTTTATTATCAAATAAACTTTTCGTACGTGATCTCGTTTTAGAGTTGCACAAAATATTGGAAAAGAAAAATTACGAATTCGCAACGCGGTGTTTCTTCGATAAACTAAAATTTATGTTTTCTGAAACTTCACTTTCACTATTGTTTTTATAGAGCATAATAAAGAAAGATATTGTCCTTTTATTTAAATAAAATATACAATGCGAGCGTACAGTATGGCAACATTAAGATGTCTTTGTAATATTGTGACGGTTATTGAACCAGAAGGGTACTAATAAACTTAATAAGGTTAATCAGTAAGAGCGAACCACGATTATTTAAGGAATACGTTTATTTGGGTAATTAATAAAATACGTTCAGAATAGAACGTTAAGAAATTGTAAAACAATCAACTCGGACAAGGTTAATAAATTTCAATGTAAACATTGTTAACGGACCGAAGAATATTGATTCAGCATGTATAAATACTTTAGTTCTGTATAGTAAACATTAGTTGTGTTTCTTACTCGTAAGTGTAACTCTGGTCATCGACAGGTTGACCGTGGTCATGGTTGATTGTTATTAATTGTGTTAAGTATAATATATCCCAGTGAGCTTTTGAAACATATGGTATTATCTCGTTCCCAGAGCAAAGTTTACAGAATAAAATAACAGTTGCCTCACTTCATGTCGGCACTTTCTTATTTCAAGAACCAAGCGTGCCGCTAACACCTGCAGATAACGCAGAGCGAAGCCGGCACTCGAACGAATACAAGTGGTGTTTAATAAATAAAAAAGGCTAGTGATGATCGACAGTGTGCTTTTACAATACCAGGAGTGTTCAAAAGGTAGAAATCACATTAAAGTTAGCATTCTAGGTTTATTTTAAAATTATAATTATTATAATCCAATATTGTTTACAACAATATATTAAAAATGTTGCAGAATAGAGAGTTTAGAATTTTTTTAATTTTTTTTGTTTATTCCGCAAGTTGTCATGTTTTGATTGGCAAACTTTGAAGAAAAGTAAATTCTAACTCTCGTATATAAAGATATAAAATAATCTAAGGGAAAAATTTCACATGGATGGTTGAAAGGAACTGTTTCAAAGTATTGTTTTAGCTTTTGTCCAACATTTTCACTCGCTAAATTTGCTAGTAAATATATCCTCTAATTCACAAACATAATCTGTTATGTTTTTAAACGGAATTATTAGTCCTCTCGAATCGGATGTAGATTGAGTGTACGATTTTAGCTGACAGAATGTTGTTTCTTGCTTTCCCAACATATTAGATTTACTAAAATCAATACATATTTCACAACTATGCTGTACCAAACATTTTTTAAAAAGTATCCCGTTACATAAACAAGAGCATTGCCCTCT
The DNA here is from genome assembly GCA_963921935.1 of Galeruca laticollis. Classification (NCBI taxonomy): domain Eukaryota; kingdom Metazoa; phylum Arthropoda; class Insecta; order Coleoptera; family Chrysomelidae; genus Galeruca; species Galeruca laticollis. Next base: position 201,028,178 of record OY998177.1, read on the forward strand.
ACGCTTTTCAGATTTCTGTAGTCAACTGAAAATACTTTTAGTGGATTATAAATTGGTTACATTGTTCCAAAAGTTTCGGATTAAGCTGTAATAACACCTCATTAATATCTTCCATACAGTTTGCGCCATCAGCTTGATCAAAATATCGCAAAGCAAACAGTTTCTTGAATGATCGGCAAAACTGTATGGGGGTGGGATTTTTTACGTTTCCGCAAGAATTACGAATTTGCCCAAAAAAATTTTCCAAGCAGTCCCGTTGAAGGTTTCTTGTAAACAAAAATTTATATCCTTTCGCTTCTAAAAACTTGAATAAAACAGTAATTGCTCGTATGGTAAGCCTCCAATCAAAAATAAATTTTATTTTTCTTGTAACGTTTTTCCATTTAAACTTACAACATTTAAATGTTTAAACAAATTGTCCATTTCTTGTAAAAATGGTTTTTTTTTGTTAGTTGACATAAAAGCCCCGTAGTTAGAGAGATTGTTTGAATTTAACATATCAAAAAGAGAATCCATTTTTTCTATGAATTCTGCTGTACTCTTTGCTTCCTGTGGTAATACATTAAAATCAATGTAAGCTTGCATTGCCACGGCCACGGAATGACTAAATACTTGTGTCGCCAGTTTGACTTTCATTTTCTGAAAGTTATTTGGAAAAATGTGATCATTTGACAATCTTGGAGCAAGTCTATATTGTTTTAGTTTTTCAACACTATACATTTTTTCTAAATAGCTTTTTTGTCACTCCTGAGTTTAATACGAATGTATGTTTGAAAAAATTATTTCTTGTTGATTTAAGCAAGTGCGGTACATCGAACATGTAAACAAGTTCCTTATTATCAACCATAAAGCAAGGACTATCCTTTGTCAATTTCAGATTAGTTTTAACCATCTTATAAATATTAGAACCCTGATCAGATACTGCGGCTAAAACATTTAAACCGGTTGCATTTAATTTCCTCACCGCTTCAAATGATATATTTTCCACTTCATCAGATGTTGGTGAAGTTTTATAAAAAAATATACAATCGGTTGTTTCCAACTATTACCATAATAACCAAAGCATTTCCTGCAATATCTGCAGATTTTATCATAAAACCTTCCTGAAAGCCTGTAATTTTGTCCTTAGATATATTATAATATAAATTGCACTTCAACGAAATTTCATCTATACATAATATACAGTCTTGCGCTTTATCTTGCATTAAACTAACTCTCAGTTCAAGTAGACGAAAAATAAAATCATTGAAGCCCGGATTGATTACCCAATTTTGTGTACATCGCTGTAAAGTACTTTTAGAATGCAATCGACATACAGTGGCAAGTTTTTTATAGGCTTTGGGACCAAGAAAATAGATACTTAATGCAAATTGCTTATAGTTATCGCTGTATCTACAACCTTTTGGGGGTTTGTTGAGATAGGTTAGTTGAGCTTTCAAAAAGGCATATGACTCTGGGGAATAAGTGTCTTTTAAAAACTGTTCAAAGTCGTCCAAATTAACTTCAGTTTCAAGTTTCTTTTTGGTTCCTGATAATTCTCTTCTAAGCGCCGTAATTTCATTTTTCATTGATACTTTCCTTGGGCTCCTCAACGAAAGCTTTTGCGACGTTTGGCAAGACTCGTCTAGAAAAATAATATTAATTGCAAATTTCTACAATACCTAAATATATTAATATAACAATTAAAAATACTCGAAATAGTATCATACTCTTACTTATTTTAATAACTAGGTTTGTCTGGCTCTCCTCCACATTATTCCGCATACATGATACATTTGTTTGAACTGCCACGTCTTTCATTTCAATGTGTACCTGAAGTAGAATAAATATAGTTTGTTTTTTTAATTGATTTTTTGACAATAAACTAGATCTCAAACAATAAAGTATTTGTAAAAAACTGGAAAAAGTACCGGAAGTAATTTTTAGATATTTATTTATTCCCACTAACGATGATTAATCGGTACTTACTATTAGTTGTTTTGGATATCAACAATGTAGGAATTGCATTAGGAACGAGACGATGTTACAAAGGCGTTCTAAAACTTGTATCTGTGAAAGGTAAGCTTCAAATGTAAATGCGGTTATGCGGTTAGAACATTCTTCTGGAGTGAGAAGCGCATTTCGATGATCACCCATAAATCCTAATTGTGTTTTCCAAAGTTGGCATCTAAAAACAGATTTAATTTTTGAGCAGCTTGTATCATTTAGAAATCACACAAGTATATACAGCCGATTCTCTACCAACTGTGAAATTTACAATACAAATCATTCGAAAATTGAAGAATTTTTAGACTAAAATTTTTTTGTTACTTTTTACTCAAAATATATACCTATTTATGATATTAATAAATAAAAAAAATCGCAGTTGAGAAGGAATCGTCCATATACGTTCCTTCATACTTAGCTAAATCCTTTGGGCACCGAAAAAACGAGAAACTACTATTTCGTTTTGTTGTACAATTTTCCACACAGCAGTAAACGGGTGGCATAATCACAAAGATTAATGTAAAGATAAACTACTAAATTAATAAAACAATCATAAATTTTATTTTGATTTTTTGCGCGCACTCTGTATCTACCTAAGACAACTGTTCCATAAGCCACTGTCAAAGTTTGCAGAATCACTGTACTCACTGTGTACGGAGTGCTGAACCGTTCGGCAGCCGCAGCGGCGAGGGGGCAGACGGTGGTAGCGATGGGGCGTCGAGTGAGGCAACTGCTATTTGCCCAGAGATTGGAGGTAAGTGTTGCCCTAACTAATGGTCTGGATTATAAAATGGTTAAGTATGTGGTACGATTACCTATAATCATCACAATATTGGTCATCAACAGTTTCTATTCTGTATCGATTATAACAATCTAACAGAAACTTGTAAAATATACAGGTTGTTCCATTTTAAAATACATGTTTTGTTTTGTTTTTGTTTATTTTGTCTACTATTCTATTTTTTATCAAGAGATAGTTTTTTTCTCTCTTTTTTTGAGTGAACGAAATCTACATAAGTTTTCAAAATTGTAGAGGATTAAATACAAAACTGATAGAATTCTACAGAAAATGTACTCAAGGGTTATTTAGGTTGCGGCGATTATTTTCAAACTAACAAATTTCATTTTATTCTGCGTTTCATTCGCGTTAATGTAAAAAGGTATCTCAAGTTTTCTCTCGATCCTATCACTGGTTTTAATTATTTACAGTCACAAGACTTTACGTACAATTATTCCTAACGCTTTGTCAATTGGTGTAATTTCCTTTTATTATTTTATTTTTTATAAGGTAGGTGAGCCAATTATTGCCATGGTCTTAATATTGCCATCGCCCATGGAATCGTTAATTCAGCTATTCTTAATAAGATGACGCTCCTAGTCTGTCTTAGAGTAGGAACACAAACCATAATTACCGCATTGATGCATTTCAGTCGCCAGTACCGATCAGACTTTGAAAGAGTGCGTTTTTAACGAGAGCGGTATAAAAAATATTTAAGTTTAAAATTCTTATACACGTTTGCTTTTCAAGATTAGTGGATGTTCTAATTATCAATAAATACGTTGAAGTAAGTAATTGCTTGTAGCATATTTTGTTTTATTTCATTTAACGAACGAGACAAGAAAATTAATTTTTTTCATTCGGGTAGCAAGTGTCCTAATATTGCCACATAAATTGTTCTCAATATTGCCATGGCAATATTAGGAACCACTTCTTCTAAATAATTTGTTAATAGATGTATTAACTAGAATGGTATTGTTGCAGAATGCCGAAAAAAAACCTAGTTACGTGGTCTCAAGAAAATCTTAGAAGGGCATTACAATCTATTACAAATGGGACTAGCATTAGTGAGGCCTCAAAACAATATGAGATTCCTAGGACAACTCTTGGATTGCATTACCGACAAAATAATTCAATTAAACGTCTTGGGAGAAAATCAACTTTAAGTTTAGAACAAGAACTCCATTTGGTGGCAAGGATTCATAAATTAGCAGAAATTGGTGTACCAGTTACAAGTAAAGTCGTTAGAAAAAGTGTATTTTCTTATGCAAAAACCCTTAACATATCGACAAGATTTTCTGAAGAATACCAAACAGCAGGTAGAAAATGGCTTAGACTATTTTTTAAAAGACATCCTGATGTAGTCAGACGTAAAGCGCAACAAATGAATCCAGCAAGGGCTCAAAAGATGAATCCCGTTGTTGTAAATTTCACAAAACTGAAAAATGTTATGATTAAACTGAAGTTATTTGATAAACCAGAAAACCTATGTAATATGGATGAGAAGGGTTGCAGACTGACCATTCACAAACAACAAACTGTTTTAGCAAAAAAAGGAGTTACACGTGTTCATTTAACAGCTCCAGAACATGGTGAAAATGTTACAATCGTAGGGTGTGGAAATGCCTTGGGCCAAGCTATTCCACCTTTTATTTTATTTCAGGGCAAAAGACTCAAACCAGAATGGTCAGATAATTTGCCTCCTGGTTCAAAAGTAACAATGACTCCAAAAGGGAGTATGACTAATGAGTCTTTTATTATGTGGCTCGAGCATTTTGCAAAATACAAAAACCCAGGGACCAACACTCTATTAATATTCGATGGAGCCAAATCTTATTTATATGTTTCTATTGTCGACGCAGCAGAGAAGTACGGTGTAACATTGTTTTGCCTACCCAGCAATACCACGCACGGGTTGCAACCGATGGACAAATCCGTTTTTAAAAGTTTTGAGACCTTTTGGGATCAAGAAATATTAAATTTTTTGTTAACGAACCCTGGAAAAGCCATAACAAAACTGAGATTTGGCGATATTTTTAGAACAGTCTGGTTAAAATCCATGACACCAGCCAATATTACATCTGGATTTAGAGCTACCGGTATATTCCCTTTTAATCCAGATGTGATACCCGAATCTGCATTTGCACCTAGCCTGATCACTTACATAGAAGAAAACAAAGAAAATGGGAATAGTGTTAATGCACCATCTACATCAACAACTCAAAAATCCCCGAATAATAAAGATGAACTTAACAATAAGTTATCGACATCAGAGCTTGGAAAGTCCCAATCTCCTAACATACAACCATCAACATCAGGAGTCACAGACTTTAAGTCCACTAAGAGTCAACGAAAGAAGAAATTACTTAAAGTAAAAAATCAAAAACAGATTGAACATTTCTCCTCTGATGACTCTTTGGATTCAGAATATAGTGTTCATGACGATTCATATGAAGATGAGTTATCTTCTGCAAGCAGTTATGAAGATTCCTTGAAAGAGTCGTTAATTGAAAAGCCACCCGTTACTGCATCTACTCCTAGTATTCCCCATTTTCTGGAAACTCCGAAAAACCAAAGTGAAGCTATCCAGAGTATTCCTAATACTCCAGAACTTCTCAACAACCAAAGTCAAACTACTTCCAGTCTTCCCGATATTCCGGAAGATCTTGAAAACCAACGTCAAAATAATTCCTTTAAAAAGGGGGGATTGCTCATTACTCCTGAAGTAAAAACAATCGCTTCCAAACGCAAACCAGCCATCAATAGTAAAGCACAAAAAGTAACAAGAAATCTATTTCTTTCGTCTTCAGCACCTCCTTCCAAAAAAAAGAAATTTAACGAGACAAAAGGAATCACACCTGTTTCATCAAAGGCACGTGGAACTTCCAAAAAATGTCCTCCTCCTAACGCAAAATCATCTTCCGAATCATGGTATTGTTTTTTAGGCAAGGAAAATCGTATAGCAGATATGAGGTTGTGTGTTGTCTGCAAAGTTTATGCCCATAAGGAATGTGTGGGACTGTCCAAACAAGGTAAAGAGTTATTTAAGTGTCCAAATTGTGCTTAGAGTAATATCAAACTTAAAACCCTCCGGGGGCCTCAATGCGATGGGTTTTGAGGTTTCATATTACTCTAATTAGTTAGTAGGTTTTTTTTGTTACTTATAAACAAAAAATAAAGTTAATATTTTTTAGCATTGATTTTTTTTTGTAATCTAGCCATTCCTTTTATTGCCAGGTGTATGGCAATATTTTGACCCCGTGTTCCAAATATTGCCAGTTGTGCAGTTTTTTTTAAAAAAATAGTAACTTTTTTTAGAATAATGTTTATTATTATTATGTTTAATATATTTGAAGATAAATATATTGAGATTTATTCATCCTATTTACAGAGCCTTAGAGTTCAATCTGGATATATTACAAATTATCAAAACTTAAGTTGGCAATAATTGACTCACCTACCTTATTAAACTCGTTAAATAAATCATTATCGGTTAGGTTATTTTCTCAACCAGGAGAACTACACCTAAGATTTTTTCCTCAACATACCCCTCTAACTGACGTAACCCTATAGCGCAAGATCTCTCATTACCAACGACAACTGGTAGCAGCAGAGGCCGAAGCCGAAGCAATGATAGAGCCGTTTAAAACGTTCAACTTAACTTGCGCTGTTATGGACAACATAACTAACCAACTACCAAAATTTTCTATTTCTCCTAATAAAATTAGGTTACCTTCACATGTAAAAATTGAGTTAGCAGACCCCCTGTTCTACCAACCTGGAGAAATTCAGATTCTGGTAGGGGCGGATCTTGTTCCCCCTCCAATATGTTTTGCGACAACTACACTCTGCTCACGTAAAAAAAAATTAACATTACATACTCTTAAGTGAGCTAAGAATGTGTCCTTTCTAAAGACTGCGGCGCCAAGGAGAACGACGAAACAGAAGAAAAAGTAGTTAAAAGCATGACACTACCCGGACACTTCCAAAAAAAACAGCGAAGCTGGAAGGAGGAGTAAATAACAATGAAGACTAAAGACCACATTGGAAGCGATGAGGGGTTGATGGAAGTTCTTCCCGGGATGTCTCAACACGTTTTATAGAAAATACTTTGAGAAGCAGTAAACGTCATATATAATTTTGCTGAGTTTTGTTAAGATTTAAACACTCGTTTAAAGAATATTTCCACAACCACACTCCTTCCAGCATACTGTTTATCGATCAAAATCCCCGCATTTTTCTAACGCAATTTATCCAACCTTATAAACTCAATGCTCATATTTTCTCAGCTTTATTTGCCGGGAAAGGTAGGAGCGCTTTCAGTTTGTACCTGTCCACATTGCTTCCGTTTAACAAAAAAATGCGTCGTCTTCGAAAAAGCGGCGACGTCAATATATATAATTAGAAACGGGACTTTGTAAATTTGTTGAGAAATCCCGAGATCTCGTTTCCCATAAAATCTGATTTAAAGAGAAAGCAAAATATACTTTTATAACTTTGATTACGATTTTTCAATGGGAATTTATTACGATTCATCCTATTATACAAAATTATTAAAAAATAAACGGTTTTAAAGATTAAAACTAACTTTTCCGCATCTGTGGCCCTGAACAATATACTATCATAAAATTGTTACTTGTATACACTTCGGGGGATGTATCGTGCTAACAAACCGAAATTTCTCCAAAAATAACCAAAAATTTAGTATATCTAGTTTTATAGGACCCGCTGTACTCGCTCTGGTCAACTGAAAATCAATAGGGTACATCTGTGAGACACCTTGAACAATACTTATTCATAAAGTTGATCAATCGTATACTCTCTGGAGGCTGTATCGTGCTAACAAACTGAAAATTCTCCAAAAATGACAAAAATTTTGTACTTCAAGTACCACAGCACCCGTTGTACTGGCTTTAGTGAGCTCAATATCAATAGGGTTCATCTTTAAGACGCTCTGAATAATATCCAATCATAAAATTCATCACTTGTATATACTCCGGAGGCTGTATCGTGCTAACAAACTGAAACTTCTCCAAATCGCACTTAAGGTACTGTAGCACCGGTTGTATTGGCTCTGGTGAGCTGAAAATCAATAGGGTTCATCAGTGAGATGCCCTGAATAATATTCAATCATAAAATTTGTGACTTGTTGAACTCCGGAAGCTGTATCGTGCTAACAAACTGAAATTTCTCGAAAAACGACAAAATGTCGTACTTCAAGTACCATAGCACCCGTTGTACTAGCTCTGGTGAGCTGAAAATCAATAGGGTTCATCTGTGAAATGTCCTTAACAATATTCCATCATAAAGTTGGTGACTTATTGCACTCCGGAGGCTGTATCGTGCTAACAAGACTTGCAAGGAAAAGTGGCCGACGACAACGACGACGACGACGACATACACACAGTAGTTTTTTCTAAAAACCGTTTTTCGTGTTGTTGGTGATGGATAACGTGCAAATAACTCAAAAAAAATTTCAAATTTCCAACTTTTTTGTGGGTAAACCAATACTTTTCTCGCATATTATATAGGTTGGCGGAAAAGTAAAACCAGTTGAAATACGTTAAGTTTCTATTTCAATCGTGAGCTGTTGAAACAAAAATTTGAATGACATGAACAGTTAACAGTTGTTAATTTTGGCTCCGATAAACCTGAGAATTTTAGTGGTAAAACCATACATAGATGATAAAAGTGTATAATACAGTTTAGTTATCATCATAGTGAAAACACAGTAAGTACTTTCTGATTGTTTTCATCTGTAAACACCTAGAAATCTTAATCTGAAGTATTTGAACATTCCAAACATTTTATCGACCACATTAAATACTACCAGTTTTTGTCCACAAAACCATTGAGTGACAGGACCTAACAAGATAACTATATACAATATTTACATACCCTACAGTCAAGCTATCGACCAACACGAGTTCGAACTTCTAACAAACCAACTACCTAATCCATTTATTATCCTCGGCGTCTTTAATGGTCACCATTTTTCTTGGGGAGACAGCATCGACACACGAGGTAGAAAAATAAAAGACTGGATAGACACAGTGAGTATTTCACACTTGAATGATGGAAGCATGACTAGATTCAATCCAGCTACCAAAAATGTCTCTGCTATAGATTTATCAATGTGCACTTCGAACATAAGTCCCGTTGGACACACAAAAAACGAAATAGATTTTATAATAACAACAAAGAAATAAATTGTACAAGACGTCACAGTGTTAAATAGGTTCTCCATCGGTAGTGACCATCGAATGGTACGAGCGAAAGTCTGTATTAATACCAAAAATGAAAGGAGGAAGCTTCAAAATGATTCCAAAAATAATAATTGAATACCTCCTCAAGACACAACAGCGTTTAAAGATGATATTGAAGATGGTCTCGATAGAAGCGAATACACTGAAGGTGAAACCAATTAAAAAAGCACAGAAAAAACATTGTAAAATGAATAAAAAAGAACAGAAGTTAAGTACACACACGCTAGACCTCATGAAGAAAAGAGCAGATCTATACGGAAGAAAGAAAGAAAAGTTGAAGGGGCTAAATAAAGAGATAACGAAATCAATAAGATCAGACATACGAAAATATAACACGGAAAATATAAAGATGGTCATTGAAAACAATAAAAGTCTAAAAGTACTGAGGAAGAAATTCTCTGAGGGAAAGAAGAATATATGCAAACTAACGAATAGGCATGGAGAAATTTCCACAAATAGAGAAGAAATCTTAAAGATAACAGAAGAGTTTTACTCAGAAATCTATAAGGGAAATGGAGAGACGAAAAATAAAAAACGCCCAAAAGTCCAAAATCAAGGATCGGAACTTATGCCTGAAATTACCATAAACGAAATAAGAAAAGCTTTAAGTGAGATGAAAAATGGGAAGTCCCCGGGAGAAGATGGAATAGTCGTAGATGCAATTAAACTAGGAGGAATAAAGTTATTAACAACATTGAAGTCGCTCTACAACGAGTGTCTTAAGAAGAAATCTACTCCAACACGATGGAATAATGCAATTATCACTCTTCTTCACAAAAAAAGGAAAAACACTACCGACCTTGGAAATTATAGACCTATTAGTCTGTTATCACACATTTACAAATTGTTTACAAAAATCATTACGAACAGATTAAAAAATAAATTGGATTTATACCAACCACGGGAGCAAGCTGGATTTCGGTCAGGGTTCGGAACCAACGACCATCTTCAAGTTCTGAAAATCCTAATAGAAAAATCAATAGAATACAATAAGCCACTGGTTCTAATATTTGTTGATTACGAAAAGGCGTTTGATACCATAAATCAAAAATAAATGCTTCGAGCATTAGCTGATTGTCGAATAGATCACCGATACACAGACATGATAGAACATATATATGAAAAAGCTACTGCATGCGTTAGTCTTCATGAACATACCAAAAAGTTTAAAATAAAGAGAGGTGTTCGACAAGGCGACACAATCTCGCCAAAATTATTCACCACACTACTGCAATACATGTGTAAACAAATAGATTGGGATGGGTTAGGAATAAACATAGACGGCGAAAACCTATGTCACTTAAGATTCGCAGATGTTATAGTCTTGATAGCGGATGATATTCACAAGGCGGAAACCATGTTGAGACTGTTACAGAATATTTCAAAGAAAATGGGTCTCGAAATAAACATCTCAAAAACGCAAGTGATGACAAATCTCGTATTGGCAGGAGGCATATATTTGGAAGGAAATCAAGTCCAAGAAACAACGTCCTATAAATACTTAGGTCACGAGGTAAGCATATCCAGAGATAATCAGGTAAGAGAACTGGGAAGAAGAATTGGATTAGCATGGTCTGCTTTCGGAAAGCTTAGACATATCCTAAAATCCTCACTGCCCATATGTCTAAAAAGAAAAGTTTTCGACCAGTGTGTTTTACCTGTGTTAACATACGGTGCAGAGACCCTAACTCTAACCAAAAAACAAGCAACTAAAATAAAAGTAGCTCAACGTGCCATGGAAAGACAAATGCAGGGTTTATCCCTAAGAGACAGAATACCGAACGCAGAAATTCGAAGAAGAACGAGACTAGTTGATGCCATAGAGAGAATCGCATCCATAAAATGGAACTGGGCGGGTCATATAGCTAGATTAACAGACAATAGATGGACTAAAAAGATTATGGAGTGGAGACCGAGACATGAAGCATTTCGAAATAGGGGAAGACCGCTAACACGTTGGCATCCATAAAAACTGGATGTAAGCAGCACAGGATAGGAAGATATGGAAGCAGTCAAGGGAGGCTTATGTCCATCAGTGGACTGAAGGGGCTGGGTCATGATGATGATGATGGCTTCGAACATCTCAGCTGACTTCTATTGGAGAGTGGACGATGATCTATACAACAGTGACCATTTTCCGATTCTTATAGAAAATTTACGGGATAAACTAAATAATAATAACAACACAAATCCTTTGAAAAGATGGAAACTTAACAAAGCAAATTGGAAAAATTTCGCAGATCACATTGGGAAAAACATTACTAACCTAAAAATAACCGACAACGTCAATGAAACCCTTTAATAATTTCAATTCTATAATACTGTGTCACTTGAAACTTACTGCAAACTGTACAAATGTTACGTGCGTCCTATTTTAAAATATGCGGGTCCTGTGTGGTATCCTGATCTCATTCGCTACCAAGTTTTATTAGAAAACGTGCAAAGGAGGGCTACTAGACTTGCATTCGGTCGCGTAAGGCCTTCATATGAGGAGCGACTGACTGGGGCGAATCTCATCTCGTTTCAAGAACGTCGACTTCGGGGAGACTTGATATTATGTTATAAAATCATTAAGCACAACTTTGGTAATCTTCAATCTATGTTTCTATTCAACACTGATCTTAGACTGAAAGGTCACCCATTTAAACTTAAGAAGAAGTCCTTTAGATCCCGAGTAAGACTGCACTTTTTAACAAATAGAGTGTTTGTTTCTACAGTTGTTTCTTTGTTTCTTATACTTACAAAAGTACAATTCGCTGCTTGCTTTCTGAGTTCAGTAATAAAATAATCAATATTTTGATCCTCTCTTTGTACAACGGTATTGAACTTGAATGTTTCCATAGTAACATTTTGCTTAAGCAGAAAATATAAATATAAATACATGAAAGCACATCGTTTAACGTTTCAGTCTTGTTTTACAGAAAAGTGTTATGAATATCCCGACTATTTCCACCTATTACGTGTGATAATAATATAATTTCGCCAATAAAAATATCTCAAAACTTTATTTGCGCTTTGGCCATGAACCTGAGTTAAATGGTTAGTGTGGTATCTTGATGGTAATTCATTTTTTAAACTTTTTCAGTTTCTATGGGAAAAAGTCACTCGAAACTTTACTTCACTCTTATTTGATCGTCAAAACTCTAGACACACCTGACACCATGTTTTGTTTTAGTACTGTTTAAATAATAGCTTAATTTTTCGCTTTTTATATGGTTTTTATTAATATTTTTCTGAGCTCCAAAATATAGCTACAAGCGCCAATTTTCATTATTTTGGTAGGTACTGCCAACACAACCCAATTAAAACCAAAATGACAAACTAAAAGGCAATGTTGCCAACCCAACTTACACAACAGAATCAGTAGATAAAAGCGTTTTTTATAATTTTCTTAAATAGAACTCAAACAATTTTATTTTGTAAGCGGATTCCACACTGTATAAGATTATTCACATCTCGATATTCCAAAAACCCTTACGTACTTTATTATGATGTACAATAAGATTGAGTACCTGAAAATTAGCGATCAATAATCTGTTTGTGACGGGTGTCAAAATTACAAACTAACCAAGTTAACAATAACCCATTACATCAATTTTATATGATGTCCAAAAAATGAACCATCGCAAGGAAAAATTCGCTGCCTTTGATGAAATTGGAGAAAGTGGTTATTTCAAAAAACAGAACCATGTACCTTGGTGGAATAATGCATGTGATACTGCATTAAAAGCCAGTAAACATTCATGGAACAAATTCAAAAGGCACAATACAAATGAGAACCTATTAGAATACAAAAAAACAAAGAGAACATGCGAGGCGCACAACACGGAATAGCCAAAAAGAATCATGGCACAACTACCTGAAAATTATAAATAGTTCTACACCATTATCGTCAGTATGGAAAAAGATGAAAAAAATGAACGGTTTTAAAGATTAAAACTAACTTTTCCGCATCTGTGGCCCTGAACAATTTTCTATTATAAAATTGTCACTTGTATACACTTCGAGGGATGTATCGTGCTAACAAACCGAAATTTGTCCAAAGATAACCAAAAATGTAATATATCTGGATTTATAAGACCCGCTGTACTCGCTCTAGTCAGCTGAAAATCAATAGAGTACATTTGCGAGACACCTTGAACAATATTCAATCATAAAATTCACTTGTATACACTCTGGAGGCTGTATCTTGCTAACAAACTGAAAATTATCCAAAAATGATAAAAATTTGGTACTTTAAGTACCATAGAACCCGGTGTACTGGCTTTAGTGAGCTGAATATCAATAGGATTCATCTTTGAGACACTCTGAATAATATTCAATCATAAAATTGGTCACTTGTATATACTCCGGAGGCTGTATCGTGCTAACAAACTTAAAATTCTCCAAAACTGACAAAAATATCGTACTTAAAGTACTATAGCACCTGTTGTACTAGCTCTGATGAGCTGAAAATCAATAGTTTTCATCTGTTAAGTGTCCTGAATAATATTCAATCATGAAATTGGTGACTTGATGAACTCCGGAGGCTGTATCGTGCTAACAAACTGAAATTTTTCAAAAAATGACTAAAATGTCGTACTTCTAGTACCATAGCACCCGTTGTGCTGGCTCTGGTGAGCTGAAAATCAATAGGGTTCATCTGTGACATGTCCTTAACAACATTCAACTATAAAATTGGTGACTTGTTGCACTCCGGAGGCTGTATCGTGCTAACAAGACATGTAACGAACAGTGGCCGACGACAACGACGACATACACACAGGATTTTTTTTCAAAAAAACAGTTTTTTTGGGTTGTTGTTGATGAAAAACGTAAAAATAACTCGAAAAAAAATTTCAAATTTCCAACTTTTTTTGGGGTAAACCAATACTTTTCTCGCTATTAGATAGGTTGGGCGGAAAAGTAATATTGGAAAAAAATATAATTAAAGAAATCCCTGCTTTGAAAACAAAAAAACAACACAATCTCGAACTCTAGCGGAATTGCTGAAATTTTTTGAGAACAATATAGACAATATTCAAGTTATGAAAACAATGATGCCAATTTCTTAAACCTCAAAAATATAGGTGAATCTTTCCCTATAACAATTGAGGAAAACGTAGATCAAATTAATAATCCAAAAGCATGAAGATCATAGACTAGGTGGGCCGCAAAACCTAATCTTAAAGAAGACAAACTACTGAAAATCTTAACGAAAAAAAGTACTCTTATGTTATAAGTGTATTTATTAAATTTCCAATAAAAAGGACATTACAAAAACTTACAAACATTAACTTCTTTTGCCAGATATTTGACATCTTTTGTCTTTAATTAAGTTGTCTATTTGTGGCGTGAATTTATCGGCGGAAATAACTTTTAAAACTGCGTCCAAGTGTGCGTCCGTCAATCGCGATCTTGCGGAAGATTTGTTTCCATTCATCAAAGAAAATAATTGTTCACACTTATAGGTACTTCCAAACATTGACAGGATTTTACAGGCAAGTTTTCTCATTTCTTGGTATTGAAAAGGCAAGTAGTTATAAAATTCGAATGTACCAACACTATCAAATTTTTCTTTTAAATGGGTTTGACACTGAATCTCAATCACTTCCATCTGCAAGTGAGGGGGAACTTTATCAATATCGATAGTGAAAAAACCAGTAAATAAAGAAAAATTGTTTTCTTGGGACATAAAATCCTGAAAACGCTTTTCAAATTCTGACAGAAGGCTTTTCTCTGTATACATTTTGTATGATATTGGGCCACTTGTACTTTCCTGATACGCCTTGCAAGTCGGAAAATGTGACAGATTATCCACCGCTAACTGGTTTTTCCACAGCATCATCTTACACTTGAAAGCTTTAACATGATCATGCATATCTGTTATAACTTGACGTGGTCCTTGCAATTTCGTGGTCCTTAAGTCCGACAAGTGTTTTGTGATGTCTACCATAAATGAAAGATCTTGTAAAAAAGGTACGTCGGATAATAAGCTGACATCTTGTTCTTTCACTTCCATGAAAAGGCGTATTTCTTCTTTGAGTTTCCAAAACCGATCGAGAACCATAGAACACGAAAGCCATCGCACTTCTGCATAATAAGATAAACCAGTGTACTCACTTTCTAAATCACGTAAAAACGCAGAAAACTGTCGCTGATTCAAGCCACGTGACCTTATGAAGTTTATCATTTTTTTCACTGGCTTTCCAACTTGATCACTTTTGAGCATAAAACTTCTTGGTGGATTATGCAATGAACATGATGAAAATCTGGTTTGTCACTGCCCGTTTCTCTGATATTTGTTTGTAATATATTAATGAAGCCATTATTTACTCCAGTCATTGAAGGAGCTCCGTCTGTTGCAACGAAATACAGTTTTGACAAATCTAAATTGTACTTTTGCAGAAGTCCATAAACAGCATTGAAAATATCCTCCCCAGTTGTTGTATCATGCAATGGTACTAATTCCAGTAATTCTTCATAAACGTTGATATCTCTATCAACAGCACGAAGAAAAACAGCGAGTTGCGCCACACCACACACACATGTACTTTCGTCACAGGCAATAGAAAATGCAATGAAAGAGTCTGATTTTGTTTTTATCTGTTCGCTTATATTGGCAGCCAGCTCGGTAACTCTTTCAGCGACAGTATTCCGGGACAAGGATATATTTTGAAAATCCTTCACGCTCCCGGGACTTACAATATCCGCGGCCTTTACAAGGCACTCTTTTATAAATTCACCTTCAACAAATGGTTTTGAGTGTTTTGCGATCAACTCCGACAGTACGTAGCTCGCTTGAACGGCAGATTCATTTTCTTGCTTTGGACGTGTAAACATAAGCTGTTGATCTTTTAACCGTGATTTTAACTCTTTTAACTTTTCGTTTCTAATCATGCCTGTATACTTGTCAAACTTAGTTTTATGACTATCATAGTGACGTTTTATATTATATAATTTTGGGATACCGACTGTACTGTTACAAATCAAGCAAATAATTTTGTCTTTCACTTCACAGCAAAAAAACTCCCACTTTTCTTGAAAGATACGATGCTCATCTCCAAGTTTCCTCTTACCTCCACTTGGTTTTGAAACAGACATGTTAAAAACTTTATCCAAAATAAATAACAATAAGTACTGTTACGTGTTGTAACAATAAGTACGCAACTGACTCATAACTGACTGAACAACTGAACTCAATCGAGCGGTATTGGCTTATATACGGATTGTGATTTCTCGACAGTTCTTTCCAGAATGTTCAGGTAGCGTCATCTGTGTTCTCGCGCGATAGAGCTTTCCGGAACAAGCCAGGCTTTTAGGTTGAGCGCGCATCTTAGTTCATCATCACAGTACTTTATTTTCGGTTTTTAACAGGCTCGCGGGCCGCATTACATGGCTGTTTTCAAAATTGATTCGGGGCCGCAGGAAAATGCTCAGTGGACCGCATGCGGCCCGCAGGCCGCATGTTTGACATGGCTGGCCTACATGTTATAAACATTAGAACTCGTCAAAAGAATTTGGTCACTCACTTACCAGGGCCAAAAGGAGATGCTAGAGGTATTGTAGAACCGAAACAAATATGGAATCTTTTTTTCTCAGACGTTATTTTGGATAAAATTGTCAAATGTACCAACGATGAAATCGAACGTAAAAAAGTGAAATATAAATCTAAACAACGACTCGTGTGGAAATAAATGCCTTATTAGGACTCTTGTATTTGAGTGGTGTTTTGAAGAATCCTCATGTAACACTTAATGATTTATTGTCCTCAGTATTTGGACCAGAAATATTTAGAAGCACTATGAATAAAAATCGTTTCGAATTTATTATCAACTGTTTGAGATTTGATGAGAAAAAACGCGAGAGGAACGAAAAAAATCAGATAAATTTGCTGCCGTTAGAGAAATTTGGGAGATATTTGAAAGAAGTTGTAGAAAAAATTACACCCCATCAGAATATGTAACCGTCGATGAGACACTTTTGGGATTTAGAGGCCGTTGTACTTTCAAAATGTACACTCGTAGCAAACGCTTGTAACATGTCGCTGAGACATGTTACTATTTTCATCAATTATTTTGGAGCGTTACTTATTCGTCGGCTACTCTCACCTCTAATTCCAATTCCTATTATTTCGAAGATTAGGAACACATCGGTGATAGTGTTTGCCATCGTTAAAATACCTACTTAAACTACGATTGACGTGGAACTCGGTCTCTTTTATTCATTTCTTCGCTGAAAAGTTAATCAGCATTCTCTGTTACATATCATTTTGTGTGTGATTTTTAATTTTCTTCGCTGGTAAGTTATCTATATATTTTCAAATTGTTATTGTGTGCTCACAAATGATTCTATCTCAATTTTTCTATTCAGTTAAAAGATTTCGTTTTAAAAAAAAAATGTTTTTGTGATTGCGTTTTCCATTTTTTCTTCGCCGGTATTATCTTTCTTTAATAAAAAATATGGTGGCGTTAAAAGTTATTTTATGAAGTGAATTTATAACTGATTCTCTATATGGTTATTTTCCACCGATTTAAGTTTGCTTTTTTGATTATTTTGGGAACAGGACGGATAAGAATGAACAGTTGTCTGTGGTTTTATTTTGAAAATTAAATTCAAATTTTTGTATGTATTGGAGTATAAGCTCCTACCGGTTCATTTTATTCCTCCTTTTCAATTTTCTACTGTTTCTCCTATTTTTTTATTTCTTTCTCTACAGCTCTGCAGCCTGTACCGACCCTAAGGACCGCTTTAGAGTTTACTACAAGGACCTCTACAGACCGTCTACAAGATCCACTCATCGGACCACATCGTCCAAGTCCATACAACAACGGCTCAAGAACCCTTGACTACTGCTGCGAGCTGTACGTCCCGCGAGTCTTCCCAAGATAAGTCTCTAACTTATTTTTGGTCTATATAAAATATTAAGTTGGACATTTTTACTATATAACTGATATTTATTCGTATTTGTATTGAGAATATACGGTTTTTATAAATTTATTATTGTGTGTCAAATAAATCCATTTGTCCCGAAATTTTGTTTGTTGATTCACCTTATCCCAATTGAGGTAATAAAAATAGTGTAACTAAGGCCGAATTCAATAACTGAGCAGAGTTCCAAGGCCGGGTACTTAGGTTGTGACACGCTACAAGTATGGTTTGAAAGCGGTTACCATGTGCGATGCAAAAGCATATTACATAGTCCATACTCTATTCCGACATAATATGTTCTAGATCTTACCAAAGAAATTCATGGAACAAACCGAAATTGTACGACGGATAACTCGTTTCAGAGAAACTGCTATAAAAAAGTTGAGAGGTGTCAAGGGACACCCGGATGGAACGAAGTTCCTTTCGATTAATTAGTGAAGGAATTGTAATAAAATTTTATTTTTTTTAAGTTATAATAATATTTTTTTTATTATTAACAAATATAATGTTATATAAACTTAATCAGTAGGCTCAATTTTCGTAATAATTGGCTTGTGGTAACTGAAGTAGGAAACATATGTTTGGGATTCTATTTTATTTAAATGTCTTGAAAAAACTGCATTAATGGTAGTATTATATTTTGTTGTTGATTCTGCTGGATTATTGTTAATTCTTAAATCAAATTCTTCCTCTAGAAACTGTACCAATGGTTTTGATTTTTCATTACTGAAGTTGATAGAAATGAAAATATCTGGCTTGCTTTCTATAAGAGAGAGAGAGACAGACAGACAGACAGAGAAACATGCGCACGCCGCACAGCTTACAATAGCTTACAATAGCAAAAAGTGTCGCGACAACTTTTCGTAAGAATTTTTTCCGTCTAGCCCCCTTTCACTTCACTTCGTTCCAAAAAGCAAAAAAAAGAATTTTTCAGAAAATAAAAATTCCTCCCCGGCGGGGAATCGAACCCCGGTCTCCCGCGTGACAGGCGGGGATACTGACCACTATACTACCGAGAAATATGTCTAGGAGATTTCAAAAGTATTATTCATTATACAGCAAGCAACTGAAGTATATTATTTCAATTTTTGTTGTAGAGAATCTCAACAATTAATTAACATAATAAAGACAAAAAACTATACTAAGTAATATTAAAATATGATTTGTTTTTGAATTTATTAAAATTATGACGCGTACACTTGCTAAACACACAAAATGTGGAGATTATAAATCGTATGACTTGGTTGGAGAAACATGCGCACGCCGTCTAGCCTCCTTTCACAATGCGCGATAAGGAACTTCGTTCCAAAAAAGTAACATTGGTTGGGACCATGAGAAAAAACAAAACTGAAATACCAAAACAATTGGTGAAAGCTAAGGGAAAATTCGTCAATCCATCTTATTTGTTTTTGATGAAAACTGTACACTGGTGCCATTTGTGCCAAAAAAATAAGACGGTCGTAATATTATCATCCATGCATGATCAAGCAGAAGTTGATGACGAGACAAAAAAGCCCCAAATAATCTTATTTTATAATGTGACAAAAGGAGGTGTCGATACGTTCGATCAGCTATGTCATTTGACTGTTGCAAGGAAAACGAGAAGGTGGCCACTTAGAATTTTGTATGCCATGCTTGTTACCTCCGGAGTAAACTTTTACGTAATTTACAAATGCAACTCGAAAGAGAACAAAGTTCAGAAGCGGTCCGATTTACTAAAAATCTTCCTTTCTCACTGGTTGAGGAACATTTGAAGAGTAGGATACACAATCGCTATCTATCTAGAGAAATGAAGAACAATATACGCGGTATACTAAAATGCAACGAAATAGAAGACACCAATGAATCCGATGGGTCGATGTGCAATTTATCCGAGAAAAACAAATAGGAAAACCCGGCACAGGTGTGAGCACTGCCACCAAGTGGTATGTGGTGAACACCGCCGTAGCATCTGCATTGATTGTAAATAGTCGTTAAAAGTTTTTCTATTTTATTTTTCTACAATTTAATATTTTTGTTCATATTTTTCATATTTTACCTTAAAACATTTTAACTTTGATTTTTAGAAAGAGTTCTGCACATGTTTAACTTTTAAAGTTTATTTTAATTTTACAAACGAAATTTGTGCGATTTTTCTATTTTTTAAAATTAAAACTATGTTCAAATTAATATTGTGTTTTTTTAAAATTTTGGTATTAAATTAAAAAATATGGATATTGTGTACCGGTGTCTAGGGTTAAGTAAAGTCATTCATCTTCGAAATTAATTTGTCTGCCTTCTGTTTGATTTGCAGTAGTTTGGCACGCTTCTATCGTCATATTAATGAGAGCATTTTCATATTTTTTAACGACGAATCTGTTAAAGTCGAGGACATTTAATGCGTTACAGCAAATCATTCAAATTCTAAACTCGATTTTTAGTTCATGGCCAACTAAGTAGTTGGTAGTTGCCGATGAGACAAACATCCTTCCTACTGATTTTAGGCTTGTACAATTTCACTCGACGACGACACTTATTTTTAATTGCTGCAGTTTGCATAATAGTGTCCATTCCATCTAAATTCCTTTGAAATTCCCTATTTCCCGACAACAATTATACAATTTTATAATGACTGAAGTAAAGCACGAAAATTGCACAATTATATCATAATGACTAAATATAATCTGATAGAGAGAAACGATCATTTTCATTCCATTATTATATCAAGCATGTTGCACGATGATAAGGGTATTATCATTTCGTAATGAATACGTTTACTGAATAGACGTGAATAAAGCCTTTAATACTTTTAATGTATGCATATTCAATGAAAGATTTAGACAGTATTATTATAGGGCAATTATTATTATTATTATTATACAAGGTGATCCTTATTAAAGAATCATTAGAAAACGGGATTTTCCCCAGCTACATGAAAACAACCTGTTGAAAATTTGATTTAGTGTTAGATACGCCCTATATATATTTAATCAAGTGAAACCGTGTTTTTAAAAACTAACTTTATTCCTAACACAAAACTCTAATAACAATTTTAAATATATTTTTATTACAAACATGAATTTAAATAACTTTTTAGTAAACACGATTTAATCAATTAAACAATAAAATAAGTCCTTAATCCGCCATATACTGTCCACCCAAGGACAATGGCGTAGGAAGGTTCTCCTGGAAGCTGGATCCCAACTTCCGTTGCCTGCGTATGACTCTTACTTACTTGTCCTTCCTCTTATACATCATCCACAAGGAGGCCAATATCAATGTTGTATAAAGAAAAATAGTCCAAATACTGGGAATGTGAAAATTATTGTTTTCCGTTAATATTGGCGTTACCAGTTAATTTGGAATATCCTTTATTTATAAACTTTTTAAATCAATCTTCACTGGAGAAACGTGTAATTGATTTAATTTAATTCATTTATTACAAAAGGTTTTCCAAAAGTTTTTTGTTGCAGAATGAACGCTATTATTATAGGCTAATAATGCATAAAGTATTAGTGTTTTAAATGAAACTCGATGTTTCTAGCTAAATCCACAATATAATGAAAATTTTTGAAAATTCTAAAAAATTTACTTTTGTTTCGATAACTGAATATCATCGTCAGAATAACAGAAGTTACATTTCATTTGATGTTTACCTGATATTTAGTAGTTATTTTTGGCTAGACCTACCTAGTGATTGACTTAATGTATGTTAATAGAAAAAAGAAGATGTGATATTACAAATATTGAAGCTAATATATTATTAGCCCTATGGAGATATCCTGGATATCTTTTTTCCGATTAAGATCAATATAACTGTGCAATGATATAGAAAACCAGGAAAACTATATCTGCTGATCTTTACAATTATCACTTAAGAAGACAGTTTAATAGTGGAGAACTCCCTAGATTTATCTGTTCATTGACTACTGCATATTGTGGGTTTCTTAAGTGTCTTCCAATTTCCAACTCTTCAAGGAAATCCAGTTCTTGTTTCTTATCACAAATATGTAGTATTTCCGGTTCTGTGTTAGGTACCAATGAATAATTGGTGTCAAGTAGATGTCTGGCGTAGTGGGATTTATCTGGTTGTTTTAATCTGTACGCTCGTAAGTGTTCACAGCATCGGATTTCAAAATTTCTAATGGTCTGGCCCAAATAGACAGCATTACATTCTGGACATTTGAGTTTATTTATACCTGATTTCTTTAATAGTGGTATTTTTGTTTTTACATTCAACAATTTTGTACTTACGTCACTTTCTGTTTTAAAAGAAATTGTTGTATTCGTTGCTAAAGATATTATCTTTGAAATATTATTAGATGCATATGTGATGGTTTTATAAGTTTTTATTTCTTCAGTTTGTTCACGAAATATTAGTTGTAAGGCCACTTTTTCCTCTTTTTATTAATTAGTTAATTTATCATATGTAATGGATAACCGGTGGATGTTGCTATTTGTCAAATTGTATTAATCTCTCTATCAAAATAACATTTGTTCATAGGCACTGAAAATGCTCTATGTATCATTGAATTATATGCTGCTAGTTTATGTGACATGGGGTGATTGGAACTATTTGGAATTGTCACGTCAGTGTGTGTTGGTTTTCGGTAAAATGAATAATCAAGTACATTATTAACACTTTGAATTTTCAAATCAAGAAAATTGATTGAGTTATTTTCTTCAACTTCTAATGTAAATTTAATTTTTGGGTGTGAATTATTAATGTGGTTGAAAAATATATCTAATTGTCGTTCATTACCTATAAAACAAGCTAATATGTAATACATATCTATACCAAAATAAAACAGTTTTTGAAATATTACTATCAAAGATTTTCCTTTATAAACTGTCCATAAAAATGTTTGCCAAAATAGGTGATATGAGGCTTCCCATTGGTAAACCTTCATTTTGAATATATATGTTATTGTCAAAAGTGAAATAATCCTGATTAATACATACATCAAATAAATTAAGTATACCTGATATTATTCCTGGATTAATATTTTTATCTTCTAGTAATTGTCTTACAAGTTATAGACATTCTTCAGGAGGGATTTTAGTGAACATATTAGTAACGTCAAATGAAATAAGCTTAGAGTTATCTTGTAAGTTGAATGCTTTTGAGTTGAGTATTTAGATGCATACCCGTAACTATTGAGTATATTGTTAAGCTTCTTTACCAATATATTATTAGGAGTATTAACACTACAGGTCTAATTAGTTTCGTTATTTTATGTAATTTAACGGTTCCATATAATTGTGGACAATGAGGATTCTGATTCGTAATCACTTAAAAGATAATTTGAATTATTAACAATATCCCTTACATTATTAGAAAACTTTTTTTGTTGGGTCTGCTCTGATGATCAGGGAAAACAAACGCTCATTTGTGCCTGTTGAAATCCGTTGTTTTGTGTTTTCCCCGATTAACATCTGTGCTCCCAAATTTCACATCCTCATTTGGTTATACCATGCTGAAGACGGCAAATGAGCCAGAAACATGCATGTCCGCGGTTACCACTCTGTTTCAGTAACCCTTTTTCTTTTTGCGTGAATTACCCTTGAATCTCTTTGTTGTTGTTGTTTACATATCACGCGATATTCCTTCATCTTGTTTATATATACATATATATATATATTATATATATATATATATTATATATATATATATATATATATATATATACATATATATATATATCGGGTGGCTCACCACATTCGCCTCGGTATTTCTACGAGAAATGAAGAGAGTTAGGGGAAAACATTTATAACAGTCATATGTGGGTCCATGAGGAGCATATTCCAAAATTATTTTGAAATATATAGGGTGATCCCCAAAAAAATAATATACCAAAGTTATATTTTTTGTTAGGTTAGCTTAGATACCATAGACAAAATAAAGGTGAAATACTATTATATTTCCCATACTTAAAACTGACCGCTTCTGAGAAATTTTGAGAAATTTCAAAAAAAACAGACCATAATATGAAAATTGTTTTCACCCTGTAACGTATAACGAGCTGCTCGTGATTAAATGTACTGCTTAACGCAAACGTTAAAGTTAACTACACATTTAATTAGATAACTTCTTAAAGTTGAATGGAACACCCCGTATTTAGTGGCGTAATTTGACGCAGAATTAGATTCCCTTCCAAACTACATTAGGGTTCCTTATACCTATCTCTTCCGCTTTTTACAAAAAAGGCGTTTTTATATTTTATTTATCTTAAAAATGAAACACACTGTATTGTAACGAAAAGCAAAAAAGAATTTTTGAAGCCATTTTATCGAAAAATTAAGAATCTTAAATAGTTTATTATTTTAATAAATGCTCAAACTGGTGTCCATTATTCTCGATGCATAGGCGAACTCTTTCTTGAAATTAGTGCTGAACTCTGGATAACATATTTTGCGGTATGGAATGAAACGCATTTCTTATTCGTACTTTCATATCCTGAAATATCGTTGGCGGTGTATCGTGAACAATATTTGTGATATATCCCCATAAAAAATAGTTGGGACTTGTAAGGTCCGGAGACCTGGCTCGTCAGTTCTGTGGACCTCCTCGTCCTATCCATCTATTTGGATATTGTCGATCTAACTCGTTTCTAACACGTCTATCAAAGTGTGCAGGAGCACCATCTAGCTGCATCCACAACCGTTGACGTATATTAATAGGTATACTTCCCAACAGCACAGGCAAATTATCCCTAATAAAGGTGACCATCAAAAAAGTAAGTACTACTTGCGCTCCACCCCACACATTAACAGACCATATGTGCTGGTGATCAAGGGTTCTAAAAATATTAGGGTTTTCGTCACTGTAATAGATGTCTATTAACTAATCCGTTCTTATGAAAAGTTAACTCATCGAAAAAAGTGCATAATCAACAAAATTTTCTTCATCACCAAACTTTTCTAAAATCCATAAACAATAATTCAGTCGTCGATCATAATCTTCTTCAAAAAGCTGTTGATATAGTTGAATGCGATACGTGTGGAATTTGTACTTTTTAATTATTCTTTGGATACTCTGTCTGCTTATTGCAGTTGTTTCACAAATTTTTCGCTGACTTGTGTGAGGGTGTGCAACTAGAGATAACATCACTAAATATTCATTTTCCTAATTTCCAGTAACCGGTTTTGGCCGTTCTTGCATATTATAAGATACACTGCCTGTTCTTCGGAAAAGCTGCAACAACTTTTCCAATGAACGCTTGTTAGGATGACTCCTGTTACGATACCTTTGAGCATATACTCTTGACGCTAATATACAGTTTTCTTCACACTCACCGATTATCAAAATCATATCAATTCGTTCTTCCTGGGGATAAGTTCTCATTTTACAATATTTCGAAAAGACAATAATTTTAAACTAGTTAAAACAATGATAATGGTTTGATTAACAAGTTGTGTCACTGTCAAATACTTTTTGTTTCATAATAATTAACGTCATCTAGGCCAGAGCCTACTATTATTGAAAAAAATAGTATTTCATAGGAAATCGTAAATGTATGTTTTTATTGACCCCATATTGTAATTTTGGTATTTATTTCAATATGAAGCGAATTTAACATATTTCGCCTCAATAATTAAGACACGTACATCTTCTTATTTTGAAGAATGCTTTAATATTTCAGAAATGGCAATAAATTTGAGTTTTTACATTTGCCTGCATTTTACTTTAGATACACCGTATTTCCAAAAATGTAAACTTGTACTTCTAGCGAATCTACGTATTCCTTAATAACAAGGTTTTAAAAACGCTTTTTAAGCTTTTCTTTACAATACAGTGTGTTTAATTTTTAAGATAAAAAAATTACTCATAAGTAACATATAAAAACGCCTTTTTTGTAAAAAGCGGATGGGATAGGTATAGGGAACCCTAATATAGTTTTGAAGGGAATCTAATTCTGCGTCAAATTACGCCACTAAATACGGAGTGTTCCATTCAACTTTAAGAAGTATTTGATTAAATGTGTGTCCAAATTTTGAGGCAATTTTTTTCGCCACTCTGTATAATATTGAATTAAACATTTCATGTTGTAGTTAACTTTAACCTTTGAGCTAAGCAGTACATTTAATCACGAGCAGCTCGTTATACGTTACAGGGTGAAAACAATTTTCAAATTATGGTCTGGTTTTTAAATTTCTCAGAAACGGTCAGTTTTAAGTATGGGAAATATAATAGTATTTCACCTTTATTTTGTCTATAGTATCTAAAAATATAAAAAAATATGGGGTGTTCCATAAGAAAAAATATAACTTTGGTATGTTATTTTTTTGGGGATCACCCTATATATTTTAAAGTAATTTTGGAATATGCTCCTCATGGACCTACATATGACTGGGATAAATGTTTTCCCCTAACTTTCTTAATTTCTCGTAGAAATACCGAGGCGAATGTGGTGGGCCACCCGGTATATATATATATATATATATATATATATATATATTGGAACAGTACGGAATAGTAAATATAACAAATTGAGATGTAATTCAAGTGAGGTTATATTAATCACACATTGCAAGGATTAAAATAGACATAACTAAGAAATACTAATATATCACTTGCTTTCATTAAAAAAAATCATAGTATTTAAAACAATAGTAGTAAATAATAATAATATAAAACATTACAGAGATAAAACAGGAAATTAAAAACAGATTGTAGCCATGTAATTCACAAATAAATATAAATCATTTAATATTCAAACATTCAGACTCAATAACAATCAATAAACTTTAATTGTAAATGTTAATATTTAATTATAAGAGTGTAATTGAAAATGAATCGAACAGTTAATGGACAAACGGAAGACTTTCAAAATGAATTTTAATATAGTTATTATTTTAGTATAGATTTAGAGAAACTTTGAATGTGTTGCCAATTTATATTCATGATGAACTCTACAATGAATTTACTCATGATTGAGATATTTTTATTTAATTCAATAGTTCATATATGTAACTTTTTGATCATCCTGGTAGATAGCGATTGACAGAAAATTTAATTAATTCCATGAAATCAAGTGAGTTTTTCTGAAAGGTCTATATAAACCTGTGTAGAATTTGACAGAGAGATTATTATATTTCAATCGTCAAGGGGAGATGTACAAAATTGTGAATTGTGTCCTAATAATTTACTAGATAGAATGCTTTGGAAAATAAAGAACAAATGAACTGAAATAGAGGAGGCCATATTGGAAATGAGGGAAGAGAGTGGTTGAAAACTTGGAGTATGATAAAAACCATGTTAAATTAACAAATAGCATATAAAAACCTATAACAGATGCAGAACTTACCTCAATTAAACCAGGACTAAACTGTGAGTCATTTATTTACATACTAAACATCACATCTTGAAAGTGCATATCTTTAGAACATTTTCCGTACTTACAAACATTCAATTCAATAAAGTATCGAAGCCATATAACTGTAAAGAGACTGAAATTGTGTTATTAGTGATAAAAATACGATTTTTTTTATGAATTTTGTAATATTGAATTGTAACTAGTAAGAAATAATTTAATCAACTTACCTACCAACAATATGAGCTCATATAAACGATTATCTTTATAATCTGAAAGTATTTCAATCTTCGCATATTAATTTCAATCATTTAACAAATAATATTCGTTTCTTTTTAAATCTTGCTTAAAAATAACCTTACTAAATAATTTTATATCTAAGAACAGTTTTCAGATTATATATATATATATATATATATATATATATATATATATATATAATAAACAACGAATAGATTTGTGGGTATTACACGCAAATAGAAGAAGGGGCTACTGAAAAGAATGGTAACCGCAGCCATGTATGTTTCTGGCTTATTAGCTGTCATCGGTACGGTACAACAAAGAAAAGATGTGAAACATGGGAGCTAAGCTAATGAAACATATATAAGCTATACATCCACTGGTCTGGTCTGAATTTAAGGAAGGAATTTTAACGTTTTGAATGTTCAATGAATGAAATATATTTATTTGTATAAATTTACAATTAGTGTGTCGGTTATTTTCCCAATTTTCAGGAATTAGAAGGCGACAAATGTTTTATTCACTGTGGATTTAAAAAGTCTGCAGTAAGGTAGGCAACCCTATCTATGCCCACATACAGAATCCTTTGAAATAAATATACTATGTGTAAAAGTTTATTTTTCTTTAAATTTTGTTACGTTCTCGTTAATTTTTAAGCCCTACCTTATCATGATATAAAGTAAGAATATTAAATATTCGCCGTATGTACACTCATGTAATAAACTTACACATAAATATAAAACATAAAATTAACAACCATTACAAAACACATATAAGCATCGTATACACACACAGATAAACGAGACGATACCAATATATATATATATATATATATATATATATATATATATTATAATGATAATATCAATTTTATATCAATATTATTTTATTTTATGATTTAATTATGTTATTTATGAGTATAATGACTTACCTTCGGCTGCTCTCTCCCTACAAAGCCGGGGCATGAGAAACTCTTTTTCTGTTCGAATTCAGACCGCCAATTTAATAATAATAATAATATCTATAGTGTATATGTATTGAAGATAAGTGAAATTAGCTGATATCTTCTTGTATGTGTATAGTGAATGAAAGATTTGATAATTTATTTATTCCAATTAATTTAAAAAAAAAATTGCATTACCCCTCTGGCGTTTTCGACATGCGAGGTAGAATATATAACCTTGAGTTACCTGCAGCTGCGCAGAGGGATATTTTATTGCAATCCGAACATCAGCTGACCTGTAAATTGTTCTCGATATGCATGAACGAAATACGTATGTACAAGATATTTACATAGATTTACAAAAAATTATATGGACATGATAGATAGGATAAAATTACATATATGGATTTATACATGATTATTCGATAGTTAAGTCTTAATTACTTATATTATCAAGAATCTTGATAACATTTAAAACAGGTAAGTACAAGTTCCTTATTAGTAGAATCTTATATTAACAGTAGAACACTTATTATAGGTTTTCCACTATGAAAACAACGTTACAGGGCTCTGAAAATAGTATGGACATTGAAAAAATGTAAAACAATGAGGTTATGTTGATATATAAGGCCATAAAAACAGTTTTCCCTTAATTCTAGTTGCCACCTGTCAACTAACAGGTGACGCTCATAGATATATGCTTACCTTATCTACACTGGGCCCTCCTTCTGTAACGAATCTTACAATCACCGGCTTTTCTGAACCTGCTACGAATCCAAAACCTAGAGATGGGGATCTTTCTAAGGTTACAGCTCGTGGTTCGGGCATTGGAGCAGGATCCGGATTTCTGACGACGGGAGATTCATAAGTAGTCGTTTTGTTTACATGACTGAAATGAAAAGAAATCTTAATAATATATCCAGAGAACAGAAGATAAGGGATTATTCCAAAATAGTTTCCGAAAAACCTCGGTTTACGTAGAAAATTTTAGAACAAATGAGCTAGAGGTACTAACTTTTATAATTATAGTACAATAATCATTAAAAAATTCAATTGTAAAATAAGAAACGTTGTCTTTATATTTACTTTATGTAATAGGTCCTTCCAGAGTCGTCCAAAGCTCTTTCCCATCCATATGGTAATGCGTCCTCTCCGCATTTCCATGCCTCTGCCGGTGGTAGCCATCCCGCAGTTCGAGTAACGTGACTGAAACAAATAATTTTTTTTAGTCTCGAGTAAAAGTAATTCTATATCTGCCGAGGCAGGAAGGTAGTTGTTTTCTGCACTAAATTAAAGATACAAAATATTGTTTTATAGTATACTGAAATAGCATCAAAATTATTAACTGAACAAGAGAACAGCAAAAAGTAACGTCCTGAAAACCATTCTATTATTTATCTCGACGATGGCATACAACGCTCATAATACCCGAAAAGGTAGACGGATTCAGCGGGTAGGGTAAAACAAAACCGCTGTGAATAAAGGGTTATAAAATTATGATGTTTCATATGCAGGATTAGGAAAAAAATGTATTCAAAATATTATATCGTTATCCACAAAAAAGAATTTTGTTTATATCAATCGATTCACCCTTATTCTGGAAATTTTAAAAACGTTTCATTAGATTGCGTCAAATAAATACTTTACTGGTTAAATACAGGGATTAATATTGAATTACAGTACAATTCCCTTAAAAAACAAGACGATCTTTGATGGCTTTCAATTTTAAGGAAAAATGCATAATCTGTGAACTATAGTTTCGAACTTTGAGGCTGGCTAGAAAACAAAACGAATAGAATAGAACAACTTATGTTAGTTTTATTCTAAAAACTATATTCAGTTTTTATGTGCATAAACTTCCAATGTGTTCAATCCATTCCTTGCTTCCCAGTAATTTTCCTTTAATTTTTATCCGCAGCTCTGCTATGTAGGTCCTAAGTATCACGTAGAGCAGCAGAGAATAAAGAGTTTAAAGGTAATGAGGTTCCCTCCTCAATTGAAGTAGTAGAACCAAAGTTTTCTGTGAGCCCTATTACTCCTATGCCTAAATCTCCTCTTAAATATGATAGGGTCAAAGTTTCCACTCCTAAGTATTCAAAGACACCTCCATCAGTGGTACGTAAATCTCAACGAATGATTAAGACTCCTGATAGGTTGGATTTGGAACCATCGCTAGGACCTTGAACAAAGCTAAGTGGGTAGGAGTGTAATATATGCGACAGTGTAAACGCACCTTAATGGGATTTTGACAGCCAACATAATTAGTCCCTAGAGGGGTACCAGCAATAACTATTATTGATCAATGTGCGCTTTCATCTAGGTAGTCCTGTCATGGCGTCTAACAAGGAACGACACACAAAAAACTGTCTAATTCATATATGTCATCCATACTGTCTAACAAAATATAATTAGTAAACTGTTAGAACTTTCACCAAAGAAGAATTGTTCAAATTCCTCTGTGAAGCGCCAGATGAAATATTTTTAATGAAAAAGGTAAATAACACTACTCATTACTGTGTAAATATTAATAAGCTATTTTATTGACAGCTAGTATTAATTATGGGAGTTTTCAGTGCATGTCCCAGCAATCACAAATGTATATGTTACATAAAAACAGGGGAGGAACGATTTTTATATAAAACATTTATATATTTTTTATGTAGTACTTATGTAACAAAATCTTTATAAATTTTGTTATATATTCTCAATATTTATATTATAAAATGTTTTATATATTGGATATATCTAATTTTATATGTATTCAAGATGTAAGTTCTGCTACTACATAAATATGAAAAAAAATTTATATATATTTATTACGTAAAATTTGTTATATATAATATTTTATATATTTCATATGTATTTTTTACGAACCTCGTCTAATGTCTTTCTAAAGAAAAAGAAGAAAGTCTTCAGTATTATAACCTTTAAATTGTCACGAGTCGATGTACCCACATACCTGCAAGTATAATAACGTTTTAAAAGGTTTTTCGTTAGTTTTGTCTGTGTGTTTGTTTTCAGTTTTGTTTGTAGTGGAATGGAGAACACATCATGTACGTGTTATTATTATTATTATTTTCAACAGGCAAGGGGCATCGCCAATGAAGCAGTTCATTCAACTGTCGTTTACAAAAGCTTATTTAACAAACGTATTAAAAAGGTTAACTATGAAATTAACTGTCTCGACCCTTACTTCGTGGAATATGCTCATATTAGTGTTTTTAAATGAAACTCACGGTCTCTAGTTAATTCCACAATATAATAAAAGTTATTGAAAATTCTAAAAAATTGACAATTATTTCGATAAATCTGACGATGATATTGATTTATCGAAACAATTGTCAATTTTTTCGAATTTTCAATAACTTTTATTATATTGTGGAATTAACTAGAGACCGTGAGTTTCATTTAAAAACACTAAGGTTAACTATATCAAAATATACAATGAAATAAACAATTACAAATCACATTATACCTATCTCACTAAAGTACTTTTCAAGATGTAACGCGAAAAATTCGCCGAGCTGTCGTAAATTTAACGATTGGCAAGCTTGTCGAGGGATAGAATCCAAAGAACGGTATGCGAGAAGTGGTCAGTCCTCCATTTGTCGTCGAAGTGTACACACACATTACTAACTTTAAAATTTTTTGCATGTGCTCTGGGAGCCATTAGAATTCGATAGGAAAAACCGACAATTTCGTCGTAGGGAAAGAAAAATACGGCTGGAACCAACAGCTGGTAGCTTTGACCCGATAAGTTACTGAACCAAAAACGGTCGATGACTGTGGGTTCCTTAAGGATTTACTGGAATTGTATACTGGTGGTAAATTTTCCGTAGACGGCGTTAGCTAGAAGGATTCATTAACAAGGTAAATGGTTGAGAATACTTTCTCGGAATTAACAGTTTTGTAGGTATTTTAACGTAGAAATTTTGCTTTCATTCGTAATTTATTGGAGTATGTAATCTGGATTTCGCGAGATAGTTTCGTTGTATTTCATAAATTCTTATTAATTCATATTCTCAATTGCTTTATATTTTGTTGAAATAAGAATATATCACGGAGGTTGTATAAATATTCAGGGATGTGTCCAACGACGTAGTTTTTATATTATGGGTTTTTATTGGTATCGTAGTTTTTTTTGCTAAGCGGAAAAAAACCAGTCATATAGTTTTTATTCTCAGTGTAGGTGGCTTTTATACAGTTAAAAGTCATGAGGTATGATTATTTGCGAATTTCGGGTATTGTTAATATAGTCAGTATGATGGGATATTACGGGGGTACGTCGAAAATTTGACCGGGGTAAAATGTAAACCCTATGTAGAGGCTAATTCGTTTCTCTATTTTAGGGTTTTTTTTTTGTAAGTGGATGTCAAAACTCACTGATTGGAATTTAATGGGTCAGTGAGACTAGTTCCAGGAGGACTGAAATAGTCTGGAGCAACATCAGTTCCTGTTCTGGTTCCGGAAAAGGATAAGTTGTAACGCGAAAAATTCGCCGAGCTGTCGTAAATTTAACGATTGGCAAGCTTGTCGAGGGATAGAATCCAAAGCACGGTATGCGAGAAGTGGTCAGTCCTCCATTTGCCGTCGAAGTGTATACACACATTACTAACTTTAAAAATTTTTGCATGTTCTCTGGGAGCCATTAGAATTCGATAGGAAAAACCGACAATTTCGTCGTAGGGAAAGAAAAATACGGCTGGAACCAACAGCTGGTAGCTTTGACCCGATAAGTTACTGAACCAAAAACGGTCGATGACTATGGGTTCCTTAAGGATTTACAGGAATTGTATACTGGTGGTAAATTTTCCGTAGGCGGCTAGAAGGATTCATTAACAAGGTAAATGGTTGAAGATACTTTCTCGGAATTAACAGTTTTGTAGGTATTTCAACGTAGAAATTTTGCTTTGATTCGTAATTTATTGGAGTATGTAATCTGGATTTCGCGAGATAGTTTCGTTGTATTTCATAAATTCTTATTAATTCATATTCTTCATTGCTTTATATTTTATTGAAATAAGAATATATCACGGAGGTTGTATAAATATTCAGGGATGTGTCCAACGACGTAGTTTTTATATTATGGGTTTTTATTGGTATCGTAGTTTTTTTTGCTAAGCGGAAAAAAACCAGTCATAGTTTTTATTCTCAGTGTAGGTGGCTTTTATACAGTTAAAAGTCATGAGGTATGATTATTTGCGAATTTCGGGTATTGTTAATATAGTCAGTATGATGGGATATTACGGGGGTACGTCGAAAATTTGACCGGGGTAAAATGTAAACCCTATGTAGAGGCTAATTCGTTTCTCTATTTTAGGGGTTATTTAGTCTGGAGCAACATCAGTTCCTGTTCTGGTTCCGGAAAAGGATAAGTGAATAGTTTTCCTTTTTATTCTTCATTTTCATTAGTAAATTCACCTTTATGTTTTATTTCTTTTTGCGACAATTATTATAATCTTGCTTACACTGGTACTTTGTATTTAAAAATTTGAAATCTTTGCTCATAGTTTATAAACACGCTAAGACACTACGGTACGTACCTGGTATTGCGTTATTTAGTGGTTTTATTTTTTTTGTCTATTTCTGACAATTTTGTGAATATAACTTGAATTGTATTTTCGCTAGCAACGCTAAACGCGATTGCTATTTAAATTTTAGGTTTATGCAACAATTTATATTGATATTGGTATAATTTGCGGAAGGGTGAACCCTTGTAATTGTACATTGTTGATTTTTGATAAATATTATCGTTGTATTTTTGGGACATTGTACATGAACTATTTGGTCGTTTCCCTAGAATTATAGAATCTGCTCGACAGTTATTTATTTGTTTGTAACTGATAAGTTAGTTATAAATTTTTGGTTTTATGTAGATTTCGGCCTTCAGCCCATCTACATCCTGTGTTTACAGCCTTCAGCTGAGCTCAGACATTATTTGCGATATTGTTGTAGTGACATTGTAACAAATATTTTGAAAAGAGACCTTTGGTCCACCAAGACTAATTAAAATTTCAATCAGGGGATACTTGCTGACTTTTATTTTCTTATGATAATTTACCTATCAGATTAACCTTTGGAGTGTGTAGTGAATGTTGTTAACCCACTGAGGAGTTGTGGGCTAATTAGAGAAGTCGTGGGTGCTTGCCAAAACTTCTCTGGCGCCCTTTTTGTATACTTAATAATTATTTGAAAAATCCACCCCTTCTTCGACTCGAAGCTAGTCGACTGGCGAGCACGGGTTGTACCACGTGAGACAACCCGCATACCTATAACGAGCACTGTGAGGGTTTGTAGGTTTTTCTCGTTATAAAGACAATATTTTCGGTTTAACTTACAACTTAGACATGGTTTAACAATAATTCCTTGTGTAGGGAGTCGTTATTCCGAAACAAATACCGCCGCCTATGTATGCACTTAGGGCTCAAGTAGATTTTCTAATAATATCAAATAAAATACACATCTTTAATCCTGTCACAAAATATCTTGAAATGGATTAATTAACACTTATCTGTTGAAAGTTAATTATATTCGAATACTTGGGTTAATATAAATTATGAATTTTAGGCAAAATAACTGTTTAAAAGGAAAAAAATTGAAAGACTTCTGTGATTTATCAATAAGACAGAAAAACGATACGTAGTACAATCTTACAATGGTGACAGTGAACCAGAAATACATACTATAGAGACATCTCACTCATGGTTAGGACAAAGAAATAAGTACAAAATAAGGAACTTAAAATCAATTAAGTTATTTCAAGGTATTGTTACTATATGATTTATTTATTTAATATAATTAATATATACCTACATTTTTAGAAACGTTGCTAAAACAGTTTATTATGACATGCACTGATTTTGATTAAATCACCTTGGTGTGGATAAGGCTAAATAAAGAGACTCCAGAGGGAAAAGAAGGGCGAAACTGTAACCCTTCAAAACAATGGATAATATCACTCAATATTGCCCACACGCTTACAAGTGGACATCGAAAAGTCTTCTAAGAGAATATTTTTCATGGTTAATTATTGTTTTGTTTTTGAATATTCATTTGTTTTGCATTATCTTTTTATATTTTATTATCATTTAGTTTTTTAATATTTTTAGTTTTGCAATCTTTTTTTTCATTAGGTGTTTTGTTTTTAGTTTCTCTTTTTTATGTTAATAAAATGAATGTACTTATATGCTATTTTTTTAGTAACTAAGTACCAGCTACTAAATTCCAAAGATAGATAAATACCATTGAAAATATATAAATATTAAATTGTATTAAGTTGCTTAAAGTTTGAAATAGTCATAAGGTAGGTATTGAATAATATAGTAAGAATAGTTCCTTAATCTTTTGGCCATCAACACTACTAAAAATATTGTATTTCATTTCATCTATGAAAAATAATGTTTCAACAGATTTTTCTGAATTTATTATAAATTAAGAATTTCGCTGAATTTTTCCATAGATCCAATGAAATAAAATATTTCCGGTAAGGGGTGAGGCAAAAGAAAAATTAGGTAACTTTTCTTACATATTTATTATGTAATATTTAATACATAAATATTCTCTAGATATTATCTCATTTTTACATATATATTACATAGTAATTTGGAAATATTTGAGATATAATTTATAATATGTATTTCTTATATCATTATTGTTCTCTAGCTATGATGGCCTTTGTCAGTATTCAATACATAAATATTATCTAGTTGTGACTTCAGTTTTATATAACTGTGACTTTTATATTGCAAAAAATATGTAACATTATGTATTCAATATGTTTTTGTGTTTGCCGGGGTAGACGAGATGAACTTGTGAAAATGACCATAGAAGACATTGAAGACAAAAATTCGCTATTAATAGTAAAAATTCCTGACTCAAAAACAAGAAAAAGTCGTGTCTTTACTGTTACTAATAGTGAAGAACTTGATTTTTTATCATTCTACAGAAGGTATGTTGCGTTGAGACTATCAGATCACGACACCCCATATCGTCGATTTCTACTATACTGTCACGGAAAATGCTCTAAACAAGTGGTGGTAATGAATATAATTGAAAAAATACCCTGTGACATCGCCCAGTATTTGAATTTACCAGATTATAAATTATATATAGGCCACAGTTTACGTCGCACGTCAGTTACTCTTCTAGATAATGGAGGAGGTGATATCATCCAACTGAAACGTCATGGATGTTAGAAAAGTTCTTCTACAGCCGAGGGATACATTGAAGAAAGCATTAATAATAAAATTGTAATGGCACAGAAAATCTTGGGTAAAGGTGAATCATCTAAAGTGCAAATTGTTGAATCAGTAACAATGTTGGAACATAGAATTTCAAACTCATCTAGACTTTCTTCGTCGTCTGGAATTGTCTTAAAAATTGTAAAAACTTTTTTTTATTTGCATTCATCAAATTAAATAATTTTTTAGAAATATGTAAACTCCTCGATTGTAGGAAAAATCTTGTGTGTAATTCGAGCGCAAATTCATTGTCGATTTCAAGAGATTACCGCGCTCCTGCGTCGCGCGGCCAGTGCCTCTTTCAAACGACAATATAACATTTTTTCTTCAAACGTATAATAATAAGTCAAGTGAATAAAAACTAGCACTTTCTAACTAGCATATGCTAGGTCTAGTAAGCATTTGGTCAAATCAGTGTGAAAAAAGATTTGTAGAAAATACTAGGGCAAGTTTAGTAGAATCCGGAAAAACCCAAGCACTTACTCGCGGGGTAGTACATGCTAGACCAAGTAAATGCTAGGTTTTAACGTTCCTGTCACGACACGTTCTCCCCTCCACTACCTTTCAGTCTACTCCACATCGGCGGCATATCCCTCTCTCAATCTGACAATGATTTTAATAAAATAGAAAAAAATGATCGCACTCTGTTTGTACGTCTCCTTCCGGATCACATTGTCTTACTTAGCAAATCAAAAACCCCTGCTGTGATGAATGCTAAGAAAGAAGCTTGGGAAACCTTACGTTCTGATTACTGTGGTGCATTGGGGAAACAAGTTACTGTAGGCCAACTAATAAAAGCATTGAACAATGTGAAGTCTACCGCCAAGAAGAAGACTGACGTAAAAGTGACGGGAAACATTCTTGGAGTTGATAGAAGATGATAACCCAGTATTCCATAAAATCCCGGGTAATATTTCAGTTGGCACAAGTGCCGGGCCCCAAGTTCAGCAATCAACCAGTGATGACATCCAAGAAAGATTGCCGAATGCAGAAACTGAAGGGAAACCAAACAAAACAACTAAATCTGCTGCCGACTACCACAAAAAAAATCAGAAAAAGTGAAAAAATTGTGTCGAATCATGAAGCAGATGAAACTAAAGACCTGTCCACACAGCAGTTGCAAAGGATTGTTTTGTTGCAACAATACAAACTGAATAAGATCAAACTGGAGAAGGAAACTATATTGTTGGAAACCATGAAGAAGCAAACCGTTGAAAAGTCTACTCTCAAACTTATTGCCGTACTGGCAAAAATAATTGTGCAGTTGTGGACTATTTTTTAAAAACAGGACTTACGTTCGACTACAATAGTACTAAGATACTGCAACATGCGGACCGATACAAACATCGATTGTTTTTTGAGATGTATCATATTGCTAGGAACCCTAACGCGATAAACCTAAAATCAGACACTAATGGACTCAGTAATATTTATTGTCAACTTTTAAAATCGTTTTAGAAATTAATTTGTCTTATCAACCTGTAATTTGTTTTAGTGTGTTTCTTATCAGTTTTTTGTAAGCACTTTTATATCTATACCTTATTGGTTTTTTAAAATTATTTTAATTAGTCTTGTCATAATATATAATAATATAATATAATATTTATTCAATAAAGATAGATACAATAATACATAAAACGATACTCTAATACATAGGAAATAATTACAGTAAATTGAATAAACAGTTTAGGTCACTAAGGTAGTTATTATTACTACTTGTATTGTGACCGGAAAACATGAACAAATCAGTTTTTTGTCAAATCCAGTAAGTTGTCCAATCCGGTAATAAGTTAAATCCAGTAAATTATCAAGTTTTATAGTAAATTTTTAGGGGGTACCATATCAATTGTTAGACACACAAACTGCCGAAATGGATACTGTTAATTATGATAGAGTTTGATTTAATATATTGGTAAAGAACTGTCTATCTGTTTCCATAATCCACTTCTTAATTCGCTTTTTAAATACATTGTAACTTTTTGAACTTTTTATATTATCAGGTAACAACACATAAATTCTTGCTGCTATATAGTTAGCATTTCTTTGACCAATAGTTTTTCCACTGCGTGGGAAAACGATCCCCTCATATCTCCTAGTATTGTAAGAATGTTCATGATGTACCAATTTTATTTTACTTTGGAATACAAACAACAATACTTTTTGACTGAAAATTTGACGTACGTCTTTTACCTGGGCATCCATATACAATTGATTCGATGGATATAAAATATTTTTTTGGAAGATGATTCTTAAAAACCATTTTTGTAAAATATGAACTTTATTCAAGAAACAATCCCTCACTCCGCCCCAGCCCACAATGCCATAAGAAATCAATGATTCCACTAGTGAGAAATATAAGACTTTTAATTCATTAGGCTCAAGAATTTCTTTTAAATACTTAAACTTTGGAAGATGGCCTCTTATTTTTTTTACTATGTCATTACATTGCAGATCCCACCTCAAATGACGATCAATTGTAATACCAAGATATTTTATTTTTTCTACTTCTTCAATGTGGTTTGTTACTCCGATGTTCAGTGGCTCCAAGTTAGGTAAGCCAGTTTTGTAAGATGAAAAAGGCAAGTAATTTGTTTTACTACAGTTGAGAATTAGCTTATTCAATTGTAACCATTTAGCAATACTAGGAAAATCATTTTCTATTTTATTTTTTAGGTCTTGCCATGTGGAGCAACTATAAAATACTACGGTGCCATCTGCAAAGCTGATGATCTCACCCTGAACATTCAAGTAAAGCATACTATTGATGTATAGAAGGAACAAAAGTGGACCAAGAACAGTTCCTTGAGGTACACCATATGTAATTTTATGTGGTGCACTCATTACACCATCGATTTCAACCCTTTGATCCCTATCAGATAAATAACTTTCTATGAGTTTATATACATTGCCTCTAATTCCATACTTCTCCAATGTATCCAATAACGATTTATGGCAGAAGGTATCAAATGCTTTGGAGAGATCCAAGAAGATACATATAGCAGGAACATTTCTATCAAGCGAATCATAAACAAGAGAAGTTAACTTATATATCGCATCCTCAGTCGACCTAGACTCTCTGAAGCCATATTGACGATCGGATAAAATTTTATGTTTGTTTAAAAAAGAACAAAGTCTAATTTTTATTATTTTTTCTATTATTTTTGAAACATTGGATATTAGTGACACAGGTCTGTAATTAACCATTTCTGTCTTATCTCCACCTTTGTATAGAGGTTTAACTACAAAATTTTTTAGAATTTTTGGAAAGGTCCCCGTGCTTAAACATTTATTTATTATGTATGTTAATGGACTTGCAATCTCATTAGATATTTCTCTTAATGTTTCAGACCTTATACCATCGAGACCCGGTGAATTTTTAAGCCTTTTAATTTCTAGACGTCACTGAATTCCAGACTATAAAAATCTGTAAGTTCACTATTTGTTATTGTGTGCAATTGTTTATTAAATAAATTTTGTAGTATCTCCTGATGAAGCTACCAAACGGTGGCGAAATATTGAGTATAGGATAATAGTTTCATTTATTTTCACTGACCGAATACCCGATAATTCCCTCTCTCTCTCCTCCCCCTCTCTCTCTCTCTCTCTCTCTCTCTATATATATATATATATATATATATATATATATATATATATATATATATATATATATATATATAAAAGGTAATTGATTTTTCGTTATCCACAATCGGCACCATTTGAGAAGCATCATCATATCAATATTAAAATACCACAATGACAATACCGCACAATGGTACATTTATTAACCAGTTACACGAGTTCATGAGAGATTATTATGAAATCGATAATGAATAAAACGAAAGAGAAAGAGAGAGACAGGGTTGAATTGTCCCTTGTGGGTCAATCCAATAATTCGTTGGAGTAAAAATATGCGTGGTTTCGAACCGCTTTGGCCATTAAGCCGTACAAAGTGAAATACAATACGTTTTTTTTTCGTATCAGGTAACAAGAACGTCACTTTTGATTAAACACATTTTTGTTGGAAGCTTTCCTTCGCGTGATTTTAATTAACCACTACTTTTTTTAAATAAAGTTCATTGCATGTTTTGGCTTTTTCCGTTATGCCTATTTTGGATTGTAAGCTACTCCCATTGCTCGTTCCCATTGTCCTTATTTAATATTTCTTTGAAATAGGTGCATATCCTATATTTGTATCATTTCGCTTTCATCCTTTATTAGGAACTTTTTATACATATGGTCCTCTGTCCAAATTTCCCTTTATTATATTTAATTTCTTGATAAAAGTTCTTCAGTTTATTTTTTATAAAATTTTCTTTTATGTGTTTTATTCTGTCCTCCATTCCTTTTCGGTTTTTTTGTCCTACATGTCTTCTTTGTTCTTTGTACTGCATTTTGTCTTTATATGTACCAGTTCGTAACATTTTCTGTTTGGCTTGGCTTCTCTTTTTACTTCCTTCTCTACATTTTAAATCGAACCATTCTTCTCTTTCCCCTTTTTTGTTTTCTGTGGTATTATTCACCTCCTTCTTTATAATTACCTTTAAATGTTGCCATTCGTCGTCTACATTGTGATTCTCGAGGGTTTTCTTTAATTCTCCTTCGTATTTTCATTTCGTTATTTTGCTATCTATGAGCCTTTCCAACGAGATAGAGAGAATGTGGAATATTTTGTGACCGAGTTCCGTGCCAGAGATCAGAATTGTGATTTTCCAGCAGGGTTCGTAAATAAGACTATCAGAATTCAAGTGGTAGTAGGGATCCTCCCAGATAATGAAATATTTTACGTAGTGTCTGGTGCCAGGCAAACATTGTTAAGTTATCATGCTTCTGAAAAGCTGGGAGTTGTTCAGAGCTTGTTTGAGGTTATTGATAATGGTAAAACTTTGCACCCACATAAGAAGTTTCCACAACTCTTCAGTGGACTAGGAAATAGAAAACAGTCTCATCACATAATATTTTATGCAGTACCTTATGCACTGTGTGTTCCAAGACGCGTGCCCCTGCCACTTAAATAGGTTTGAAACAATTGTTAGATAACCTTTGTTCTAAAGGTGTAGTTAGTGAACCAACTCACTGATGTGCACCTGTTGTAATTGTCCCAAAGCCTAATGGTCGAATTCCGTTGTGTGTTGACCTAACCCAACTTAATTTAATAAAAATGTGGAGAGGGCACTTTTTCCAATTCCAGACGTGGATGGTACTCTTGGTCAAAATGAAGAAGCAAAGATTTTCAGTAAAATTGATGCCAATAATGGATTCTGGCAAATTCCATAAACTAAGGAAAGTATGGTTCTTACAACCTGTTCAGAAAAATGCCTTTTGGACTATCCTCTGCACCCGAAGTTTTTCAAAAACAGATAAGCCAGTGGCTTCAAGGGATAGATGGGGTGATATGTCTATTTGCTGATGTCATAATCCATGGGAAAAACCTGCTGAAACATTATGAGTATTTGGAAACAGTAGTGACAAAACTAGGAAATGCTGGCTGAACTTTGAATTTAGAAAAATGTGAATTCAAAAAAACATACCATATTATGAGCTATTGAGTGTTGACAAACAATGAATGGTGTTGGGAAAAAATGGAAATTATGGTTTTCCAAAAGATTAAGAAAATAGTAGCAAACCCACCTGTTTTAGTATTGTATGATGTATCTAAGGAGGCTATATTATCTGTGGACAGCTCTTTATATGGACTAGAAGCAGTTCTAATGCAGCGTCAGTGATACAATGTATTCAAGTCCATAGCCTATGCTTCACGGACCTTATCTTCAACTGAAAAACGGTATGCCCAAATAGAGAAGGAACAATTTGTATTGAGATGGACAACAAATCGTTAGTGTCAATCCTTGGACAAAAAGACCTGGATAGTCTAACTCCACGTCTTCAACGAATTAAAATGCGATTAATGAGATACTCATATGAAATAAAGTATACACTTAGAATGGAACTAATAATCGCTGATATTCTGCCCAGGAGCCCCTTGAACTCTGAAGGTTGTGAAGAGTTGACTGAAGAAATTTCAGCATATGTACAGCATATTATTGAAAGCTTTCCTTCAACAGATCAGAGTCTGGCAGAAATTATTCATTGTCAGCGTCAATACCCTATATGTTCCGAGTTGATCAAATATTGTGTTGAGGGCTGGCCTCTACATCATAAGTCCTCTCAAGAGACAATTCCATGCTGGGAACATACAAATGTAATCACTTTACAAGAAAAACTTCTGATGATAGTCGAATTATTATTCCACATGAATTGAGCATGCGAGCATGCCCTAGCGAAATTACACGTTGGTCATCAAGGAATCAGAAAATGTCGATCTTTAGCTAGATAATATGTGTGGTGGCCAGGACTATCGTTACACATTGAGGAAATTAGTAACAACTGTGTTCCTTGTATTCAACCCACTGAGCAAAGAACATTGCAAAACATTGCTGCAAATTACATTTATATACAATTTGAAATGTTTCCTGGATAAGTTGCAGTAATAATATTATTGCGTTAGTTTAGTTGAAACATTGTGACTTGATCATTAGAGAAACATTTCATAATGTTGAGATTTCCTTCCCACTGAAACGTTTGTGATTGAGGTTGCCGTGATGTTCTTAGATATGCCAGTTGTAATATTGCATCAGAATTTTTTCAGAAACATTGCTGTAAGTTAGTTATTTGTTATTTTTGAAACATTTCGCTATTAAGTTTCAGTTACATTGTCAAATACACAAATTGAAATATTGTCATTTACTTTCGCGAGTAACATTGTTGTAAGTTATTTATTTCTTCCTGTCGAAATATTTCCATATGAAGTTTCAGTACCTATCCAAATTGGAATATTGCGATATTTTTTAATCAAGAAACATTGCTGTGAGTTAATAATATTCCTTCCTTCTGAAAAATTTCTAGATTCATGACGTTTATTTCGATTACTCTCCGGCACACTTTTCGGATTTCGAATTTATATATTTCTAGATTAGGTCTGATCGGAACTGAGTGAATGGTTCCCGATGCATCGTTTTTGTTTTTTGCGTCGCGCGTCACGTATTCTGATCGGCAAATTCCTGACGCGATTCACCAATTCGCCAATCAGAATGCGAGAAGATAGCGTGACGTGCGTCGCAAAAGGCAAAAACGATGCATTGGGAACTCCTAACCGAGCCCAATAATAATATAGAAGAAGAACAAAAAGGTTGGGTTAGGATTTGTTTCTTGCGAGTTTCGAGTGTTTCGACCGGTCGTTGGAGGGAAAAAGAAATAACATTTTTCACATTTATTCTGTTTTCTTGGTGAAGTGAAGCAATGGATTAATTCATATTTGTATACTCTATACAATAGGATCACAGTTTCCTTTTTATTTTATAGTTGAGAATTGAAAGGCGTGTTTCAGGTATAAATGTCTGTTTTCACTTAGAATTATTACGTTTCAATAATATTAGTTGTTATATAGTATATCAACAAGACTATAGGCTCCTTCGATTTAATCACTTGTTTGTGAAGTTCATTTGAACCACAAATTTTCATTTTAATATACCTCCAGGAAGCAACGAGTAATCTAGTTGTTTCCCAGTATATAAGTTGATATCTGTGCAAATTGTGATATAGTTTTGTTATTAAAATATTTTTTATTATGAATTTTTTAGTTCAATAAATTAATGGATACATATTTACAATTTAATTTTTTTACTGCTTTTAGTATTTGTATAATGGTTTCATGCGAAGTATTCAGTGGACCATTACGTAGAAACTGACAAAACATTGAAAAAAACGAAATTGATGAATATAAAGCAGTGTTCATTCATTCATTCATTGGACTGAATTATCTGCTACTGGAAATACATGTTTTTTTTTGTATCTGATGTGTTATTTTATATGCAATATTGTTTTTATTTCGGTTCAATAAATCGTTGGAATATTTTGATTTAAATTTGCTTTTTTTTGGGTTCTCTTACTTGTTGAAAGTTCAGAACGGACACACATTCTGCGTTATAAAAGTGCAGTCACTAATGAATCTCAATAAGTACTCTTCATTAAGTACAAACGCAAGTCATTTCAATTTGAGGTTGAGAGACTAATTTATCCATTTTGAAATTTTCCAATCTTAATATAATTAAGCATTTTTCCATAATCAATATGATAATTGG
Source organism: Galeruca laticollis (assembly GCA_963921935.1). Lineage (NCBI taxonomy): Eukaryota > Metazoa > Arthropoda > Insecta > Coleoptera > Chrysomelidae > Galeruca > Galeruca laticollis. The sequence goes on from OY998177.1 coordinate 201,072,972, forward strand.
AGAGTACCTGTAACTCCCTATTTGAAAATCAAGAGAGAGTAAATTCCCAGAAATGTTTTGCAGTTATCAGTGTTAAAGGCAGTAAACCATAGACGTGCGTTTTCAAAATTAAATTAATATGGAAATAGAAATATTTAATTTGTTTTAGTTATTTATACCTAGATTACCAATTTTAGATAGATAAACATAATTCGTAAGTAGTAATTTAATTTGGGTAAAATGAAGAAAAAGTCAATATTATTTTAGGCATTTTGTTTTAGGCATATGTTTATTTATAAAATATGTATATAATATGTACAGATAATTACAATTATTTATAAATTAATATGAGGAGCTAAAAAAACAATTAAGTAGGTATATGAGAAAAACAAAACCAACCGCAAGGATAAAATTTGACGAGCAACATGCAAAAAATACGACAATATTAAATCTTAAAAAATTAAAATCTAAAAATAAAATTAAAGTACATAAATTAATAATTTTAAAGTTATGGTTCCTCGCACTCTGTGTCAGAAGATTCACCATCTGATTCTAGAGAAATTACAATGGGCTCTATAGTAATATCAATTATGTTATCTAGCTCCCACATTTTTTTTTCTATTTCTGTAACGTGTCTAATACATTTTTGCCAATTTTCACTTGTTACTTCAGATATTGCCTTATTGAAGAGATTTTTAACATCTGATAATTTAAAAGTCGTGTTATTTCTGGCAACATAACCTTTAACTTGAGCCCATATTAATTCTATCGGATTCATCTCACAATGGTAGGGTGGTAAACGAAGGATTTCAATTTCTCGTTTTTTGGCTATCTCCTCAATATTATATTTTTTATAATTTTGCTTATGTTTTTTAGCAATAGTTAACAATTCTGCCCTCAGCATTGTATTGTCAAAGGCTAAATTTTTAGAAGATAACCATTTTGCAATTTCATCCTTTTTCCATTTAGTGGTTGGTAAAGGTTTAAGTAATCTGGAGTGGTAACTTGCATTGTCCATTATAATAACCGATCCTTTTGGTATGAATTGAATCAAATGGCTTACTCATACTTTTGGGCTAACTTATTTAGACCCCTCTGAAGTTGAAGATTGTTTCATATTTGATCTCATGTCATACAAACCGGACCATAAACTTATAGATAAATACGCAGACTATTTATTAGAAAACTACATAGCGCCAGAATCTCATTTTCCACCAAATATATGGGCATATGAAAACCCATCAATTAAAAGAACCACAAATGCCTGCGAATCATTCCATTCGCACTTTAATTCTAGTTTTTATTCAAGTCACCCTTCTATATTTATTTTTATAGAAAAATTAAAAGATTGTCAGATCGATGCATATTTAAAAATAAAAAATTTAAATATTCCAGCAAAAATTAAAGACAAACAAGTAAAAAACAAACTAAAATTTATCGAAAACATGGTAAATATGCTTCGATCTGACAATATTTCTAGAATTAATTTCGTTAAATCTGTATCACATCAAAACGTTTTTTAAAAATTTATAGTTTACCTAAGTTATAGAAATAAGTTGATGTAATAATTTTATTGAAATAAAGAAATATTTTAATATAAAGCATTCTGTTATTTTATTTGATTTGCGGCCGAAAATACCTATGAGATAAGGAAGCAACTTAAAACCTTCGGCCGAATTTACCTACCGGCTTTTAGTACCTGCCCTTTTTCCGGCCGAAATTACATCCGCCCGAAGCGGTTGCCATTCTTGCCATTCGGAGGTCGTTAAATAACAATTATCCCTTTCTATTCTGGTTACGCCTATGACGCACGTTAATCCTCTTAGGCCTACTGTAGTAACAATGAAAGATCATAAAATAATGTGATAGTCCAAGAAATGTAATAAATTTTGTATTGAAATTAACAAAAACCATTTAGAATGCATTACAAATATTGAAGTTTTACCGCACGTACTGTACTATAGTTTTGCATACCGAATTAGTTTTTATTCTGGGAATTTACTCTCTCTTGATTTTCAAATAGACTATAATAATTATATTGACAAATCATAACGATGATTTTAGTAAACTTTCAAACACTATCTGCAACTTTCAATAACAGGGAATATGCAACATCTTGCAGCATCACAAAAAGAAGTTGATTCAAGTATACTTCTGAAATGTCTTGGAATGGTACTAGTAAGTTCTAATTATAAGGTCCCTGCTACATACCAAATGAAAGATGATTTGAATATACTTTCGAAATCTATAGGAACATTTCCTGAAACGTCTAGTTATAAGGTAACTGCAACATCATAAAAGAAAGTTGATTAGAATGTGATATTGAAATAATGATACAACCTTGCATTTGAACGGTGTTAGAAATATCCGTACGTACCACCACCTAACATAACTTTTGAAATATTACAAACACAACGCAGGGAAGTTAAGTGTTGAAATTTTAACACAATATAACTTGGACCTTTGTCTTGGGGATCAGATGTTTTGGTTGAGTTTTATATTGTTATAAAAAAGATATAAGCCATTAAGTGATGGTGAGATTTTGACAGTTTTGACAATTTGTGGTCACCAATTTGGACACCAAAACCTGATCCCCAAAAGGAAGTCTAGAGAATTCGATTATGAAAATATGAAACCTCAAATCTTTGTATTTTTTGAGATTTGTTGTGCGCAAATTTTTGAAAACGAATATCTTTTTACTTTAGTTCAACCGCTCCACCGTCTTGATGCATGGCGCTGTATAGAACAATATAGAACAATGACAGAAGACGACGGTCAACTCATAGACAAATAATATTATAACTTTCTCTATGGGTCAAATGCTGTTGTCATATGTTTTGTGTTCCCAAATTTATAGTTTAGTGTGTATTGTATTTGTAAGTGATTATAATTAAGTAATTTTCATGCTAAATAAGTAAATTTGTGCTTCGTAAATGCTATTTATATTTACTCCACAAGATTGTGTTTAGTGTAGCTTAGACATAAAATACTCCACAAATACTTTTAGCTGTTGCTAATGTTCAAGTTCATATCGATAATATCGTTCCTCATGAAGATCAAGATGTTGATGAAGATGACGAAAATGTTGAATTAGGCATAATTAGAGATAGAGTAGAGTAGCGTATGCATTACCATTATAGAATAATTTACCATTCACCACTTTTAATTAAGATATTTGTATAACACATCAATAAAAATCATAAAAATCATTAACAGTATCTTTTATTAATTAGAAAACTACAGTAGGTAACAAGTACTAAATAAATTATAAAATTACAAATATGTAAATAAAAAAATATCCCCTTATGTTATAAACAAAAATTAAAAATAAGTTTACAAACAGTACAACAGAAATAAAATGTTAAATAAATACTGATATAAATATATTTAAAAATAACTTTGGAAACAGTAAGTACCACAGAAATAAAATGTTAACTGTGAAATAAATACCTACATAAATATAATTAAAAATAACTTTACAAACAGTACAACAGAAATAAAATGTAAAATAAATACTGATATAAATATACTTAAAAATAACTTTGGAAACAGTAAGTACCACAGACATAAAATGTTAAGTGTAAAATAAATACCTACATAAATATAATTAAAAATAAATTTGGAAACAGTAAAACAGAAATAAAAAGATGAGTGAAAATAAAAATTAACTACATAAATATAATAGAACATAAAAAATTACAAGAGAGAATCTGAATTACAATGACACTCCTTTTTTACAAGTTCCCTAAGTATCAAATTTTTCTCCTCAATTAGCCTGTTTCTTTTATTTAATTCTTCTAAACGTTCTCTGTCAATTTTTAGTTTTTCTTCATAATATAATTTTCTATCAGATCTTATATACTGCAGGGTTGATTGTTTTTTAACAGCTCGTGTTTATTTTCGATTAACTTTTGTTTGTGTTGGTGGTACATCAGGCTCATTGTTTTCATTTACTAATTCTTCATCACAGGTGACAACTAAATTATTATCCATTGTTTCATTGGATAATATGAGTTCTGGATATACATTTTTCTTTTTTCCAAATATCTCGTCCATTTCTTTTTCATAGAAATACTGTCGTCCTCTACCTAAAGCAAAATAATTGTATTCATACATTTTACTAACTTTAGTGCTATCATCTAAATCGATTAATTGGTTTATCAATTTGTATAAAATATTTACCAGTCTTATTTTTATTATCCACAAACTTCTTGTAATCTTTGGTTATGTTATGATAATAGAATAAGAGATTAAAATTGTTTTCCAAATGATTCACAAACCGTTCCAACTGTATTCGTTTATTTCCAAACAAATAAGAGTGCAGGACACGCATTTGCGCAAGACAAGCTGATTAAAGGATGTAATATATTGCTTTCGAACGATACGAAAACCGTGGTTGGAACAAACCTATTATTAAATAGCACATGTCTTTTCATGCAATATGTAATGCACCTTGTATCAGGTGATAATAGTTATATTTTTCAATTATCACTATTATATATTCATCAAAATGAATTATGCAATTCTTGTCTTTTCAGAGCGGTTTTAATTTTTCTTCATTCAGATACTTCAAAGGTCACATTACTTCAATTAAGCATTTTTCGCTTTTCGCTAACAAACCCATATTATCATTAAAACAGGGCCTCAAGAGAATGTTGAAAGATGGTTTGATGATACTAGAACAAACAATCAGTATTATTTATCTCATATTTTCACATTAATCAAATAATCCAGTAAACATAACCTCAAACATAGCTTTTAAAATTAAAAAATACGGATTACAGGATAATTTACATTATCATAATTATAATTTTTGATATCGGGTCGATACGATTACTTACTTTTTAACAATTTATTCCTTTCAAAAACATTTATGAAACTCTTAAATAATCAAAAATCTACAATCAAATGGAAATTATGTCAACAAATATTGTTTGGATCCGTGTATATATTCTCTCATCTATGCACAGCTGTGCTGTGGTTTGGATGCAACATAATAAACAGAGATCAGGTTTCTGTGCTCACAAACAGTTGAAATATTTGAAATCAAAACATTCGAACAGAGATGCGTTTCTTTGAACCGTCAAGAGTGGAAAGACAGAGAGAGAAAATATGTTGAATAAGTAAATGCCGATTCAGTACTACTATCGACATCTATCGTAAATATTTTGAACCAAATAATTACTAAATTAGCAACTAGTGTAGTGTAGATTTTTAGGTTTATATACCTGTGAGGAGGCCCCTCTTAATCAATACTATTAAGGAATCTATTTTATTTAAATTTTGCCGCATTGGCGCATGGTTGAGAAAAACGTCGACATGCCCAGAGCGGTAGTAGCCCCTAAACCTTGGTACGGTGAACATTAATTTCGATACAAAAACTGGTAAAATCGTTTTGACGTAGCGTTGATGATGTGCTCAATTTTATATAACCAACAGTCTTTAATCATTTTTCATATTTTCGACATTAACAAATATAATATCCGACAGAGTCAAAAAACTATTTTTGTAAACAATGATATTTATAACAGTTCATATGTAAGCAAACAAAAACAGTCGATTCAATTTTATAACAACATTCATATAGTGAAATTTGACATACATAAAATGAAAACTCAAAGCTCAAAGTAAATTCTTATCCTTTTTCCTATCTCGGCTGCCATTATCGTTACTCTGCATGGACATAGCTGATATAATTACTAACGAAAAGGCTGAAAATCCCACCACCGCCCAGGCCGCAATTGCTCTTTAACCCGCCTTCACTGGCCGCCCGCCTCAATGAAATTCATTAGTGCCGACCCGAGGCCTCTCAAGTACACGTTCAAACAGGTGCCGCATCTGTATATCACACGCCTTTGTTTCACGTTCAAAACTGTTTTTTCGTATTTTCGTAGTAAAGAAGATTATTAACTGGAAAAAATTATGAAAGTTTGGTAGAATAATGGATGGTATATTTTCAAATAGATTATATTGTTTTAATTAATTTTTATTGAAAAGTTGAATTTTCATAGATACTTAATTGAAATAAATAATATAAAAATACAATTTTTAATGTACAAGTTTATTCAAAACGATTTCTTCATTTCTCAACTTCTTTAAATGGATCGCCCTGTACGTTTGACATTTATTAGAGAGATATTGATGTGTTTTAGAAGTTGTTTCATTAACCAGTTCCTATACTCTATTGGATCTATAGTTTAATTCTAATACTTGATCTCTAACATAAAGCAGAGAATTTTGATTTGACACCATTGGGGGGTTGAGTTGAAAGAAAAAAATTTGAGAAAATTTGAGTCAATATACGACGTGTCCTGTAGCGAGGAGCAAGCGCCAGATTTAGCAAGAGTATATCTGATGAAATTATAGATTTAGATAAGCTATATTCAGCACCATCTACCACATTTTTACCCACGGATTTTTTTTACCATCCACGAATATTTTTTTTACAAAATAAACTGTACTTTTGGGTGAAAAACTTAATATTTGAAACATATAATGACACTTTAATACATTTAGTACATAATTTTACTACCAAAAATTAAAGATTAAGTGAATAAATAGTTTTCAAATAATTGTTCCTGTACATATTTCACGATTCTGAATCGAAGACCCAAAAATAAAAATAAATTATTCAACAATTACAAAGAACATCTAGTTAGAAACCAATTGACAAAAAATTGTGATGTAAGTATTTTTTATACCGTAAAAAAATTCATAAAGATTACGATTGAGCGCCGATGCGCATCGTTCGTTTTGAACTCGAAGCCCCAAAATTTTCTCAAATTCTCTTTAACTATTTCAAAGAATACTTAATTAGGAACCTACTAACAGAAAATTGTGCTGTAAGTATTTTTTATAACGTCAAAAAAAATTCATTGAGTTACGATTGAGTGCCGACGCGCATCGTTCGTTTTGAACTCGAAGCTCCAACAGTTTTTCAAATTTTCTTTAACTATTCCGAAGGACCCTTAATTAGGAATCTACTAACAAAAAATTGTGATGTAAGTGTTTCTTATAACGTCAAAAAAATTCATAAAGATAGGATTGAGCGCCGACGCGCTTCATTCGTTTTGAACTCGAATTCCCAAAATATTTTTAAAATTTCTTCAACTATTTCAAAGAACACTTAATAAGAAGCCAATTGACAGAAAATTGTGATGTAAGTATTTTTTATAACGTCAAAAAAAATCATATAAATTACGATTGAGCGCCGATGCGCATCGTTCGTTTTGATCCCGAAGCCCCAAATTTTTTTAAAATTCTCTTAACTATTTCAAAGGACACTTAATTAGAAACCTATTAACAAAAAATTGTGATGTAAGTATATTATAATCATTTACCATTATACACGGTAAATAAATATTAATTTAAGTTCCGTGCGAAAAAGTGTAACTTGGCGCCCAGCAATGGGTGCGAAAAAGCTCTATTTTACGCACGCTCGTAGGAAATAGTATATTACGTAACGTGTGTTGTAAGAAGCATTTTACGCACGAACGGAAAGAGTGCGTAATTCTGTGAGTGCGTAAAATGCGTTACAACACGAGTTACGTACTATACTTACCTACGACCCACTTGTACTTGTGTTTATAATCTTATTAAGGTATTTAAAGTACAAGTAAAAACGTACATCCTCGATGCCCAGCCAAGTTTTATAAAAGTCGCTCCTCGATGCCCAGCCAAGCATCTTAGAAGTTCACCCTCGATGCCCTGCCAAGTTTCGTAAAAGTCCATCCTAAGCAGTATTTATTTTTATTAAAAATGTGGGTAGAATTACCGGAATTGCATAAAATAGCGTATACAACGACTAAAGGGACATTAATCCCTTAGGTTGATTACTTCCCTCAAGAATCAAACACCACCCGCGGGATTAAATGGGCCACTTTAGTCACTTGGCGTATAATATACTATTGTTTACTAATATGAGATACATTCAGACAGCTAAAAGATGCGGATTGAATGAAACGGAACCAATTATCATATAATTCCAAATAACTCTTAGTATTAAATGTAATCTCATATCTAATAAATGTTATCTACCATTTATATATAGAATGAAATTCAACGTCAAATATCTAAGTAATACATTTTGAATAAAATGGCTACGTCTATTGACAGTTGCTAAGTGGTTGCTATGGAAGCCGTGCGATTTACTTTACAGCCGTGCGTTTTGTTTTACCGTGCGTAGACGTCTTACATTGATTGCCGACTGTGTGTTTTTGACTACTTACAGGGGTGGTCGTAGGTAAATATAATTTAGTTATAGTTTAATAATTTGTTATTTGTTTATATAGGTTCATTGCTCGATTGTAATTTAATTATTAATATAATACTAGTTTTTCTAGTCACATTGTGATTCCTATGTAGATTTGGATGTTTATTTTTCCATCTATACAGTGTACCATTGTCGTATGAGAAGGGTGGTAGAAGCCTGACCTTTTATAAACTTTTCCCGATGTATAATATACGTTATTATTATTCTTTTCTTTTTTTATTCCCATAGATAACCCTTGGTTACTGCGTTTACTGCTCTAGTAATTGGCATCTTTATGATGTTTTTTGGCGTTATGAAAAACACTTACATCACAATTTTTTGTTAATAGGTTCCTAATTTAGTGTTCTTTGAAATAGTTAAAGAAAATTTGAAAACATTTTGGGGCTTCGAGTTCAAAATGAACGATGTGCGTCGGCGCACAATCGTGTGAATGTCCGTTGTTTAAGTAAACGTATTGCTGTCTATTATTGAGATCCGAAAACATAAGGGCATATTGCTCATCTCTGAACCCGTAAAATTTCATTTTATCCAGAAGAATTTGAGTATTAACGCAATCAAATGCCTTAGACAAATCACATAAAGTAGCACAAACTTCATGTCCCCTATCGAGGCTGTCCACTATGTCATCCACAATTGTAACCAATGCAGCGACAGTGGACTTGTTTTGAAATGCGAACTGTGACGCCGATAGAATACTTTGTTTTTCCAAATAAGATATAGACCTATCCCTTATCAGGATCTCAAATATTTTAGATAATATGGGAACGATCGCTATTGGTCTGTAATTATCCAGTTCATCCATATCTCCTCCCTTATGAACGGGCACAATTTTTGATATTTTTAAAGAGTTGGGCCAAATGCCTTCGATAGTGCACTTGTTTAGAGCAACTGTTAGGGGTGCAAATAAAGAAATGCTGGAGTCCTTAATCATTTGTGCATTTAAGCCATAGTAATCGGCACTTAATTTGTTTTTGAGGGAATGAATGGCCTCAAGTACATCAGATTCCAAAAATGGTAGCATGAAAAATGAAGATGGAGGTTTTTCAGAAACGGTAGTGAAAAAATTATTTAAATCGTCGGCAACAATATTAACGCTATTTGAACGGGATTTACTTTCATGCCTTAGTTGATTTATAGTACCCCAAATCGTTTTACTCTTATTATCGGATTTTAAGATTCTATCGGTACAAGCACCCTTCTTAGCTTCCTTTAATGCTTGTTTATAACTTTTTCGTAATTTACAATATTCGCCCCAATGTAATGGTGAATTTGAAGATTTAAATTTATATCGACATTCATATACTTGCTGCCTCATTAGTTTTAACTCTGGGGTAAACCATTTCAATCCAAGCCGTGTACAGTGTGTTAAAGAATGAATGATTGGAATGAGCATTTGTATGATGGAGCTTGATGCTGCAAAAGATCATCTGCTATCTTCAACATCTTAGAATCTTCGAGTGACACGAAGGACCACTTGAATTGAAGTTCAAGACCTAGTTACCCATGTCAGCTACGCTTACAGAGGGATAACCCAACTTAAGAATTATATGAGATATACTATAACCTGTGAGGAAAAAAAATCAACAGGAAGTCGGATATATTAAATAAAACTCAGAAATTCGAGTAGTACCTTATTTAATTTAAGTAGTACATCTAGTGTGGAATTGGAAAGGCACTATAAAAACCATACACCCGAACAGATGGAAAGTAGGACACACTAGAGGATATTATTAAAGTTCTGTATAATATTTCACTAAAGTTCTTACCCCCTTTACCCAACATATTAAATGGTAATGTTATGTAGACAGTAATTATTAAGTCATTTAGCAAAGTCACTTGCGATAAAAGGATGATAGGTGGCAACAATTACTAAAAACGAAATTATAACTTCTAGTAACGGCAACTCCGCTGCAATTTATATTGGCGCCAGTAAGGTTTGCCGGCAGTCTTCCAATATTTTGGATAGTAAACATTAAATTAAAGTACTTACAATACAAGTTGACAAGCACTAACAAACTATACACTTTACTTTTAAATTGAAATTATTGATACTAATATTTCCCAAGAAAAGGACACTGAAAGAAATTAGGAGACCTTGCACAACATACTCCTCCATTGATGAGCTCTAGACTGACACTGAAAGAAATGCGGGAAAAAGTATGCTTGACTTACTACTTGTGACCGGACTCAAATATTTTTGGTGTACAGGGCTGGTTTAAATACTTTTGTAAGAATTTTATCATTAGAAATTCTTACACAGTGTATAGATTTTAAAGGGAATGCTCTTTCAGCAGTATTTGATAAAACTTCAAGAATTTTATCAATAGACTGACTTGAGTTCAGAGAGTCGATATTAAAAATATCCCAATTTACCCCTTCCAAGATATCAACATAATGTTTCATTGTGTTCTCGTTTATAATCCTTTTCTTAAAGCGTTCTGGTTTTTTAGAAATATTAGAGTTCAGAAAGAGATAGATGCCACTATGATCCGATACGAGTGGCTCCATTACACCATAGGCAAGATTCTCGTCGCCAACATTAGTTACTATGTTATCAAGACATGATCTTGATGAGATAGTTATTCGAGTAGGTTGGTGGATTAAGTGGCTGAAGCCATACATATTGAAGAGATTGCACAGATTTTTTGCGTGATCCGTATTACCATCGAGATCCAGATTTATATCACCCATGACAATTTTTTGTTAGTAGGTTCCTAATTAAGTGTCTTTTGTAATAGTTAAAGAAAATTTGAAAAAAATTTGGGGCTTCGAGTTCAAAACGAACGATGGGCATCGGCGCTCAACCGTAATCTTTATGAATTTTTTTTGACGTTATAAAAAATACTTACATCATATTTTTTTCTTAATAGGGTCCTAATTAAGTGTCCTTTGAAATAGTGAAAGAAAATTTGAAGAAATTTTGGGGCTTCGAGTTCAAAACGAACGATGCGCGTCGGCGCTCAATCGTAATCTTTATGAATTTTTTTTGACGTTGTACAAAATACTTACATCACGATTTTTTGTCAATTGGTTTCTAATTAGATGATCTTTGTAATTGTTGAATATATTATTTTTATTTTTGGGTCTTCTATTCAGAATCGTGAAATATGTACAGAAACAATTATCTGAAAACTATTTATTCACTTAATCTTTAATTTTTGGTAGTAAAACTATGTAGCCTATTAAAATGTCATTATATGTTTCCTATATTAACATTTTTTTAACAAAAGTATAGTTAATTTTGTAAAAAAATATTCGTGGATGGGAAAATAATCCGTGGCTAACTTCACACGGGTCACATTTTTAGATGATCTAGAAAATAGATAAATACCTATATTTCGATTCGCTTATGAGCAACATGCACCTTTATTTACTTAAATTTCAGACGACAGTATCGTTACACCACAATGCACAGGTTCAACTTTTTTTCAGAACTACTTTCTCATTCCACAGGCCAAACGGAAAAGAAAGGAAATGAGGTCCACAACGTCGAATTAGGCACATAATTACCAACCTATTCGCGCGACCAATCAAGAGTTAGACAGAAACGTATGTAGGGTTGTCTACCTAGTATTCTCGATTCGTATCCAAGGTTGCCTATAAGTAGGACCCAAAGTGTGCAGTTATTTAATAAGCTCGACTCGTATTCAGAGTTGCCGATAAGAAGGAAACGAAGTGTAACTTTGGAAATCACTGCTCTAGGGCGATAATTTCTAAGTTCTATTGTTGAAATTAATTCTAATGATCGTGGAAAAAACTCATAGTTTTCGATTTACCAGATGTAAAAAAAACTGGCCTCGCGTTTTGTATATTTGAAACGTATTCTGAATTTTAAGATGAAAGCCGTTTTGTCTTTGACTAAAAGGGCATAAAGCGAAATAGTAAAAAGAGATTATCACATCCCTTATACTTTTCTTTGCTAATTTTAGATAACGTTGTATACATTTAGATCCCTACAAACACAACGACAATACTAGAACGAATAAGCTACTACACTATCCCTCTTTTGTCGCGTTTATTCATGGCTACTTAATGCGCGACGGGTTCCTCTTATATATTTTAATTCGTATCCCTGTGGGAAAAGTGTACGTGTGTAGGTTTAGATTTATTGATTTATTAGCTCAGATAAATCTTTGGCGAACCAATTCAAACAAGACGTGTCTATCCAATAGGGAATGTTTGTTGAATACGCTAGAGTATTCTAATTTATGCTGATTTGTTGTTTACTCCAATCAGAACATTTTCTTAATTGAACGGCTGAACATAGTTATAGATCAATCGAGAGAAATGTAAGAAAAGAAACGTTTCAAGTGGAACTAATAGCTTTTGGATCTGCTTTTGTAAACTAAAGGACGAATGACAAAGGAAGAAGAAAAAAGGTCTAAGTAAGATGGCAGAAGAAGTATATGGCAATAAATTACAAAATATTTATTAAAGCTCATTATCAAATTATTACTTTTCTACTAAAGCCTATCTAATATGCGAGAAAAGTATGGTTTTACCACAAAAAGGTGGAATTTTAGATTTTTTGAGTAATTTTTTCGTTTTCAGCTAGAAAAACACGAAAAAAAAGTTTTTAGAAAAACATACTGTGTGTTTGTCGTCGGCCACTTTTTGTAACATATTGTAATGTTTTTCTTATTTATTTAAAAGAGTTTATCCTGACGGGTGGGATAAATTTATACACATGGTATGTCTATTCACTTAATTTATTTATTAACTAAATTATATTATATACACAGTATATCGTCGTAGTAAATGCAATAGGGCGTATGTCAAAAAAAGCACTTTTTCGTTTATTGCACTAACCTGACCAATTTAGTCAAATACACAACCTGCAATAGATCCTATGTCAGTGGACCAATAGGAAATCGACTTTGTCCCTCTCCTGCAAAAGGACGAATCGAATCACATTGTGATTTGGCCGCGGCAAACAGTCGTATGTTAGAGCAGCACTGTAATGTCATTTTAAGCAGTCGTTATTTTCAAGTTAATTCTTTTATTCATAAAGTTATTCATAAAAAAATAAAAGGTAAGTAATTTTTATATCACTGTTTCTTTAAAAAAATAGTTCAGTTTATTATTATTGTTAGATTGAGGATAAATGGTATGATTCATTCAGCAGACAAAATATAACCTTACTTTTTTTTATTAAATTACTTAAAGTATCGTAATTTGTTAAAAATTTAAGAGTACCGATAGTATACTCTACTTTTAGCTATACAATAATAATATAAATCAATTAGTAGTATTTAATGCTTGTTTTATGCATGAGTGTCTGACATACAACCTTTTGAACCAAGGTTATTAAATGTTGACAATTTTGACATCCGACCAATTGCATTTTTTTATTTATTTCAGATTAGTTATAAACTATCAAAATGTTTGGATTTACAAATCGAAGTCGTATGTTAATAACTTTAGCAACCACTAACCTTTCCCGTGAGAATGATGTCACTGATGGTAAGAATTTAAGAGATTATTTAGTCGTTAAGATTTGGATATGGTTTTAAAAATATGCTAATGTTGTCTTATTTATATTTTTTTTCAGTGCCTGAACCAACCAGAGGGGTCTTAAAAAGTTCTGGAGTAACCACTGATTCATTGACGTTGCCAATTGAAACAGAGTGTGCAGCTGAGCCAGAAATTTTAGAGAGGCCATTTGAAGAAAATTTTCAAAACATTGGTTCAGACGTTGAAATAAAAAAACCGAGAAAAACTACGGATACTTCTAATGACCACGATCATTCGCGGTATAATGAAATTAGTGATTGTGGCTCTGAATATCAACCATTGAGGTCTGCAACAAGTTCATTAAATGGCTCAGAATCAACAGAGTTAGAAGACACTGAGGTCAGCCATCCGTCAGAAACACTTAGTGGTGCACCAACCGAAGGTTCAAGAAAAAGGAGAGGGAAAAGAAATGAGGGGAAGAGGTCAAAAAACACCAAAATGCGATTATTGGGAAAGGCCTATGTCGGATTTAAAAAGAATAGAGAAACTGGAAAATATGAGCAATTGTCTGAAAAACCACCTAAGAATTTAGGTTCACGATGTTCTGGACATACAGCTCAGTATAATAAGGGAGGCCCAAAACAATCTTTTAAATGTAAAAAAATCAGTGATGACCAACGCAGCTTACTGTTCAGGACATTTTAGGACAAAGGTAGCTGGGAATGCAAAAAAACTTTTGTATCAGAAAAATATCTAAAAAGAGAAGAAGATTCGAGAAAAAACACAACTTTCGCTTCTACTTTACAGTAAATGAGGGAGACGAGAATAACAATGTAAAAATAACCAGTTTGTAAAGTAATATTTCTGAATACATTAAATATTGGAGAAAAGCAATTACGCGCATGGACTTTGGACAAAGCACCGCCGGTCGCACCGGCATTACAACAAGCATTATTAGAAAATTGTGATGTATTACAAAGTAATGATGCCCAGAAAATTAAGCGAAGCGGTACGAAAGACTTAGAGACATGGCTGAACTCACTACCTAAAGTAGAATCACATTACTGTCGTTCTTCGTCTAGTAAATTATACCTAGAGTCAGTTTGGCATAGCTACAGAGATATGTATAGAGAATATGTCACAAAATGTGTTTCTGAAAACAAACAAAAAGTATCATGGGCTACATTCCAAAGTGCTTATGTGAAAATGAATGTAGCTATTTATGCCCCAAAAAAAGATCAATGCAATGAGTGTACGTTGTACAAAATCAAAACACTTGACGAAGAGTCATATCAGAAACACATTAAAAAGAAAAACGACGCGAATGCAGCAAAATAGTTTGACAAACACACAGCTTTAGAAAACAAATACATCAAATGTTATACTGTAGACTCACCTGTGCTCCTTTCTACTCGACTAAACGCCTCCGCCAACTATTATAAAACAAAACTGAAGGTGCATAACCAAGTTTATTTTAATCGAGCAACAAAAGATGTATCATGTTATCTATGGCATGAGGCAGAAGGAGGACTTGAGAGTGATGTTTTTGCCAGTATAGCCACTTCCTTTATATCAAATGAAATTATACAGAGCTCACCAAAAAAAATTATTATTTGGTCTGATGGATGTGGGTATCAGAACAGAAATGTGAAACTCAGCAATGCATTACTCGAGATTAGTATCAAAAACAATATTTTCATGAACAAAAATATTTGGAAGTAGGACATACACATATGGAGATGGACTCTGTCCATTCAACAATAGAAGCAAAGCTTAGAAATCGTAGAGAAGTTTTCGTCCCCGCCGACTATATTAATATTATTAAAAATGCTAGAATTCCCAAACCTTATCAGACATACTACCTTAGTCATGACGATTTTTTTCTATTCACTACTGCCTATTATACTAGCATTAGACCTGGCTCTAAATATAGAGATCCTTGTGTAAACAATGTAGTTGCCTACCAATATACTCCGGGTGGAATGATTAATTAGTAATTTCTATATTTCCGACGATGGTAACTGCAAGAGCCTCTAAGTTGGTGTTGAGGTTTATCCTTTTATAGGATAATTTTCTTTTATGAGTAGAGCTACGCCTCCTGAGGCTCTGAGGAAATCAGTGCGGTCTCTTCTCTCTATATTGAAACCTGCTATTTTAAGTTGGTCAGTGGTTTTAAGATTGGTTTCTTGAATGGAAAGTACCTGGGGTTGGTGTGTATTGGTAAGTAGTTTGAGTTTTTCTAAGTGATTTTCAATACCGTTCATGTTCCAGTGGATTAACTTATTCATTTTTATTGGGTTTATTTAGTTTACGATATTTAGAGCTGTTGCGACTGGAAGAGGTTCTTTTCGAGGATAAAGAGGAAGAGGATTTTTCTCTGTTTAAGGTAATATGTTTGTCATTTGTTTCGCTTGTGATTTTGCTGCTAGAGGTAGTAGTTGAGACATTTATGGGAAGAGGTGGATTTTGTTTTTTGTTGTGATTAATTTTCGTTGGGATTTTAACGAGTTGGAGAGGTGTGTTGGTTTGTTGGGATTGTCGGAAAGGGTTATTGGTTTTTAGGGACGATGTTAGAGAGCTGGGTTTAGGGGTCTGGGATGAGTTTGATGTGGTTGAAGAAATAGAGGTTTATTACTGTCTGGTTTTTTCCTTAAGATTTCTAAAAAGGTAGTGTCGAAAGCTGGATTTTGTAGTTTATATTTTTTTACTTCAAAGTATGGTATTTTTCTATTACTCTGATTTTGTACCGCGGAGAATGTTCTTCTAGACAATTAACACATTGAGGGGGCGGATTGCATGGATTTTCTTCCTGAGATGCTTTTCCGCTTCTGGGGCAGATAGCTTGATTTCTGCAGTTATCCGATGTATGCCCAAACGTTTGACAGTTAAAACAGCGGAGGGGGTTTGGTATTTAATGGCGGACCCTTACGTTTATGTATCCAGCTTTGATTTTTTCAGTTAGTTTCAAGGTTTTGAAGGTTAATAGTAAGGTAGATGGCGCTATTTTTCCAACTATTTTGGTATTTAGTCTTTTAACTTCTATCACACCTTGGTGTTGCAAATTCTCCGGTATTTCTTCTGTATCACAGTTCAATAAATCTCTGCAGGTGATAACTCCTTTTACTACGTTTAGTGTTCTAAGGGGTTCGACTGTAACTTCCATAGAGGAAAAGATGCAAATATGGGCTGGTCTCTTAATATGGGCTAGGTAGGTTTCTCAGCTATTCGATGCAGATCTCTACATCTGACTATCGCAAACGGTAATTGGGGAAGTTAAATGTTTACCGTGGAGATGGCGCCACAGTAGAAAATAGTTTAAATTTATAATACGTGTTTGTCAGTTACTGTGAGTGTCAAAACTTTTTCGGGTAAGTTTATAAATTCAATTACTTAAAAATGAACAATATTTTTAAAAATTCGCCTGTTTCACGTTGAAGCCCTATAATTAGCCTTTAATGTATGCTAATTAGTTTTCTTCAAATTGATTACTTTTGGACATAACATCTTTTGTTGTGTGAAGCCAGCATGTTTGCAATATGGGCTATGCCTTTGTTGTTATTATGGGCTAGTGGCCCATATTTAGAACTATGTAAAATATATTACAAAATTGTTTCAGGATGTCAACCAAACAGCAGAAAGATGGTAAAAAAAGAAAAAAATGGAATGTGGGAGATATGGAACGTGCAGTAATAGCTGTCAGGCAGCATGCAATGGGTACGCTAAAAGCTTCAAAAATGTTTAAGGTCCCACGTTCTACGTTGCAACGTTCTGCAAAAAAGCTAGAACTACAGCCAATTGAAGCAGCCCAAATAAAGCTAGGGCGTAAAGCTATATTAGGGAACGATCTAGAAGACGAGTTAGTTCGTTATATTTTAGAGATGGAAGCTAAATTTCATGGATTAACCAGAAAAGACGTTAGGAGGATGGCGTACACTTTAGCTACCAGGAACAACATCAAACATCCGTTTGGAGGTAACATGGCGGGCAGAGCCTGGCTAGGACTTTTCCTGCAACGCCATAAAGAGCTATCAGTACGACGACCAACGGGAACATCGTATTCTCGAGCAAGAGGCTTTAGCAAAGAAAATGTTGCATCCTTCTTTAATGTTCTGGAAAAAGAATATGACAAACATTTATACCCCCCTGAACGTATCTTCAATGTTGATGAGACAGGTCTTACGGTTGTACAAAACAAGATTGCACAGGTTGTAGGCCGAAAGGGGAAACGACAAATTGCATCATTAACTTCTGCTGAAAGGGGTTCATTAATAACCCTCGTGGCAGCGATGAGCGCTGCTGGACAATTCATCCCACCAATGATGATATTCCCACGAAAAAATATTAACCAGCAACTGATGAGAGGAGCTCCTCCAGGTGCCATTATGGAGGTGCACCCCAGTGGATGGATACAAAGTAATATTTTTACAAGATGGTTTCAACATTTTATTGACACAGTGAAACTCACAGAGAAATCACCAGTCCTGCTTATTTTGGATGGCCATTACAGCCATACACGCAATATTCAAATCATAGATTTAGCTAGAGATAATCATGTGACTATAATTGTCTTACCTCCCCATTGTACCCACAAACTCCAGCCGTTGGACAAAACAAGTCTTACTACAGCGAAGAGATCAGGGTCTGGTTACGCCACAATAATCGCCCACTAAGTCCATTTGATGTGTCAGAGCTCTTTGAGAGAGCCTATTTGAAATGCCAAACTGGAGAGATTGCTGTTAATGGTTTCCGAGCTACAGGCATTTATCCATTGAATAAAAACATATTTTCAGATGCTGATTTCATTGCAGCTGAAATTGAAGCAGAAAAGACTACGTCAGTCGCACCTGATGACGCTAGTGATGAAGAGGATGAGATGATGGTGGCTTCAACCTCTGGTGTCAATTCGAATGAACCTACAAATTCTGACATTCCAACATACGATAAATCTACCAACTCTGAGATAACACCTGATCGTCGCTCAAACCAGAGCAATTCATCGTCTAATTCTCCCACTTCTCCCTCTGGGCCTAACAAACAGCTTGTTGATATTCCTACAACTAATACACAGCTTGTTCCTATTTCTGCAGGTAATACACAGCTAGTCGCTATTCCTACAACAAGCTTTTATAAAAAGTCTGCCACGCCTTTCAGAGGACCTTGTCCAGAACATGGCGTAAAAAGAAAGTTATTTCAGAAGTTAACTCCATCAACTCCTTCCACATCTGGGTCCGGGTCTTCTCGAACATCTCTGGTAACACCATATGATCTTTCTCCTGTGCCTTCTTTGAAGAAAAAAACCTCAAATCGTGGGCGTAAGCCAAGTAAGTGTTCGGTGATAACCTCTTCACCTTATAAAAATGACTTGCTCCAGTCTCTTGACAAGGTTAAAGAAAAGAAAAAAGGGACAGGAGAAGGCAAAGAAAAACAAATTAAAGAAATGAATAAAAAAAAGGGGAAACGCAAGCAGGTTACAAAGAACCAGAAAAAGGAATATGATTCGAGCACCGAGGATGAGGAGGAATATGTGCCCGCAGATGAGGATAGCGACTACAATGAATTTCCAAATGCCCAGTCTCCAAAGGACGCAGCTGACGTGACTTGTATATTTTGCGAAGCACCTTCTGCAGAGGATAACCACGGTGAAATCTGGATAAAGTGCTTCATGTGCAATTTATGGGCCCATAACGAGTGCGCTGGGGCCGAAAATGAACAATATGTTTGTGATTTTTGCAAGTAGTAGACATTAGTTTTGATTTATTTCATGTATTGTTTAATTTAAAATATTAAAATATATTTCTCACGCATCTATCTCATTTCTCATACATTTATCACACATTTTTGGGGGTAGCCCATATTTAGAGTCTATATTCAAAATGCGCAAAAATGCACATTTTCATTATTTACTCATTAATGAATTTACATATTTTTTTAATCAATGTGGACTTTAAACAGGTTGATACTAACTAATGTAGTTATCGTTAGGTAGCTTTGGAATTGAAATAGAATTTTTTTTTGTTTTTTTACAAACAAAAATAAAATGGGTAGCCCATATTTGCCTCCTTTCCTCTATCGTTTAACTTGTTTATTAATTTTGTTTTCTCAGATTGTGCTTGATTCTTAACTTCTATCAGTAGTGTTATATTTCTTAGTTTTTTCGTATTTTGAGTTTCTCCTATTAAAGAGGTAAGTGATTTATGGATTGTGAAAGATGATACTTTCTCAAAACTGTCTTCTTTTCTGGTGATTATATAGTACTTTTAATAAAATATTGGGTTTTCATATATTTCTGGTGAATATGTTCGAGGTCTCTTTTGGGACCCGTGTAAAGGGGGGTATTCAGAAAATAAGCTCATAGATTGATCCCACGAGTAGCCTAGGAATTATTCGGTCCATCGAAGCTGAGCCTGGATAACTCGATAAGGCTGTTTCATCCAGAGGGTGCCCGGTATCTGGAGGAACCGTTTACGACTCACTCGGCAGAGTCATGCATCCATCGGCACGGTGTCTCACACCTTGAGATTGCCAACATTTAAGGTCAAATACAGGACGACACAAACGTAACTGGGGTACCTCGGGAGTGTCAAGCCCGTGCCCTCATTGAGGAAGAAACACTTACATCTCAGCCCCCCTGAGGGGATGTTAGATAGGGATGGACATAAAAGTAAAAAATACTGTTCGAATTTTAAAAAAATCCTTCCTGAAAAATTTAATTAATTACATTCATCAACACCTCCCTACTAATTATACCACCTTCCATACGACTACCTATTATTCATATAACCTTCCATTCACATAAACATTAAATTGGAACATGTAAAAGATCACGCAGGCCTCTACGAAACTATTCTAAAGCCTCTATCCCCTTCCTTTCATACGCTTAACGTATAAATACTAGAATAACCTACAAATCACTCACTTCTACATTGTATTGTATGAACTCAAATTTTAAATATAAATTGTTGAAGCATCTTAAATATCGGATTGAAAGATAGATGTTAAGAACTATCTGGAAAATTTGTTTCATGGAAAAGTTATTCACAGATATTCTGATCTCTTTTGGCCTGCTAGATCCCCTGACCTAACCCCCCTTGATTACTTTTTATGGGGTTACCTGAAACAAAAAGTTTATCAGGAAGCGCTGTTTCAAGATATTGATCACTTGGAGAGGGTAATTTTATGATAAGGAATGCATTACTTGAATTTTCCAATAGGACGATTAAGTGTATTAAATGAGAGGGTGGATATGTTGAAGCATTACTATAAGTGAAAAATTTGTTTGTTTCTAATATTAATTATGATGATAGTTTTATAACTTATTTGCAAAATAAATCAATATGCACTTATTACGCGTTTTAATTGCTAAATTATTAGAAAACATCGAAAAACTAAAAGGTTATCATGTGTTTCGCAATCACAAGAGATAAATATTCATTCAAAATAGAAATATTAGTGAAACATAAAATCATCTGAAGTTTTAATTTAAGTAGATGTACTTGCATATTTAAACGTAGTTTTTAATTCTGATCA
Source organism: Galeruca laticollis (assembly GCA_963921935.1). Taxonomy (NCBI): domain Eukaryota; kingdom Metazoa; phylum Arthropoda; class Insecta; order Coleoptera; family Chrysomelidae; genus Galeruca; species Galeruca laticollis. Next base: position 201,094,204 of record OY998177.1, read on the forward strand.
ACTTTTTTTCGATATTGTCAAATTTAAAGGTACTTTACTCTTGAGTAAAACTCATATTTTTTACAAACCTAGCATACGACTAAAAAATTTGATATTTGATGACTGTATTTTGGGTTTTAGACAATGCAGAACTTTTTATGAAGAATAACTTTTTTTCCTAAAATTAATAATAAAAAAGTTATCCATATGAATAGGGGGACATATTGTATATTGAAAAAAAAAATACATATCGTAATAACTAGGTATTTTCCTATAATAATATTCTTAATTTATTCGAGACATTCCTCAAAGGTAGATCTTGCTTTGACCACTTTTTCTCAAAATGTAGGTCCTATAGTAATAAAAATTGAATAGATGAGGCTTTTACTTGATGAAGATCCATACTGAACGATGAAATAAAACAATATATTTTGTTTAAATCTTCATATATTTGAACTAATGTTCAATTTAAACTTGTTGACGCGTTTCACTAACACAGTAGCTTTATCAAAACGAATGACAAAGCTACTGTGTTAGTGAAACGCGTCAACAAGTTTAAATTGAACATTAGTTCAAATATATGAAGATTTAAACAAAATATATTGTTTTATTTCATCGTTCCGATAGTAATACATTGGACAAACAAGAAGATCGTTTTAGAAGAGAATCGATTAACATTAATATAGCTTTAATTGATAAAAGAACATGATGAACTTAAATGTATCAGAGTAAACTGTTTTTCAGGAAATAAACAGTCAATTTGACTGAGATTTAGTACATTCACATTTTGATTCGTCTATTCGTGATACAAACAAGAGACCGAAAAAAAATCGATTAAAGTGTATGAGAAATATTATACAAATATCGTGGGTTGTATATTGATTTTCTTTTGCAATATCCCGACAGACGCGAGTTGATAGTATCGCACAGCTGTTCTTGACTGGACCCACAAAAAAAAAGATTCATGTATAAAGTATAAAGAGAGGTTTTGCTTGTTTCTGAACTCTGGATTAAACGGGTTTTAGGAAAATTTTATTGAATTGACCAATGTTACATCGGTGAAATTTAAAATCTATTCAATGTATTAGAAATTTTATTATTTTTTCATCACATACCTTAGATTTCGGGGTTTATTAGATACATGTCCTACTGTTATACAGGGTCGGGCAGAGCAACTTGGATGTATTGACGATAACTAACTCTATCTGCCTAATTTATCGTCTTTAATGCCGCGAGAGCATAAGCTTTACACATTGTATACTTCTTCCAAAGTGAGTTAAAATATGGGCAATAAGAGACCAATAAAAAAAATAAAGGATACGATCTGGACTGAAAGTAATATAATATTGACTGTCTCGACCCTTACTTCGTGGAATATGCTCATATTAGTGTTTTTAAATGAAACTCAAGGTCTCTAGTTAATTCCACAATTGTCAATTTTTTAGAATTTTCAATAACTTGTATTATATTGTGGAATTAACTAGAGACCTTGTGTTTCATTTAAAAACACTAATATAATATTCTTAGCAATAGTTTTTGTGTTTCTGGAAACGGGTATGGACGACTCGATCGTTGACAATTTCTCCTTCTTCATGTTCTTCTGCTTCATTTATATTTACGTTTTGATTGCATCTTGGACCACTGCTACTCATTTCCGTTTCAGTAGTTATGACATCGTTTTGAATCAAATCTTCTGCAAATTCTTACTGTTCATCGCTTTCCATATCATTAAACCATGTCGGTACAGTTTCCTCAAAATTGGTATCGTCCAAAATAGGGGTAGTTTCATCTACCCAGGCGGCTTCTAAGTGAGTACGGGAGGCGGTAAATGATTTCTAGGGGCATTTGCAATGTATCCTGTGAATATCATCCTGGAATTCGAACGAGAAGTCGTGGTTCTGAATCATTTATTTATATTTTTATCGTTTAGGGGTGGTTTCATCCACCACAACGGCTTCTAAGTGGGTATGGCGGGTAGTAAATGATTTCTAGGGGCATTTGCAATGTATCCTGTGAATATCATCCTGGAACTCGAACGAGAAGTCGAGGTTCTGAATTATTTATTTATATTTTTATCGTTTAGGGGTGGTTTTATACACCGCGACGGCTTCTAAGTGGGTACGGGGGGCGTTAGTTGATTTTTAAAGACAACTATAATATATTATGTATGTTAAATTTTAAAACACAATTTGTTCCAATTACTTTCTACTGGAAATCAACTGCTAACTTCACACCCGTGGTTTTTGCCAACTCTGCAGATAAAAAGAATTATTTTCTTGTTTTTAGATTACCAAAAAGGTGTAGTTTATATTTTTTGGGTACAGGAGTTGCAACCATAATTGAAATTGAAACAAAATCCTCTTACTCTCAGGGTAAAAATTATTTAAATAATTGAAAGTATTAAAAGGAAGGACGTGTGGTCTATTCCACCAATAAATTTAACATTCATCGCTGAATTATTTATTTAAAACTCTATTAGAAATGTTAACTGCTAAGTGAACGTTTCAAACTCCCAAAAGGCTAAAAGGTATAGTATGTTATGTATTATTATGTATTAATGAATATGTCATTTTTATAGAACAGTTATCAGTATAATGTAATAAACACGAGATATGACATAGAAAATTTTAAGAACGCCCTATATAGACAAATTTTTCTTAATTCGAAATAATTAATAATTGTTGATCTCAACGAAAGAAATTGATACAAACAAAGTGTGTTATTGCAAGGTTAATAAAACATCACAGCTGACGATTGTGTCATGTTTTGTTTACCAATACGTTACAAATTAAAATAATGATACAGAAAACTAACCTTCACACAAGGGCATAGACAAGGTAAATTTTAGAATAAATAACAAGAAATTTTGAACCAAAAGAGAGAGAGTGGCCAGTCTAAGTATGGACGGTCCCTTCACCCTCAACAGTAATATTGTGCAGTTTGTGACTAGTGATATTCCAAAACGTAAGTTTTTAACGTACAATTAATTTTTATATTTTGTATTGATCTGCTTTATTATATTTTCATTGACTTAACCGGGTGTCCCAAAAAGGTAAAGGAACCCACATTTTCTTTCGGTCATATCTAGTGTACCATTTAAATCTGCGCCCCTCATCTACTATTAGATTCTAAAAATTATTAGGTATTTACGGAGATATTTTATGTTCAGGGACCATCTTCCTATATATCTGATTATTTAAAATTGTGCACGGATATTTATATTGTACAGGGGATCATATTTATTCCTATTTTAAAGTTTCAACCGATAATTTTTCGGTTATATTACAGGACATCCACATACCGGAGACATCATAATTAATCTTCCGAATTTTGTTGATATAGATATTATTCTACATATTCAAATTCTACGAGAATCGTAATTTAGAATTCAAAGTGGGGGATATAGATTTTTATTTTTTTTTATATTGTACCGGTTACCTAAATTTCACGAGATTCATAATTATTTTTCTTTCAATCCCAGAGATTTTGGCGATATAGATATATGGTTTACAGGATATTGTATTTGTTCTAAATTCATAAAGTTTCGTTTGATTCCTATTTATTGCCTTAATTTTTGTGCAGGATATCCACCATAATTATCGCCAAAGTTATATTAGTTACTATTTTTTTGTGACTTCAACTTACTACTGTCCTCATATGATTGACTGTAGGGCATAGGGTACCGTAATTATTACAGTTGAGTACCAAAAGTCTGGCTCGTTATTTTTTTATTTCTTTATACATATCACGTAGGCTACCCAAAAAATCCAGGAGATAGCCTGGTTATTTCATTCGATTACGAGAAATTTCGTATGACTCACTACTATATTTTTTTTATTTTGTAATATATACTTGTACACATTTTACCTTTCAGTTTATTTCCTTAACCTCAGCCCTCACCCTCATAGCCGCCGATAGGACGGGCCGACTCGACCTGCATTGCGAACTCGGGCTTGGCACACTGTATAAGCCCAAGAGGCCCCACGAAGACCTTGATCGCTCGAGCCAGAAACAACCCCTCCCTCGAGGTAATCCCGCAGGGAGATTCCTGGTTCCAAATTTTGTGCCGCAAGGCACTGGTGACAGCACGCTGCAACGATTTTGTTCTTTGAATAGGAGTGTACAGTAGGGTCCTTCCGGTCACTACCAACGAGAGAAAAAGGGAACCAGAAAGATAACCGACTACATTACACTAGTGTCGGACAGGGATAATTCCGACTCGATTACATTACCGTGATAAGACGGATAGATTACATTACAATAATATTTATCGAACTATGGCACAATTTGGAGAAAATTATGATTTTAGCTATTTCCTTCCTTTTCATCCATTAAAAAAACTATAAAAATAGAAACTTTCATTTCTATTTAATTTGGATTAGAAGTGTATGGGAAATAAGAAAGTATTAAATGTATTTATATGATTTTTAGGTGAGCTCCTCGAGTAAGGTTTTTGATGAACCGTCCACATCTGTCAAAAGCGATCTAATTAAGAAAACACTTTTGGACAGATTTAAAGGAGTCACAACTATGACTGGTGTTTGTTAAATTTAAAGAAAAATGCAAAAGAAGCAATGTTAAAAACACTGATTATTCGTTGTTATAAAACCTATTTTTTTCTCATATGTCATTGATAATTTATGTATGTAATGTATAGAATGTCAAACACAAAATAAAAATGATATAATGCTCATTCTGTGTTTTAATATTCCATTTACCTATACATCATATAAAATTTTACGTTGATATAAAATGATCAAAGCTATCACCTCAAATTGTAAATGAAACCAAAGCATAAAACATTTTGTTGTTAACAGTAAAGTTTGAATTTGGAATGCTAGCAAAAAATAACTCAATTCTCAAAACTGAGGGGGTCTTGTGAAAAAATATTTACGAGACGTTATTCTACATCAAAAGTTGTGCCGGAAAATTTCGACAGGTCCAATAGTTTAATTTCTCCGATTTCTTCTCGTTAATTTTAAAAATCATAAAGGCGGGTACTGATTAGAGCATTTTTACTCGCACGCATTGCGTGCGCACACAAAAGCAAATATATTGTTCGCGAAAATTATTTTTAGCTTAAAATTAGTGCGCGTTAAATTGTCGTTCCACGTTCCAGTGATATTGTTGAAATGTCGCCGAGAAGACGAAATGTGATTATTGCAAGTGCCGCTTTTATACTATTGCAAGAGGTAGAGAAAAATAGGAAAAACCGTAAGCGATGGTGGATTACAAAATTATTTGAGTGCAGGCAGGCATACAGTGGGTATAATTTATTAACAGATATGAGGCTACAAGAAAACAGTGGTCACTTTAAAAATTTTAATCGTATGTCATCTGAAGATTTTATGTTTCTAATAAATGCGATTGGTCGAAAAATTGGTAAAACTGATACTAAATTTAGAAGATGTATTAGTGTACAAGAACGGTTAGCTATTACCTTGCGTTTCTTCGCCACCGGAGACTCCTACACGAGTCTACAGTATTTATTTGAAATTTCGAAACAGGTAATTTCTACAATTATTCCTGAAGTCTGCAAGGCGCTGATTGATGTGCTAAGAGAACATGTACGGGTGAGTATGAAAAGATATTTATTTATTAATAAACGTAATGTAATGTATAATTCTTAAATAAAAAATAAACTAAAACAAAAATGAAAATAACATCAAATAGGATAGACAACAAAATTTATATAGAAGGAAATGGTATTTCGTAAGATTTTGATTAGGAAATACTTCCAGGAGAAGGTGTTAGATGGGTCCAGTCCATACGTGCATACGCATTCATGGGAGAAGTTTCATAATTCCCTCTGTCTGCTGCATATAAAATTGGGTTTATTGCATGCTCAACTTCAACACTTGTCCTTGGGCTATATGTTTTTAATTTGTTTCCGATATGTGCGCCATAAACAGAGCATGGATCTGCAGGTTCTTGCGGACAAGCAACGGTTTCTTTCAAAATGCGATAGGCCTCTTCAGCTCTTGAGTTGCTGTTTTTTCTACTTATTTTGTTTCTTTTTGGTTTGGGCGATTGGAAAGTATGGCATTCGTCCGTTTCATTATTTACGGAACCATGGTTTTCTATGATAGATTAAGCATGGCCACCAGTTTCATTATTACCCGTCAGAGTTACATCAATGTTTTCTGAAACATAGTCTTCGGCAATATTTTCGTCGAGGTTTTCGCACTGAAAATATAAAAATATTTTATTTACACCTTTATAATAAACTATACAAGCAAACTATTTGTTTAATTTTCACTAATTTGATCATTTATTTTAACAATTATTTTGCTAACACTGTAGATTCTTCAGAAAATATACTACAAAATATCTAATGAGAGTGGTCGAGGCGTTAGGGTGCCTGACCCACAAAGGATACTCCGAAACATGTGTTAAACGTTGTAACAGCTATTTAACAGTGGGGAATTGTTGGTTTCAATTTGATCATTTATAATAATATTCTCTTCTTTGTACCTATTAATGATTCTAAAACATTTAATTTCTGACTTTTATTTTGAACATGAGGTGTTTTGAGACTTAGTTTGCTTGTATAGTTTATTATAAAGGTGTAAACATGGATTTTCCTCAAGTAAAGATCGAAACAATAACACATTGTGTTTATTTTCAGATGCCATCAACTCCTGAAGAATGGCTTGAAATTTCAAAAAGATGCGCAGAATTATGGAATTTTCCAAATTGCGTTGGGGCAATAGATGGCAAGCATGTTGCTTTACAAGCGTCATTTAATAGTGGGAGCGAATATTACAATTATAAGGGTTTTTTCAGTATTGTGCTATTCGCGGTGGTTGATGCCGACTATAATTTCATATATGCTGATGTTGGATGCCAAGGAAGAATCTCGGACGGTGGAGTATTTGAACATAGTGAACTCTATAAGAAATTGGCCCGGAACGAGTTGAACCTACCAGAAGATTCTAATTTATCCGATCGTGAGAAGAAAATACCGTATGTTTTTCTTGGCGATGAAGCATTTGCTTTATCTCGAAATGTCATGAGACCGTTCTCAGGCCAGTTTCAACAAAGATCTCCTGAACGTATTTTTAACCTTCATAGGACTGGCTGGGGTCCGTTTGTACCCCATGACGTATGTTTTTGCTGTACCTTTGCAAACGCAAATTTTTAAACATTGATCTTTCATCTAGCTGCAGTTTATGAATTATTTTGATAAAATATGATGTATTTAGTAGTTTTTATTGGCTGGTATAAACAAAAAATAGTTTGATATTCCAGGGGTCTCTTCAGACCCCGGTCAGCCTTTTACGTCCGATAAAATAGTCCCGGTAACTGTTAGTAAAATCGGGGAATCCCATACATTTAATGTTTGTTTACTCACAGGGAATTTACCCATATAATTGTAAAATGTAAATTACCAGTTCAAATGGGGGATTCCCCGCACTGCGATATAATTTTTAGACTTGAATATTCGGGTTAGTCTCTTGTGATATTGCGAGTAGGGTACATCGTTTTGAAAATGAGTCAGTTTTTATTTACAAACAATCGCAAGGGGCTTACTGACGATGAGATGTTACGTATACTTGAAAGTGACGATCCAGAGTTTGATAGTGTTATCAATGAGGAAACATCGAGTGACTTAGAAGATGAAGACATTGTCACAGAAGTAGAGGAAGAAAATGATGTAATAGTTGTTGATCAAAGTATAGAGAAAACGAACCCAGAGGAACCAACAGTTAGTAACAGCCAGGGCATTCCAGTATATAAATCTAAAGATTGAACTGAGTTGTCAAAAATTCCAGGAAACACAAAAGTTAGACGTTCAAAAGCTAATATTCGGAGACATGCTCTAGGCCTTACAAATAGTAACCGAAACAAACAGAAAGGCACAAGCATATTATGATAAATGGAATATAGAAAATACGAATAAAATTAAAGTTTTTGTACCTGTTGATTCTACAGAGATTGAAGCTTATATTGGACTGTTGCTTATTCTTGGCGCACTTCACGGATCGAAAGAGGCTATCCATATGCTCTGGTGTCAAGATATTTCTTACTGTCGTCCTATAATTCCTGCTGCAATGTCAAGAGACAGATTCAAACAAATTACTTCATTTTTACGCTTTGATAATTTTCAAACAAGACAAGAACGAAAATTAGTAGATAAGCTAGCTCCGACAAGAGATATATTCGATATTTTCACTTCTAATTGTAAAAAATCACTTAATCCTGGCGACCATCTATGTGTAGATGAGCAGCTTGTACCATTTATGGGTAAGGCACTATTCCGAGTCTATATGAAGAGTAAACCTGATAGGTATGGAATCAAAATATGGGCTCTTGTGGACTGCACCACTTCTTATATTGCAAACATGCAAGTTTATTTGGGTAAGTTATTTGAAAAGCAATATAGGCAAACTTTATATTCCTATGTATCTATTAATTTTTAGGAAAACAAGGTAACAAAGCGGAAAAGGGTCAAGGTCAAAGGGTTGTCCTATATTTGACAGACCATTTGGAAGGCGGATTTGGAATAACGACCGATAACTTTTTTACAAGTTTAGAACTTGCTGACAAGTTGTGGAAAAAAAATATTACTTTATGTGGAACCCTCCGGAAAAGTAAAACATTCATTCCCAGGGAACTTCTACCGGCATCGTACAAGAAAGAGTTTTCAAGTATGTTTGCTTTTAGAAATCAAAGAACGCTAGTATCCTATGTTCCAAAACAAAAACATGCTGTCATCTTACTTTCATGTGAGCATACTGATAGTAAAGTAGCTGGAGAAGAACAGCACTATAAACCAGAAATTATTCTTCATTACAACAAAACAAAAGGTGCTGTCAACACTAAGAATATACAGTGCAGAGAAAGGCAAACCGCTGGCCATTGGCAATATTTTCGCATCTTATAGATATCGCAGGAATAAATGCTTATAAATTATGGTTACTGCAAAACCCGGATTGGCGAAAAAACAGTTTGGATAAACGTAAAATGTATATTTTGGGACTAGAAAAAGAACTCATAAAGAAAAACGTTTTCCGGCGATATAATAATAAATACATTCAGACGAATAGAAAACGGCATATGACAGACGTTTTTCCCGAACTACTGGATGCAACAGAACATAGAGTTGAACAACAAAATATTACCAGGGGGCGCTGCCATATGTGTCAAAGAGGAAAAGACAGAAAATCCAGAAAAATATGTATTAGGTGTAATAACTTTGTGTGCCTAGAACATTCAAAATCGGAGATAGTTTGTAAAAAATGTTAAAATGATAAGTTGCTAGTAGTATTAGTGATTAGGGTATTTTGTATTTTTTCGTGATGATTATTGACTAATAAAAGGTTAATAGTAAAACTTTAATAAAACTTCTTCTCTATATATTTAATTTAAAGAAAAATACAACATTTCTGCAATTTTACGCATGGGGTCTTCTCGGACCCCAGTTAGTCCTTTTCGTAAAATTTTGATGTCCGTCCCATGAAGGTCAATTATAGACTTAGTCGAGCTCGCAGATTAGTAGAAAATGCATTTGGAATTTTGTCCGCTGTGTTTCGGATATTGAGAAAACCTATGCTACTCCAGCCAGAAAAAGCGAAATATATAGTATTGGCAATACTTTTTTTACACAATTTTCTAAGACGAAATCATCGCTCTAAAGATGTATATACGCCACCAGTAACATTCGACAATGAAGTTAATAGACAGGTTATAGCGGGTAGTTGGAGAATGCAGAATGATACCATGACATCGCTAATATCTATTAGAAATATACCTCGAAAATCAAGTTAACCTGCTCAAGAAATCCGTGATGAATATAAAGCCTACTTTTCAACCAATGGCCGTGTGCCGTGGCAGGATGAATATGCTTAATTTGTATAAAAATATTGTATCCAACTGTTTACCTGTGTGTCAGCTGTGTCTTTGGGATCGTCTTTATCCAATAGAAAGTGAAACCTTTTAAATGCGAACCACTTCGATACATAAACTTCGTCAGCACCTGAAATAAGAAGAAGGTTATGAAGTTAAAGCGGCAGTAATAAATAAGCAATTTATATACCATTATCTATTAATAAAATGGTATTCATACTTTCAGTATTTACTTACCTTTACCTGTTCCAGTAGTCTGTGTACCTTTAGCTTTTTCTCTGCGGAAAGAACCCAGCAGACTGCTTATTTTTTGTTTTACATCGAAAACACTAATGTTTAAATTTGTAGCTATGGTAATCCAAGCATCCTGCTTCTTCTGTCTATTAAAATGCAAAGTATTTTTTGGATCCCATAAAAGACGACATTTCTCGTACTCATCTATCAATTTCAGGGATAATTCATTGTTCCATTCCATTTTCATTTAGTTCACTAGACAAACAACAAAACACAACGGCAACTACGTCCACACTGAGCATGTTATGCGTACGAAAACCTTTTGATCTTCTCGAAAGACCGACAGCCGCCGGATCGTGTTTGTGCGCGCAAAATTGCTACGCGTACGCATGTGCGTGGCGTCCTTATCTGATCATTTTTACGCGTAATTCGTTCGTGCGAGTGAAAATGCTCTAGTCAGGGGTTGTTCACTTTTTAGTTCTGACTAACAACAACTAAGCGCTGCTGTTCCTCAGTTGGTAATAAATTATATTTTATTGTTGGTAAAATCTGCTGTTTTCGATACCACGGTGGTTCCGTGTCGATCCTTTCCTAACGTCAACTTAATAGATAAATCATCTTTCATGTTTGATTGTTTTAATTTCAAAGCATTGAATATTCGTTATTTCATGTTTTCGATTTTTTCATCATTCTTATCTTTTTTTTTTTAATAATATTGATATTATATTTGATTCTTATTTAATTTTAATAATGGTATTTACGTGTTGTGTACCTAATTGAACACTGAAAAGCCAATGCATGCTTTTCCTAAAGATCTTGAGATAAGTTAAATTGCAAATTTATAATCTTTTATTTATAAAGACCTAAAAATGTAGGACTAATGAAGCATAGCATATTTATAACTTTTTGGTCAACGCAACGTTTCGCATTAAAACATAATATTCTTATGTATATAAAAAATATATTCCCATAGCTTTCACATTATAAATTTGTTTGTCACATTGTTCACAATAGAAATAGTTTTGAATAAGTTGTTTTGCTTCATTTTACTTCATATGTGCCGATAGGAATTTCCTTATAATTAACAATTTCTTTTTTTATTAGCTTTTCCGTATGTGGATGAATAACGTTAACCATGAATATTTACTAACCCAGGATAAAGATAAAGTCATTCGGAACTATAGAGTTTGTGATGTCCACTCTTCTGAGGATTGGAGATTCCAAGCCAAAAATAACAGAACAAACTTAAAACGAGATCGATGCAGTAACTACTTTATACGTGAGACAAACTGGTAAATACTGTAGTTGATTGATTATTAAATAATGTAAAATTCCTAATTACCAGTGGATATATACTAGAATTCCTGAAATAACTGAGGTTATTTTAATAATTTAGTGTGTTTTGTGAAGATGAATGGTTTTTGATAAAGAATAAAAATAAACATACTATTTTTGATAACCACTTCATTTTATTTTTGTTGTTTTAGAAAGGTGGCAGTCAACAACCAGATTTCAGTCAAAGTTCTAATGGAAAGTTTAGGTAATATATTAGTATAATTTGTACTTTCATGTATTCTTTCACTTCATTACAAAATAAGATGATTTAAACATTAAGTTCATATAATAATAGTGCAGGATTGTGATAAAGTAATAATAAATTGTTCTTTTTCTGGCCTAATAAAACTAGCATAAATTTTAAAAATTTATTTATGCAATAACAATACTCATTAAATTGCAATATTTTATAGTATACACAAGAAACACACCTACAGGTTTAAAAGAACAAAAATCAAAGTGATAACAACATTAAAAATTATTAACAAACTAAATTCCATTATTTTAATGATAATTTAATATTGTGGTATTATGAAGGTATACGTCTTAGGGCTTTGTACCTTAGTTTAATTATATTGTATTTATTTATAGTTAAAACAAGTGAGGATATTGTGAGAAGATGTAAACGTTACAAGAAAGTAACACTGTACAAGATAATCCCTAGATGTACTATTGCACGGAAAAATCTCATCCAAGCTGCTCAACACATCAAAACATTTTCTGAATATATACACACACAAAATTTTACTAATTAAGAGTATTTAACAAATATTATGGAGTTTACTAACTCCGAAACATATTTATAGGTACGTCAATATCTATGTTCACTAACTTAGGTGTCAAAAACTCCATTTACCGGATGATATATAATAAAATAATAATCTTTAATTTATCCTAAATCCTAATACAACGTGATAGTAACAAAATGGAATAAAACTGGCAAGCTTTAACAGTAGTTACAGATTAGTAGACATGTATTCATTAAAATATTTTGTTTGCTTTAACCTGGGTAATTTATTGTACATTTTAATCATTGAATAGAAACAATTTTTTATGTTGTCAAACTGTGTAGTGGATGTATAAATATTCATGTTGATTATTGTTAATTGATTTAGAAATAAATAAGCTCTTTTGAATCAGTATTTATTGTATCATAGGTAAGTAAATGTAAGAGTATGTCTACCCATTGTTGTGTGGCTAGTCAGGGAAATACATAAAAAAGTTGTCATTATTGTTGCTTTAGAGCCTTCAAAGATCTCGGTTTTGATATAGTGATCTGAAAAGTAATCTAAGTCAGATCACTGGCAAATTAAAGAACCTCTTTGATTTGTTTCAAAGGAATTTGTTTGCGAAGCCACATGACGAATTAAAGAACTGTTTCAACTAACTTTGAAATAAGTGTTTGTGATACCACAAAATGTAGGTCTGTCTTTGATGGGGAACCTTAATGAGGCCTGAAGTCTAAAACTTACGACTCCTGGGTGGGCCACAGAAAAAGATGAATTCTTTTTAAATAATAAATATCTGGAAGTAATATTAGAATTGTTTTGTGTGTATTCGTATTTAAATGTAATGGTTATGTTCTGGATTATAATTTTAAGTTATACATTATAAATTATGTAAAATGTACAAATACATTTTTCTGAAAATAGTATATAATTACTAGTAGTAATGTTCTCAATATGCAATATAGCCAGTTGATTTGTATAGTATTTTTCACGATCTAAGAAAATCTATTCTATTGCCTCTCATATAATAACTGGAGGCTAGTCACTTTCTTAAATCGTGAAAATACTATACTAGTAAAATAAAATTGAAAGATATACCCGACAATTTGAAATTTTAAAAAATCCCGCCGAGTCCGGTTCTGGCAAATAATATAACAAGTTGTTTTAACCTCGCTCTTATATTTTGTTAATTTTATAGTAAAAACACAGTGTAGTTAAATTTCGCTTTATTGCCATAGTGTTTTTAATTAGTTACTTCCTATTGTTCACCTGTAAGTACCCAAAATTTAAGATTTTTCTCGAAGAAAATAAGAAATTTACCATTAGTATAAACTTCAAATACGAAGTAAATATCAAGTCAAGGTTTTTTCCGTACCTAGGTCCTGGGATGGACAGGGTCAAACCTGCCCAATACGACCTAGTATAATTAATTAAACATATTCTAATATGCCACTGTTAATTCCCACGCAGACCACTTCTGACTACAGGAGCTCTGAAACTGATCAACTACCAACACATTCCAATACCAACAACACAATGATCAATAACATACCATTATATTCCTCTTCTCAAATCCTATCCAACCAAACAAAATCCTATTCTAACGCTGCGAAACAAACAAGATATCCTAATAAAGAACAAGCTATTATTTTTAACGCATTAGAAGGAATTCCTATTCAAGACTATTTAATTCCTTTGGGAACTGTTATACAACCAAAACATATCACACATATCTCTAAAATAACTAATAACAGAATCTGCGTATATTTAGCCGACAAAAATATAGTCAATAAATTCCTCGATGATATTGGAGAAATAACGGTAAATGGTGAAATACTTAAGGCCAGAAAACTTGTTACACCAGCAGAAAGGCTTGTATTATCGAATGTATGTCCTACCATACCGAATGAACTTTTAATAAATGAATTACAAAATATAGGTCTAAATCCAATTTCACCTATGTCAGTACTAAGAATCAGTACAGCTCTTCCGGAATTTAGTCATATTCTTAGTTTTAGAAGACAAATTTTCGTTACGCCTCACAATATCCAAATTCCTGATTCTATAGTGATCAATCATGATAATACATCATACAGAGTATTTGTAGCACAAGACGGAATGACTTGTTTCAAATGTCGCCAGACAGGACATCTTGCAGCACAGTGCTCAGTTTCTATCTCAGCTAATTTAACTCAACAACAGACTGACACAACTCCTGCACCTACTACATTATCAACCAATAACGCCACAAACTGCACACCTTCTCCTATTATCGATATAATAAAACCCTCCACCATTGGAGCGATCAACAATCCCAACACACCAATTCCATCAGCAACCAATACTCCAAAAAGACCCGCATCTGAGAGCCCCACTATAGAAGAAACAAGCTCAGAATCAATTTTCCAAAAACCTAATCATCTTAAAAAAACAATAAAAAAAGTTAAGACAACCTCAGCAGTGGTACCAGCAATTCCTGTAAAAATTTTACTTCAACCAGCCAAAGCATTTATAACAAACAATTCTGAAGGACTGCCATTAAACTACGACCAACTTGTAGACCTATTTGAAAATACTCTTGGCTCTCATAATGCCCTGGAAGTAGTTAAGGACTACACAACTGACTATGGATCTCTAGTGATCATGTTAAATAAAATTTACCCTCTTCTTACAGAAAGACGAATTAAAAGCCGTATCACAAAACTTCAACAAAAAATATACAGACACCTAGGAGACGAAATCAATTATGAATCGATGGCTACAGAAAGTGACTCGTCCTCTCATGAATAGAACTCCACTATCATTTATTTATTATTATTTTTTTTCAATCCAATGCTATTTAAATCAATAATTCAGTGGAACCTGAATGGATACTACGAGCGTCTACCTATGCTACAAAAAATCTTATCAGAACACCTTCCTGACATGTTATGCCTTCAAGAGACACATTTTAAACTAGATCATTATCATTCACTAAAAAGTTATCAGTGCTTCTTTAGGAACAGAACAAATCGTCAACATGCCAGTGGCGGAGTTGCGATTTATGTATCGAACACATTAGAAGCAGAAATTATTCCGATTAATTCCAACCTGGAAGTCGTTGCCGCAAAAATTAGGAGCTCGCACCCAATACACATATGCAATATGTACCTACCGGCAGGTCCATTGGACATAAAAGATATTTGTGATGTTATTAATCAAATACCAACACCAAGATTAATTTTAGGTGATTTTAACGGTCACCATATATTTTGGGGCTCCGATTCTAATGATAATCGAGGTCGAACAATTGCGAATGTTATTGACCATTTTAATTTTAATATATTAAATGATGGTACTAAAACTCGCTTCAATTCTGCAACAGGAGAATCATCCGCAATAGATCTATCCTTTTGTGATCCTACGGTCTCGTTATCGGTATCTTGGGAAGTAGATCCTTACTTATATGATAGTGATCATTACCCGATTATTATACGAAATACCAATTTCGAAACTAAAACTACTTCATCATCTTACATTTGGAGATTAAAGAATGCAAACTGGGATGCCTTTTCTGAAAATATTCAAAAGAAAATAGAAAACCTTACTACGACCGAGAATATTGATAAGGATTTAAGAAATCTTGAAAATATTATCATATCTGCCGCAGAATCTAGTATTGGTAGAACAAAGCTTGTTACAGGTAGAATTCCAGTTCCATGGTGGAGTAAAACATGCGAAGACGCCATAAAAACTAGTAAGCATGCTTTCAACGTTTACAAAAGACACAAAACCACAGAAAACCTCGTTGAATTCAAACGACTAAGAGCAATTTCTAGACACATAATAAAAACTGCAAAAAAGGAATCATGGAGACAATTTGTATCTTCAATTAATATATCCACTCCAATATCAGATGTATGGAAAAAAGTCAAGAAGATTTCTGGTAAAAGCTCCATTCAAAAAATAACATCTCTTGATCTCAATGGAATAACGGTTACAGACGACAAACATATTGCAGATATACTCTCTGATACATATGCTAGTCACTCCAACAACAATAATTATGATAACGCCTTTATTACCAAAAAATTCTCACCGGAAGCAAATGATATTGAAATTTTTAACATACTCGATCCATTAAATCATAATATAACTGAAAATGAATTAAATGAAGCACTAGAAGACTTAAAAGATACATGCGGAGGACCAGATGACATTCCTGTAGTATTCTTGAAGCACTTACCTCAAAATTCCAAAGATTACTTGTTACACCTATACAATAAAATCTGGACTAAACACCTCTTTCCAGAAAAATGGGGTGAAGCTATTGTCATACCAATACTAAAGCCTAGAAAACCTAAAACAATCGCTGCATCTTATAGACCTATCTCACTAACTTGTTCAATGTGCAAGCTACTCGAGAAAATAATTAACAAACGACTTTTATGGACACTTGAAAGCAGAAACCTTCTGATCCCGGAACAAAGTGGCTTCAGAAAACATAGATCAACTTTAGATAACATTGTTGAATTAGAAAGCTTTATTCATGAGGGTTTCGCATTGAACCAGACGTGCATGGCCATATTTTTCGATATTAACCGGGCATTCGACACGGTGTGGCGATATCATATATTGAGAACGTTGAGTGAATGGAACATACAAGGCCACTGCTTAGCTTTTATCAAAAACTTCCTCCAAAAAAGAACTTTTGTTGTCAGAGCAAATACACAGATATCTAAAAATAAATTACAAGAGAATGGGACACCGCAAGGCTCCGTAATAAGCCCAACATTATTTATTGTAGCCTTGAATAGCATCTTGGAGAATATAAAAGCACCCCTTAGAGCAAGAATATACGCTGACGATCTAGTTGTTTTCTTAAAAGGTACAAATATGACCACAATGAATAATTTTCTCCAAGATTTTCTTACAAACCTGGAAATTTGGTGTTCGCAAACAGGAGTTCGTTTTTCAACATCCAAAACTCACTGCATGTTATTTAGCAAAAAAAATGAACTATTTCAACCTAATTTGATACTACATGGCGAAAATCTAAAGATCCTACCTTCTGTAAAATTTTTAGGTATGCACTTAGACAGCAAATTAAATTGGAAAATACACATCAACAATCTAGCCTTAGAATGCCAAAAGAGATTAAACATTCTAAAAGTAGTAGCTTACCAGAAATGGGGTGCTGATGGACCAACTTTATTGTTACTGTATAAATCTCTCATCAGATCAGTATTGGACTATGGCTCTATAGCATATGATACAGCAAACAAAACTGACACCGACCAACTCGAAGTAATCCAAAATTCCGCTTTCCGGATTATACTTGGAGCTTTTAGAACTACACCGGTAAAAAGTCTACAGTGGGAATTAGGAGAACCAGCCTTAAGCCTAAGGCGAAAATCTCTTAGCAGCAATTATGCAGTTACTATTCTTGCCAATATGTCAAATCCAACTTATCAGTACACACACTCAAATAAATTGGAAGGATTTTTTACTGGGAAATCGAGGACACCAAAACCGTTTTACGAGAGAATTAGAACATACTTTCAAGAAATTGACTTTTGTCTGCCAAAAGTTTACCCAATTGCCACTTATTATAACATAGAACCCTGGATGGTAAAGATACCAAATTGCGACAAAAGCTTAACTAAATATGATAAACAAAATACTAACCCAACTGTTATAAAAGCCAAACTGTTCGATACTTTGGGAAAGTATCCAAATTACCAAAAGATATATACAGATGCCTCGAAATCGACCATAGGCGTAGGAGCAGCTGTAGTAACTGACTCACAGAAACTTCTATATAAACTTCCATCCTACACAAATATCCTCTCGGCAGAACTATTCGCTATATATCAAGCTTTAACACATATCAACGAAAGCAGCCACCACAACTCTTTCCTTGTCCTTACAGACTCCCTTACTTCCTTACACTCGATACAAACGATTTATTCTAAACATCCTTTGGTTCATCTCATTAAGAAAGAACTCTACGTTGCCAGAGAACGAAACAATGATATCATCTTTATATGGACCCCATCCCTTATTGGTATTAGTGGAAATGAAGAAGCGGACAGATGTGCTCGTAATTCCATCACAGATGAAAGTGCGGTATCGATTTCAAAGGTGGTTAGTTCGGATCTAAAGTGCGTATTAAATAGGAAAGTGATCGCTTTGTGGCAATCTCAGTGGACTGAAAGTGACTCAAAACTTCGTGAAATTAAACCTCTATATAAAAAGTGGTTTCCATTTTCTAACAACAGACAACACCAAGTGATTATTTCACGTCTACGGTTGGGGCATACTAGACTAACTCACACTTACCTAATAAAACGTGAAGAACATCCAGTATGTGAGCTGTGTAATGTAGATGTAACAGTGAAACATATCCTCACAGAATGTCCTAAATACTACAATCAAAGAAACATTTGTAAACTACCCAACACATTTCAAGCCTTATTTCAGGATAATAATTGTGATAGACTAATAATATTTTTAAAATTAATTAATGTGTATAATTCAGTGTAATTATGTTATTATCTATTGTACCGTCGCTAATAACCTACCACGGTTGATGCGACTTTCTGTCGAAATAAAAAAAAAAAATCCCGCCATTTTAAAATTTTAAATAATCCCGCCAGAGATCAATGACAGTATCTATGTCACTCACAGAACAAAGGTCTCTGTTCTGTCACTGCTATGGCAGCGCCTTCGTGTTGTTAGTCGTAACTAAGGCCTACTTCAAGTGAGCTATCTTCTTTTTTTAATAGTAGTTATATGATCTGTGGCTCTAGTCAGTACCCGCCTTTACAGTGCATGGTCTCGAGGATGGTTTTCCATTAATATCTCCGGGCAAAAAGAATATGCGACTTGCGGTTTCCACCATTATTCTAAGCCTTTAAGCCGCATACCTCGCTTATTTGACCACCCTGTACACCAGCATTACTTTATCTTTTATTGATTTTAAAAGAAGCAAAAGTTGAACATATTCTTGTAATCAAATAAAGTACAAGAAAGAACACCGACAATGTCTTCGCCGTGAATTTCGTATTTAAATTCATGGAAATGTTGAAAGTTGTCTTGAAAACGAATGTAAAATATTTAAGCCTTAAAATTATTTCCGCGTATGAACGAAATTCCGGAGACGGGAATCTCACACAAAGATTTCGACAGTAACGAAATGCTTTCATGCGAAACGATTATAAAAACGACAAGGAAGAAAGTGGAATTTCAAGCACATAAAAAATTCTTATAAAAAGTAATATTAATACTACTTTGGTTTGTAAAATGGAAATAAATTATTGTTAGTAACAATGACGTATAACTTTTTAAATAAAGCCACAAAGTAAGGTGTATAAAGCGGTGTGAAATTAGCAGCCAATAGTTGACAGCCAAAACGAGGGAAACGCCCGAAAAATCATAGGCGTCGGAGGCTGCTGGTATATGGATTTGAAAGAAGAGTAATATGAATTTGACAATATGCATGTGTGGTTTGCCGACGGTGCTGTTTCCAACATCGGAGGAGGTGGTGAACTTATTTCTTCTATCTCAACTGTTTGATTCTGATTTGTTCCTTAGCGAAAATCGAATGTCAAATTTTTTAACGAAATTCTTATGGAAAACGTATTTATGTGCTTCAGGAATGAAATATGGATAATATGTAGAAATGTTGGAATTAATTCAGAAAAGAAAATCTCTTCGATGCTCTTAAAACAACATTCATCTTGTGCTGAAGGAAACGAGAAGCCAGGTTGCAATTCATACAAAAAATAGAGACCTATATCAGGATCCTCCAGACGAGAGAAAAATGTTTTCGGTGCCGTCGAAGGGGTGATAATTCCACCCTTAATATTTAAAAAATTCATACGGCGCCGAAGGTATGAATTTCAACCTGACTTCTCGTTTCCTTCGACACAGTATGCATTTTTTAGATATTAGGGGTGGGATTATCACCCCTTCGACGGCACCGAAGAGATTTTCCTCTCGTCTGGAGAATCCTGATATAGGTCTCTATTTTCTGTATGAATTTCAACTTGGCTTCTCGTTTCGTTCGGTACAGTATGAATTTTTTAAATATTAAGGGTTGAATTATCACCCCTTCGACGGCACCAAAAAGATTTTTCTCTCATCTGGAGGATCCTCATATATGTCTCTATTTTTTGTATGAATTTCAACCTGGGTCCTCGTTTCCTTCGGCACAATATTAATTTTTCAAATATTAAGGGTAGAATTAGCACCCCTTCGACGGCACCGAAGAGATTTTCCTCTTGTCTGGAGGATCCTGATATAGGTTTCTATTTTCTGTATAAATTGCAACCTGGCTTCTCGTTTCCTTCGGAATAATATGAATTTTTTAAATATTAAGGGTGGAATTATCACCCCTTAGACGGCACCGAAGAGATTTTCCTCTCGTCTGGAGAATCCTGATATATGTCTCTATTTTATGTATGAATTTCAACCTGGCTTCTCGTTTCCTTCGGCACAATATTAATTTTTTAAATATTAAGGGTGGAATTATCACCCCTTCGACGGCACATAAGAGATTTCTCTGTCGTCTGGAGGATCCACATATAGGTCTCTATTTTATGTATGAATTTCAACCTGGCTTCTCGTTTCCTTCGGTACAGTATGAATTTTTTAAATATTAAGTATGGAATTATCACCCCTTCGACGGCACCGAAGAGATTTTCGTCTCGTCTGGAGGATCCTGATACAGGTCTCTATTTTTAGTATGAATTTCAACCTGGCTTCTCGTTTCCTTTGGCATAATATGATTTCTTTAAATATTAAGGGAGGAATTATCAGCCCTTCGACGGCACCGAAGAGATTTTACTCTCGTCTGGAGAATCATGATATATGTCTCTATTTTATGTATGAATTTCAACCTGGCTTCTCGTTTCCTTCGGTACAGTATGAATTTTTTATATATTAAGGGGGGAATTATCACCCCTTGGACGGCACCGAAGAGATGTTCGTCTCGTCTGGAGGATCCTGATACAGGTCTCTATTTTTAGTATGAATTTCAACCTGGCTTCTCGTTTCCTTCGGCATAATATGATTTCTTTAAATATTAAGGGTGGTATTATCACCCCTTCGACGGCACCGAAGAGATTTTTCTCTCGTTTGGAGGATCCTGATATAGGTTTCTATTTTCTGTATAAATTGCAACCTGGTTTCTCGTTTCCTTCGGCATAATATGAATTTTTTAAATAATAAGGGTGGAATTATCACCCCTTCGACGGCACCGAAGAGATTTTACTCTCGTCTGGAGAATCCTGATATAGGTCTCTATTTTATGTATGAATTTCAACCTGGCTTCTCGTTTCCTTCGGTACAGTATGCATTTTTTAAATATTAAGTATGCAATTATCACCCCTTCGACGGCACCGAAGAGATTTTCGTCTCGTCTGGAGGATCCTGATACAGGTCTCTATTTTTAGTATGAATTTCAACCTGGCTTCTCGTTTCCTTCGGCATAATATGATTTCTTTAAATATTAAGGGTGGTATTATCACCCCTTCGACGGCACCGAAGAGATTTTTCTCTCGTTTGGAGGATCCTGATATAGGTTTCTATTTTCTGTATAAATTGCAACCTGGCTTCTCGTTTCCTTCGGCATAATATGATTTCTTTAAATATTAAGGGTGGTATTATCACCCCTTCGACGGCACCGAAGAGATTTTTCTCTCGTTTGGAGGATCCTGATATAGGTTTCTATTTTCTGTATAAATTGCAACCTGGCTTCTCGTTTCCTTCGGCATAATATGAATTTTTTAAATATTAAGGGTGGAATTATCACCCCTTCGACGGCACCGAAGAGATTTTACTCTCGTCTGGAGAATCCTGATATAGGTCTCTATTTTATGTATGAATTTCAACCTGGCTTCTCGTTTCCTTTGGTACAGTATGCATTTTTTAAATATTAAGGGTGGAATTATCACCCCTTCGACGGCACAGAAGAGATTTTTCTCTCGTCTGGAGGATCCACATATATGTCTCTATTTTTTGTATGAACTTCAACCTGGCTTCTCGTTTTCTCCGGCACAATATGAATTTTTTAAATATTAAGGGTGGAATTATCACCCCTTCGACGGCATTGAAGAGATTTCCGTCTCGTCTGGAGGAATCCTGATACAGGTCTCTATTTTTAGTATGAATTTCAACCTGGCTTCTCGTTTCCTTCGGCATAATATGATTTCTTTAAATATTAAGGGTGGAATTATCACCCCTTCGACGGCACCGAAGAGATTTTTCTCTCGTCTGGAGGATCCTGATATATAGGTCTCTATTTTTAGTATGAATTGCAACCTGGCTTCTCGTTTCCTTCAGCACAAGATGAATGTTTTAAGAGCATCGAAGAGATTTTCTTTTCTGAATTAATTCCAACGTTTCTACATATTATCCATATTTCATCCCTGAAGCACATAAATACGTTTTCCATAAGAATTTCGTTAAATAATGTGACATTCGATTTTCGCTAAGGAATGAAGCGTCATTTTTCATAATCAAACAGTTGATATAGAAGATATATGTTCACCACCTCCTCCGATGTTAGAAACAGCACCGTCGGCAAATCACACATGCATATTGCCAAATTCATATTACTTTTGTTCTTTCAATAAAATCTTTCAAATCCAATATACCAGCAGCCTCCGACGCCTATGATTTTTCGGGCGTATCCGTCATTTTGGCTGCCAACTATTGGCTGCTAATTTCACACCGGTGGTGTATAAGGCTGAATGCATAGTGGAGCGGCTATACAACCCACGAATACAAACACAACGTTGATACATCATAAAACGGGTTTATACAGGCAAATAAAAAAAATTTTCTTCTTTTTCTTTGTTAATACAACTCATATAAACATAAATGAAAAAGACTATCCATCTCGAATGTAGTCTGTAGGTAAATAGCAGTAAGTAAAACTCAAAATCAATACTACAGCATATATTAGTGAAAGGTGAAGAAGGGCAACTACTTTCGGCTCACTGAGCCTTCATCAGGCCTGTAAAAGGTATCAAGATAAAAATAGGAATTCACAACATGTCGAATTACCTTAATGAATTGAAAGAGAAAGCCGTCACATGTGCGTGGCATCCAGCAGACTCCGACATATGTCAGTGGAAAATATGGGGATTTACTGTAGGGGAAATCATCAATAAAAAAAAGTCTGTTATTAACTTGAAGACTAGGTTTCGTAATTTACGTTGATAAGGTTGAAAGTTTTCTTCTTTCTGACGCCTCCTTCATGAAGATAACTTCTGACCCCACTGTCTCCTTTCACAATAATCTTAGATTACAACTTAAGGTTTTTAATCATGTTTTCACCTCATTTAATAAGAATGTTTATTATATGACCCCTATGAATCCTACTACCCCATTATTATATGGCTTACCTAAAATCCATAAACCTGATATACCCATTAGACCAGTCGTCAGTCTCACTAATTCCCCTACTTTCAAATTATCTTCTTTCCTGAACGATACACTTCGTCATCTTACTTCTTTCCAAAATCAGTTTTCCATAATAAACTCAGTTGACTTATCTGACAGAATTAAAGACGTTTCTATACCTAACGATTCCTTCCTAATCTCTCTAGATGTCAAAAACTTTCCTAGTATACCCCCTGATGAGTCTATTATGCTGATCAGAGAGTTACTTTTTGCTAATCATATCGATACTTTTTTAATTTTGGACATTTTTTATGTTCTTGGTCTTGCCTTGGAGCAAAATTTTTTTAAATTCAACAATAACTTTTGGGCGGACGTATTTATGAATAACATAGAGAGAATTTTCTTAAATAACCCAAATTTCATAGATTCAATTTTGTTCTATTACAGATATGTGGACGATTGAGTATTATTAAACAGATAGCATTAAATAACAATTTTCCTTTACACATTTTTAATAGGATTTTTAACAAACTGTACACTAAGTTTATAAAGTTTCCAGCTTTTTTAGAAAATATAGTGTTGAAGTTGCCTTTAAAACCAATTCTAACTTGGGTCAATTTTGTATCAACACTAAGGATGAGGTACCTTTATTCCATAGGTCAGGGGTTTATCATCTACCCTGTGGTTCTTGCAATGCCGTATATGTGGGCCAGTTTGGACGCAGGTTAGAGTCTCGGCTGAAGGAACATCAGTATTATATCAAAAGATATATGAACACAGACATATATAATAGGGGAAGTTGGGGCAAAGTGGTCACCTTAACAAAACCTTCCTATAAATATTTTTTTAGTAACTGAGAGAGTATTTTGGATGACTTAAGTCTCTTCTTCCATGATGTAGCTGTTGTTTCCCGACATATCCAGTGATTCTAGACCAGAACTATGAATTGATAGAGGAAAAAATGAGTTAATGCAAAAAATCCGCTTTGCCCCATATATGGGGCAAAGAGGATACGTATATCGGGGCAAAGTGGAAAGTAATTACCAGATAAAAGAAAACACTTTTCGTACATAAGAGTTTATTACAAAAACAAATAACACTTCATTGTTGTGATGAAAACAGCGAAAAAGACATTTTAACAATTTTGAGCATTATGTATGAAAGAAAACCTTAAAAGATTATAGGCTTTTTACTATGAAGCACTACTTATTAGTGAAATGAAAGTAAAATAAACATTTCCTCTATAATAAAAAGAAAGGAACAACTGACATAAACAAAGATATTCCTAATAAAAATTTAAAAAGGTTCAGAGGTTTTTTCAATTCTAACTATTCTTTGTCAATTTGTCAGATGTTAATTCTGTTAATATAAATTCATCATTATTTAGGTTTTTGATGTCAACCTCTTCTATATCGAAATCATTTGTCTTAGGATAAAATTCTAGATCGCTATCTGAATCACTTGAATTTACCAACTCAACCAGAATTGAACCGTATGACGACGTATCTTAATCCGTGTTTGTTCCCTTTTGTATCTTTGTTTTCTTGGTTTTTACCAATTTTTCTTAACCGCTTCCTTTTTGTCTTTTGATATTTTAATTTCTTTTGCAACTTTTAACTCTTCATAATTAGGGGTTGATGTTAGCACCATGGTTTTCCCCCATTTTAATTTTCTTTTGGGCGCTCCTACATCACTCACTTTGGGTAAGGGTAATATGTGTTGCGGTGAATAATATAGGTTTCCAGAGATTTCTTTTGAAATAGGATCTACAGCTTGTGATTTTTTTAGTACTGAATGGACTATAGGAGACGGGGATCTAACTCTAGAGGGCCCTGGTTGTGGAGACTGATTTATTTCATTAAATCTATTCTCAGGTAGAACTGATTGCGAAGTGTTTGGACGCTCATCCTCTGGTACTCTGTCAGTAGTCTCTGCCGATTTGAATAGTTCCTCTGGAAATACATCCGGATTATATGGATAAATTCCAGTGGCTTTGAAGCCATTAATAGCATTTTGTGCAGTTGCGGCCCGTTTAAATGCGTTACCAAACAGTTCTCCTTGTTCATAGTACGTATTGAGCGGAAACATGAAGGCAACATCTAATGGCTGTAGCCGGTGGGATGTATGTGGAGGTATTACAATTATGTTCACATGATTTGCCCTTGCCTTTTCAACTAACGTTAAATTCTTAGTGTGCGTTGCATGGCCATCAAGAATCAGTAACACCGGGTCAGTCTCGGTGGGTTTGGTATATTTCAGGAAGTGATCAAACCAAACAGAAAAAATCTCACTCTGCATCCACCCACTCGGGCGATATTCAACGATCGATTCTGGGGGAAGCCCGTGCTCAAGGGCTGGGGCATTTTCTTACTCGCGGGAAAATTACTAGTGGAGGAATATAGAATCCAACGGCATTGAAACAAATTTCTGCAGTATTTAAGGTTCCTCTTTCCGCGGAACTAAGACAACTCACCTGTTTTTTTTTCCTTTACTGGAGAATATTCTGGAGGGCCTATTTGGTACCGTAGACACACCTGTTTCGTCGCAATTAAAAATTTTGCTGGGTGGATATTTATGTTTCTCGAACATTTCCTTCAGAAGCTTAAAGAATGAACTTACATTAAATTTATTGAAAGACGAGGCCCTAGCAGCTGACGTATATTCTGGCAGTTTTAGAGAAATATTTTTGTTTCTGGTTAAAAACCCATAAATTCAATCACGCCCTGCAAGACCTTTGATGGCATTAAAATTATGAGCAATCTTATTTTTTTCTGCAAACTGGAATGCAAGGTGTCTCAGTTCCCGCGTGCCGAGGCCGAAAAGCCTACTTTCCATTTCTATGATGAAATCCGCAAGTTCCTTTTCTTGCTTTGCCGAAAAACCAGGTCTAAATCGCCCTAGATATTTTCTTGAAGCTGCTTCAGGGTCCTTGTTCGATTTGACTCGTCTTCGAAGTGTTGTCAAAGGGACTTGGTACTGACTTGCTGCCTTTTTTGCACTAAGTATATTATTTCTGACATCCTGTATAGCTGCTATCATACTGTCTTCCGACCAAGATTGTTTTACGTATATATTTACGCACCATTATGGAATTTTATTCTGAAAAAAAAAATTCAACTTAATTTTTCTATAGGGGCAAATTGGACCACTATGCCCCATAATAGGAAATCCACTTTGCCCCAATACGTATCGAAGCAGTATTTTAAAAGTAATAAAAAAATTAGCTTGTTTTGTTTGATTGCTTATATGTACGTCTCAGATATATATAAAATGTCATTCTAACCTTATATGATACCGAACAAACAATTTGTATTTTCAGCTAAACTGCTACTTTACTTGCCAATGAATATTACAAGCACGTGGTTCAAAACTTTTCACTTCACGAAAAAATTGCGAGTAGTCTCGACCGTGGTTAAATGCAGACTAAGTTAGCTGTACATACGTAAGGGGAATGATATACACGAAGACACCTATAAATGTCGTAACCATGTTGGAAATATCATATAAAATCACTTTGCCCCGAGGGGCCACTTTGCCCCAACTTCCCCTACTCCTTCATCATTTGCAAACCATATTTTATCAGAACTACATGATTTTAATTTTCAGGATGTCAGACTTTTACATCAGTGTGTGAAGGGTGTTCGACTTAACCTTTTAGAGATGTCTGAAATACGTCGCATATATAACGATCCTTCGATCTTATGTTTGAATGAACAATTACAACCTTTAGAGGACTATTTATTCCTTAACTTTTGAAGCTCTTAGTTTGATAACACATAATGTATTTGTTTATTAGTCAACTTCAGTTATTTTCTTTCTTCTTTCACGATTATTGTCATTTTCTGATTCTTCTTTTATACTGATAAATACTTACTTTAGATTTCAGACATTCACAATTATTTTACACTTTTGATGTATTTTTGATTGATTTTTGATGTGCTGGAATTGTTTTTCAAGGTTCTCATTTCATAAATTTTAACTTATGTGTCACGACTCATTAGAATATTTTTGGCCTTTTATGTTTATTCTTCTTTTTCTTAATTGTCGTGGCTTAATATAGTTTTTACTATTACTTTATGATATTGTTACAAGACTCTGTGCTCTTACATTTACTGTGTATTAGATAATTTCTTTACATGACAGTTACCATGTCTCATTCATCTCTGTTTTGAAAGATTTTTCTTTTTGTTATTGAGGGCCGTCATTGGTCCTTGTCATTTGTCAGTTCTCCGACCATCTTGTCTACTTGGGATTTACTAAGTCATTGTGCTTAGTGCTCTTACACACTACAATACTGGGCTTAGCTTCGGACATATTCTGTCATACGACGATGTCCAGTTTTGTTTTCTTTTATACTTTGACCAAACATTTTTATGACTTTTCTTAGTGTTGTCCTGTTTTGTTTTGTTCAATTTTATTTTATTGTGTTCGACGTTTTACATAGTAATGAAGATTTTTTCATTACTATTTTTATTGATGATTTCCCCTACTGTTTCCCCATATTTTCCACTGACATATGTCGGAGTCTGCTGGATGCCACGGACATGTGACGGCTTTCTCTTTCAATTCATTAAGGTAATTCGACATGTTGTGAATTCCTATTTTTATCTTGATACCTTTTACACGCCTGATGAAGGCTCAGTGAGCCGAAACTAGTTGCCCATTTTCACCTTTTATTAATATATGCTGTAGTACTGATTTTGAGTTTTACTTACTGCTATTTACCTACAGACTACATTCGAGATGGATAGTCTTTTTCATTTATGTTTATATGAGTTGTATTAACAAAGAATAAACGGCTTTGAGGATTAAAACTAACTTTTCCGCATCTGTGGCCCTGAACAATATTCTATCATAAAATTGTTACTTGTATACACTTCGGGGGATGAATCGTGCTAACAAACCGAAATTTCTCCAAAAATAACCAAAAATTCAGTATATCCGGATTTATAGGACCCCCTGTACTCGCTCTAGTCAACTGAAAATCAATAGGGTACATTCGTGAGACACCTTGAACAATATTTAATCATAAAATTGATCAATCGCATACTCTCTGGAGGCTGTATCGTGCTAACAAACTGAAAATTCTCCAAAAATTACCAAAAATTCAGTATATCTGGATTTATAGGACCCCCTGTACTCGCTCTAGTCAACTGAAAATCAATAGGGTACATTCGTGAGACACCTTAAACAATATTTAATCATAAAATTGATCAATCGCATACTCTCTGGAGGCTGTATCATGCTAACAAACTGAAAATTCTCCAAAAATAACCAAAAATTCAGTATATCTGGATTTATAGGACCCCCTGTACTCGCTCTAGTCAACTGAAAATCAATAGGGTACATTCGTGAGACACCTTGAACAATATTTAATCATAAAATTGATCAATCGCATACTCTCTGGAGGCTGTATCGTGCTAACAAACTGAAAATTCTCCAAAAATTACCAAAAATTCAGTATATCTGGATTTATAGGACCCCCTGTACTCGCTCTAGTCAACTGAAAATCAATAGGGTACATTCGTGAGACACCTTAAACAATATTTGATCATAAAATTGATCAATCGCATACTCTCTGGAGGCTGTATCGTGCTAACAAACTGAAATTTCTCCAAAAATAACCAAAAATTCAGTATATCTGGATTTATAGGACCCCCTGTACTCGCTCTAGTCAACTGAAAATCAATAGGGTACATTCGTGAGACACCTTGAACAATATTTAATCATAAAATTGATCAATCGCATACTCTCTGGAGGCTGTATCGTGCTAACAAACTGAAAATTCTACAAAAATGACGATAGTTTGGTACTTCAAGTACCATATCACCCGTTGTACAGGCTTCACTGAGTTGAATATCAATAGGGTTCATCTTTGAGACAATCTGAATAATATCCAATCATAAAATTGGTCACTTGTGTATACTCCGGAGGCTGTATCGTGTTAACAAACTGAAACTTCTCCAAAAATGACAAAAATATCGTACTTAAAGTACTGTAGCACTTGTTGTATTGGCTCCGGTGAGCTGAAAATCAATAGGGTTCATCAGTGAGATGCCCTGAATAATATTCAATCCTAAAATTGGTGTCTTGTTGAACTCTGGAGGCTGTATCGTGTTAACAAACTTCAATTTCTCAAAAAAATACAAAATGTCGTACTTCAAGTACCATAGCACCCGTGATACTGGCTCTGGTGAATTGAAAATCAATAGGGATCATCTGTGACATGTCCTTAACAATATTCAATCATAAAATGCTGACTTATTGCACTCCGGAGGCTGTATCGTGCTAACAAGACATATAAGGAAAAGTGGCCGACGACAACGACGACGACGACATACACACTGGATTTTTTTTCTAAAAACCGTTTTTTCGTGTTGTTGTTGATGGAAAACGTAAAAATAACTCAAAAAAAATTTCAAAATTCAAACTTTTTTTGGGGTAAACCAATACTTTTCTTGCATATAGAAAGGTTGGGCGGAAAAGTAAAAAGAAGAAAAAGGGCAAACATAAAGTTTGAATAACCAACTAATACTCTACTGCTTAAAGGTGTCCATATACTATTAGACAAAGTCAGCTGCTGTAGAGATTTTCTTGACATTGTTATTTATTCTGGCAAATATATTTCCATTCAAATTCCAAGATTTTTTTTTGCCATATTTTACTTTTCCGTCAACCTATTTATATGCGAGAAAAGTATTGGTTTACCCCAAAAAAAGTTGGAATTTTGAAATTTTTTTTTGAGTTATTTTTACGTTTTCCACCAACGACAACACGAAAAAACGGTTTTTAGAGAAAAAATTCTGTGTGTATGTCGTCGTCGTTGTCGTCGGCCACTTTTCCTTACATGTCTTGTTAGCACGATACTGCCTTCGGAGTGCAATAAGTCAGCAATTTTATGATTGAATATTGTCAAGGACATGTCACAGATGAACCCTATTCATTTTCAGCTCACCAGAGCCAGTACAACTGGTGCTATGGTACTTGAAGTACGACATTTTGCAATTTTTTGGGAAATTTCAGTTTGTTAGCACGATACAGCCTCCGTAGCACAAGTCACCAATTTCATGATTGAATATTATTCCGGACATCTTGCTGATGATCTCTATTGATTTTTAGCTCACCAGATCTACTACAACAGGTGCTATAGTACTTTAAGTACGATATTTTTGTCATTTTTGGAGAAGCTTCAATTTGTTAGCACGATACAGCCTCCGGAGTATATACAAGTGACCAATTTTATAATTGGATATTATTCAGAGCATCTCCAAGATGAACCCTATTGATATTCAGCTCATTAAAACTAGTACAACGACTGCTATGGTACTTGAAGTACCAAATTTTTGTCATTTTTGGAGAATTTTCAGTTTGTTAGCACGATACAGCCTCCAGAGAGTATAGGATTGATCAATTTTATGATTGAATATTGTTCAAGGTGTCTCACAGATAAACCCTACTGATTTTCAGTTGACTAGAGCGAGTACAGCGGGTCCTATGAATCCATATATACTAAATTTTTGGTTATTTTTGAAGAAATTCGGTTTGTTAGCACGATACATCCCCCAAAGTGTATACAAGTAACAATTTTATCATAGAATATTGTTCGGGGCCACAAATGCGGAAAAGTTAGTTTTAATCTTTAAAACCGTTTATTTGTTGACATTTTCTTAATAAATCATATCTATTTTTCATTAGAAATTCATTTACATAGATACCCGTCTGTTTAAGTGTACCCTTAGATTTGAATACTTCATTTCTCTTGAGGATAGATGCAAATTCAATGATTATTGTCAACAAGGCCTACCTTGTTGTACATTTAGTTTGCCTAATCTGTAAATATTGGATATGTCCAGATTTGTATATTAAATTTTCATTGTGTTGTTGACCAGATTTGTAAATAGCGAGATCAAATTTTCATTATCTGCCTCATTAAATCCATCAAATCTTAGCATATTACGCCTTTGGTAGATTTCAGTTTCATCTAATCTTCCTGATATGGCAATAATTTCTTTTTTGTTTATGCACTCTTGTAATTCTTCCAATCTGTCACTAATAGTGACCATCTTAGACTCCATTTTGTTAAGTTTGTCGGACATCTCATTCATCTTGGTCTCAATTCTATTAAATTTCTTATCGAGTTTTCTTCTATAATATTTATAAGTTTCTGACTAATTTTAGTAATCAGTTGTTCGATTAATTTTTCAATCATTATTTATGGTCTACTTTAATTTTCATGATTATAATTACGTGTAAGTAATTAGTTTTCTTATTTGATTTTTCTGCACTTGATTTACCTCGAACTACAGATGCACATAACCACTTTTCAGATAATTTAACTTAAATTTTACCACATTTTGGCATAAAACTATCAGGAGCTCCCACAAAACGTGATTAGTCTATCGCCATACGAATGATACTCAGAGATAAGTAACCGATTTTCTGCATCTTGTTCAATTTGAATTGCCAATTCTTACAGTTTGTTCAAAATTAATCGTTAATTCGTATATTTTGTTCAAATTTAATCGCCAAATTCTACATTTTGTTCAATTTTAATCATAAATTTCTACATTTTATTCAATTTTTATAGCGGATTTATGCATTTTGTTCAATTTTAATCATCAATTCTCGCATTTTGTTCAAATTTACTCGCATTTTATTCAATTTTAATTGTCAATTTCTGCATTTTGTTAAAAATTAATCGTCAATTCGTGTGTTTTGTTCAAATTTAATCCCCAAATTCTACATTTTGTTCAATTTTAATAATAAATTTCTACATTTTGTTCAATTTTAATAGCGAATTTGTACATTTTGTTTAACTTTCGTCGCCAATTCCTAAATTTTGTTCAAGCCCTACCTATCAAATTTAAACGCAAATTCGTATGTTTTGTTCAAATTTAATCCCCAAATTCTACATTTTATTCAATTTTAATCGCCAATTTCCGCGTTTTGTTCAAATTTAATCATCAATTTCTGCATTTTGTTTAATTTTAATCGCTAATTGTTGAATTTTGTTCAATTTTAAAGGTCAAGTCCTACATTTGTATCAAAATTAACAGCCAATTCGTGTCGTTTGTTCAAATTTGATCGTCAAATCTTACACTTTGCTCAATTTTAAACGTCAAATTCTGCATTTTGTTCAATTTTAATGGCGATTACTTATCTCTGATGATACTGGAACTGTAAGTGTAAGAAGGAGTATTAGGCAATCCAAACCACGTGACTTTTAAGCTGTCAATATGGCGGCGACGGTCAATCATTGGATTCAGTACATTCATTTATGTTTAGAATACTGCAGAGTTTTATAGCTATAAAACGGTTTACTTTGTATTTTGTGGGGTTTTAAGGTATTTTGTAGTGTTTGAGAAGGACAATTTTCCTGTTTTAAGATGAAGAGTGCTTATTTTAAATCATTATTAGTGTAAAATCCTGATGTTAGAGAAACATAAATAGTTTAGCTAATAGATATATTATGTGTAACCTTCTGTTATTAAATCAGTGTTGTATTTTATTTTTTGTAAATAAATGTAGAACTAAGTTAGCCTTTCATTAATTGTAAGGAATTACCTATGTATTTGGAGTTATGTAATCAGTTTATAAATGATTGTTTTTTGTCGATGTTGTCTTGTGAAATTGTTTCTATGACCTTAGAGGTTTTATTTTCTAGCTTTTTTGTTTTTGGAGAAAATAAACTGAGTTTTATTTTTTTATTGTCCCTAAAGTGTGTGACATTTAATGCATTAGAAAAACAATTATTTTACACTGCAAAATATAAATTTTATTTCATTTTGACATGTGTACATTACAATAGATATTTCTAATATTAACATGAGTAAAATCAATGAACTTCAGCCTCATTGTTCAAAGATTTTGATCTTATTGACAAAGCTATGTAAAAATATATTACTATAATAACACTTAGTACATAAACGTTATACATATTATGAAGAGACAAGAATTATTACTAATTTAAGTACAAATCAAAATAAAACATTCATTAAATGTTGAGAAATAATAAAAGTTGCAAAGTAATATTTGCTAAATGTTTAGCTTCAAAACTAAAGCATAAATACTTAAGCATCATAGACACCACAGTCTCCATAAATTCAATTTGATCATGCTGGGACTGCTGAGGCATTTCATCAATATCCATGACCTGTTGACAAAGTAATTAATTATAACAATTTTCAGCAAGTATCAATAAATAACTTAATATTGCTATTACTAAAATTAACATCCTTTTTATCAAAATAAAGTGTACAAAACATGCTCATCGAGTATCTTTTCTTGACCAGGACGATCAGTTACACATATCCCAATCAATTGTCATTTAGCTCTTGAGACAATTTACATAAAAAAGGACTACTATTAAAATTTTTTTACCTTATTCAGTCAGTTTTGTCCTTTTATCTCTGCGATTCTTTCGGTCAACATCTGCAGCCCTTATTTTACTTTCTGAGACACATGTCCCATATGTTGAGATGGTACCCAGTCAGGGTGTTCTTTATCTTCGAGGACAGCAGGTTTGCTTAAAATGAGTTAATACCTACTTGAGAACAAACTACATAAACTAGGAGCTAGTAGAGTTGATATAATATTTGATAAGAAGCCTACCAGTTATAAAGTGTCTACAGCAAACTTTCTGGTGTTTCAATATAAATTCGGTCAAATCGTCTCACTTTATTGCTGCAATCCATGCAGCCCTGCGAAGTTAGGTCAAATCGTTTTTTTTCGTTAGAAACCTGTGTTTTGTCTCTGCGGGAACGCGATAAAACGAAACTTAATCACAATTAGAACGGCTTCCACAACCAACTGCAATACATATCGAAGACAAACACTACACTATATAAATACCACAATTTACAGCCAATAAACAGAGAGAAAATCAATTTAACGTGAGTTAAACAATCACACTCTACAGTAACTTTGTTATTCATTTGACCGTCGCCGCCATATTGAATTTATTTTGACAGGTCGTTGGATTGCCTAATAGTGTATTTAATAGGTTATATTTCAAGTTTCGAGTATTTCTTGAAATATTGCTCTCATAACCGTACTACCTTAAACTAGTTATTTCTGGGGGTTGAAACAATCAAGCAAAGAGTTTTGAAATTGAGGAAATACATGTTGAAACTTTCCATTAAACATTTCGGGCTCGGTTGATGATGGTATTAGTATTTCTTGTGCTTTTGTTGCATTGCATGACGTATCATATATTTAATTGTAGAATTTCCCATAAAACAATTCATTGTATCATTTTCCTTCCTATCTCCGCGCCACTATGCTATAAAAAATGATCTTCATTCACGTTCTCTTTCCTCTTCGCGTTTATCGTTACTCGTATCGCCGCCTGACTATGCTGTTGTTACCTTAAGCCATTAACCTTACAGCGAGCTCGAAACGATACAATTTACATTTAATTTCGGTTTCAATTCTCTCACGTAGGTAAAATACAACTATTCCATCGATTTAGTAACTTTCTTTAACGATCCAGTAAAGAGGGAGTGTCTAGTCATCCAAATTTTAAATTTTACCTTGAGTAAATAATTGAATAACTAACAGCCACGATCTTAATTTTATATAGAATATATAGAATATGCAGATATTAAGATATTTTAATTTATTACGAAAATACAATGTATTTAATAAAATGTAGTTGAAAGTTTTAAGAAATGTTTTTTCTAATTATTTTTTTATTGGCCCTTGGACACTATAACAGCAGTTCTTAAACTTTGTTGGTGACGGAACCCTTTTGGAAAGCTAAATTCTTGACAGAACCCTACAATAAAACAATTGTTTTTGATAATGTATTATTTATATTAATAAGCATAGTAAAAGTACAATGTAACAGTTACTACCTATAACTTACTTTACTTAGTAAATTACATAAATTCACTTATGTTCTTCAACCTTTCGATAATATTTAGAATTATATCTTCTTGGGTTCAAAGGTTGTGGTATAAAATAAATATATTAGTTAAAATATATTTTCGAATAAAGATTTATTAAACTTGACGTTTCGCTCTTATTTCAGGAGCATTTTCAAAAGAATATGTATATATATTAAAATTAAATTACATAAAATACAGTTATTGTAAAAATGATTTTGACAAAGTCAATAAAAAGTCATGAATGAAGTGTCAATAGTAATGGAATACCTACCTTATATATTCACGCAACGATATTATGTTGGGAGTGATAAAAATAAATTAATTAATCAATTTGTAATAGATTTGACTCAATTTTTTTATGTCTTGTTTGTTATTTACTGATAATTTATCTTGTTTTATATATATATCATTTCTTTGATTTTGAGTTTTTGATAATTTGTGTCTTGTGTTAAATAAAATTTTTGTGTGTTTGAAATCGAATTCATGATTTTCATTATATTCATGTTTGTGTAACGCTGTTGATGCATTTTTAGTGTATTTATGGCCATTTATTCGGCTTTCTAGATATTGTGTAGTCATTCCTACGTAATTTTTTGAACAGTTTAAGCATGGTATGGAGTATATAACATTCGATTTCTTATTATTTTTAGTTTTGCTTTTTAATTTAGTAAATAGTGATGATAGTGTATTATTTGGTTTATCACTATTTACTAAATTAAAAAGCAAAACTAAAAATAATAAGAAACCAAATGTTATATACTCCATACCATTCTTAAACTGTTCAAAAAATTACGTAGGAATGACTACACAATATCTAGAAAGCCGAATAAACGGCCATAAATACACTAAAAATGCATCAACAGCGTTACACAAACATGAACATAACGAAAATCATGAATTCGATTTTTCAAAAACACAAAAATTTTAACACAAGACACAAATTATCAAAAACTCAAAATCAAAGAAATGATATATATAAAACAAGATAAATTATCAGTAAATGACAAACAAGACATAAAAAAATTGAGTCAAATTTATTACAAATTGATTAATTAATTTATTTTTATCACTCCCAACATAATATCGTTGCGTGAATATCTGAGGTAGGTATTCTATTACTATTGACACTTCATTCATGACATTTTATTGACTTTTTCAAAATCATTTTTACAATAACTGTATTTTATGTAATTTAATTTTAATATTTATACATACAGTGCCCCGTATTCTTGACCTTGTAGGTCGTGCGAATACCATATTTACAAAACGGACGTGTTTTGTTATCTATTTCACTTGTCCCTATTAGTTCACTGGCCGCTATCAATATTTGAAATTATTATTTACACAAATCTAACAATGTCTTTTTGGGATCATCACAGAGAGGTGAACCGCTGGAATCAACAAATCTGAAACTGATATATGATTCATCATACTTCCTTTTTTTCGGCTTTGAAACCGTGGAGCTTGTCGTCGTTGCATCATCGTCTAGATCGGTAATTGCTGTATACTCCGCGCGTAATGCTTATGAACATTCGGCTTCGTTAGAAGATGTTATTGCAACACGTTTAACGCCTTTAAGCCAACATTCCATTCTTCTTTATTAATGTTATTGCGTAGAAGAGTTTCGTCCAAAGAAGAAATGTACAAAACTGATACAATCAGAATTCTTGACCTTGTAGGTCGTGCGAATACGATATTTACAAAACGGACGTGTTTTGTTATCTATTTCACTTGTCCCTATTAGTTCACTGGCCGCTATCAATATTTGAAATTATTATTTACACAAATCTAACAATGTGTTTTTTTTTGGTAATGTCTTTTTGGATAATGTCTTTTTGGTATCATCACAGAGAGGTGAACCGTTGGAATCAACAAATCCGAAACTGATATATGATTCATCATACTACCTTTTTTTCGCCTGTGAAATCGTGGACCTTAACGTCGTTGCCTTATCGTGTGGATCGGTAATTGCTGTATACTCCGCACGTACTGCTTTTGTACATTCGGCTTCGTTAGAAGATGTTATTGCAACACGTTTAACGCCTTTAAGCCAACATTCCATTCTTCTTTATTAATGTTATTGCGTAGAAGAGTTTCGTCCAAAGAAGAAATGTACAAAACTGATACAATCAGAATTCAGCAGTAGAACAATACATAAACACTTCGTTTAAAATTCGCAATTCGCTAGCTAGCTTGTACGTAGGTATGTACTTATCGCTCCGAACGCTAATCGTCTACTGATGAGTGTTGAGGCGCTATCGTCACTTTTATAGTCCTAACTTCGATCTCGAACATTCTCTGAAATACTCGAGTCGGGGACTTTGTTAAATAAAAAGCCGAAATTTAAAAAATGCGGTGTAATCAATTTCGACTTTATGTTTTGAAGTTAAACTCATAAGTCGCTTGTTCACAACTATAGTGTCTTATCTCAGAGGCGGCTTTCATCAAAGGGACTGCGGGCTTACGGCGTCTTTAATAAATAGAAAGCGGAAATAAAAACCGAAATACAAAAAATGCGGTGTAAACAATTTCGACTTTGTGAGCGCGCACAAGTAGATATCGGCGGTGGCGGCATACAGAAATTGTACTGTTGTGGTTGGCGACTAAGTTTGGCTGCGCCTCGTGATACGCCCGCGTCAAAACTTTCGACCAGAGAGAGGGGTTGATTTTTTTTCTGAATTCTTGCGGAACCCTACGGTTCCGCGGAACACACTTAGAAAATTGCTACTCTATAAATTTACAATCTATAACGTTGATTGCAATACATTTTTCCCTTTCGCAGTTTTTTATTCATATTCAACAAACGTATCGGCAGATAGTTATATATGCACTTTCATATATCTGAGCGCGAAATTCCAATTTCGATTTTTTCTTTTTCTTTTGTTTATATATACATTGAAATGCATATTGATACACATGTACAGCAAGATTAAAATGCATGGTTATTTACGGTAAATGGGAACAATTTTTTATAAAAAACAATCGGGTCAGAATAAATTAAAGCAAACTTTATCGATGGGTACTAGTACGGGTTTTGAATAACCTTATACATTAGGAGTATATTGTTTTATTAGGAGTAAAAGTGGTACTTTTGTGACGAATCTGTAGGTTTGGCATATACAGAAGAGTCAAAAACGTATCTTTTACTTCCAATAATTTTTCTTCAAATGCGTAGAAATACGTGTTTTCCAAATTAAATACGAAGAACTTTTTAAAATGGCAGTAGTTAAATGTAAAAGATTTTGGATCATCCGCAATTATTATTAAAATTCGAAGCAATAAGCTAATACAACAATATCAGTGTGACAATACAGGACCGTAATCTAAGAAATAAATTCACTACAACTGGAATAGTATACAATAATTGAATTAGGAAACAAAACGAATTATACGCTCAAGGAAACGATAGAGTACAGCTAGCACAGGCACCGGGACGAGATTTGAATTAAGTAGGATCTTGGTAAAC
Organism: Galeruca laticollis; assembly: GCA_963921935.1. NCBI lineage: Eukaryota > Metazoa > Arthropoda > Insecta > Coleoptera > Chrysomelidae > Galeruca > Galeruca laticollis. The sequence goes on from OY998177.1 coordinate 201,133,074, forward strand.
AAAAACTAGGTTTGTGACGCGGTACCTGTCAATTGCAAAATGGAAGAAAATTCAGAGATGGTGAAAGCACTGGGAAAAATATTGGGGAAACTAGAAGAAATATAAAATAGAAATGAAAGGATTGAGAAAAAATTAGAGCGTAATGGGGGAAATAAAACGAGAAAACAAACGCATATGACTGGAGAACCAAGAATTAAAAGAGGCTTTAGGCAGGCATGAAGAGAAAATAGAAAAATTAGAGCGCAAGCGAGGAGCAAAAACCTTATAATACAGGGAGTAAGAGAAACGGGAAACGAAGATGAGCTGCAACTAACGAGTGTCTTAAAAAATGTAATGGATAAGCTTGAACTTAAAAGCGATGAAGTAGTAAACCAAGACCGATTTTGCTGGGACTGAAGGAATACAAGAAGAAAGTAGAAATATTAAAACGAACAAACAAATTAAAAAATACACCAATATACATAAACGAAGACTTTACTAGAGAAGACTAATACAACGTAAAGAACTCAGATCATACATGAAACAAGCAAGGAATGAAGGACATCAAGCGAATCTAAATTATAACAGACTGTGGATAAACGGAATGGCTTACTCATTTAATGAATTAAAACAAAACATGCAAGGGAAGAATACAGTTAGACCATCAGGTTCCAAACCCAAAGGAAGAACATTCAGCAGTAGATCAATGGCCGAAGAAGAAGAGAATATTGATAAAGACAGAACTACAAAAATGTTTAAAAATCTTACGGATATAAAAAAAGGAAAAAACTAGCAGCAAAAGTAGCTCAAGAGGATCTAGGCATTGTAAAAATGACCACGGCAAATAACAAGGAAAAAAAGTAAATAAAACTATAACAAAAACCAAAGACAACGTTAAGAAAATATCAAAGAGGGTAAAGGGAGTGAAACAAAAAGTAAACGCATTGAAAATTGGAACATGGAATATGAAAACTATGCTAAAAGTTGGGAAAATGCACAGTATAGCGCAAGAAATAAAGAATTATGATTTAGACATTCTGGCGTTACGAGAAATCAGATGGGAAAAACAAGGGAAAATAGAAAACAAAAACTTTACGATGTATTACTCAGGGGAGGAAAAACAAGGAAGGAATGGAACAACAATAATGGTCAGTAAACAAATACGAAACAAAGTAATTGAGTTTAAGCCAATCGACGGTACGATTTCATATTTAAAACTTGAGAATAAACAAGCAAATATAAGTATAATTAATGCCTACGCCCCAACGGAAGAAGCAAGCTAAGAAGAGAAAATAAAGTTTTATGAGAAGATTAGTGATGGCTCTAGAAAGGACATTTTGATAAGAGACTTTAATGCCCAGATAGAAAAAGAAGAAACTAATCGAGAAATAGCTGGAAAAGAAACAATACACGAGATCACAAACGATAACGGCAAAAGACTGTGCAACCTAGCTGCGGAGACAAATACGTTCATAATTAGTAAAAAATTTAAGCATAAAAAGGAGCACATGACAATGTGGTTATTCCCAGGAAAGAGAAGCGGCAACCAAATGGATCATGTTTTGATATCAATGAAATGGATGAAAATGGTTAAAAACACAAGGTCATACCGAGATACAGACCACATTTTACTAATAGCGAATATGAACATAAAAATATCAAGATATAAACCTTTTAAACACAACAAAAGAAAGTGGAACTTAAAAAAGCTGGAAAGAGAGAAGGGTGAAAATAATTATGCGAAAACCCTAAAACCCTAACAAACAAACTGAGAATTCATAATACAAAAGGAAATATAGACAGTGAATGGAAGATCATTAAAAATAGCAGTATAGACTCTGCAGAGAAAGAAATTGGATTACAGCAAATCAAAGCATCCAAAGAATAATTCGACGAAGAATGTAAGCTGGCAAGGGGAGAGAAAAAACAAGCAAGAAATAAATGGTTGGAATCAGGAAAATATGAAGAGCTGGACGAATACAGAAAGATAAGGAAAAAGGCAAAAAAAATCTACAGAAGAAAAAAATCAAATTGGGTTGCAGAACAAATGGAAAAAATAGAAAAGAATAATAGGGAAAATAGAAAACTCTTTGAATATGTGAGAAAGCAATACAGTAGCAGAAACGCATTTGGGACAGTAAACATAAATAAAAAAGAATGGGAAACATACTTTCAAAATCTATACCAAAACAATCATATTATGGACGAAAATTATAACGAAGCGGTAACGGGGGGAGAAATCGGTGAACAGCAGTACAGACCCTCTTTCGAGGAATTTATAGATGTTGTGAAACAACTCAAACCAAACAAGGCGGCAGGTCCAGATAATGTAAATAACGAACTAATCCAATATGGAGGAGAAGCCTTACTTCAACAAATATTTGACCGGATAATGAATATATGGGCAGAAGAACGCATACCTAACGAGTGGAGTATTGGATATATAGTTCCAATCTTCAAAAAAGGAGACCCAACCAAATGCAAAAATTACAGGAGTATAATGCTGCTAACACTACATACAAGATATTAACCAATCTAATAAAAATAGAACTCAATAAACAGGCTGAACCCATATTAGGTCAATGTCAACAGGGATTTAGAAAAGGAAGTTCTACGGTAGACGCCATACACCTACTAACACAGACTATCGAAAAGTGTTATGAGCATGACATACATCTACATGTACTATCCATTGACTTTCAGCAAGCGTTTGACTCTGTCATCAGAGAGTGGCTAATATCTAATATGAGGCACATAGGAATTTCTGAAAAACTAATAAGACTAGTAAAAATGACAATGAAGGATTCTACTGCAAAGGTGATAACCAGAGACGGGAATACAGGAGACATAAACATTAAAGTAGATGTAAGGCAAGGAGATAGTTTGTCTACAACTCTTTTTAACATAACCCTAGATAGAGTGATTAAAGCAATAGACATAAAAGGAATGATTAGTCACAGCTCCACACAAATAATAGGATACGCCGATAATTTAGCTTTTTATTACTAGAGACAAAGAAACCCTAGTAAATATATTCAAGAACTCAATAAAAGAAGCAGCAAAGAGAGGGTTTGTTAGTTAACCAAGAGAAGACAAAAATATATGCAAATTTCAAGGAAGACAGACAACACAGCTACTATAAATATGGGAGGTTACACTTTTCGATAAAGATAGAAAATCTAAAAAAAATTTAAAAAAATAAAATTAAAATGGCGTTAGAATTGTCATCTAGTAATTGGACTGTATGTATTTAAGATCGTATAATCCAAAAATGTAAAAATATACAGGGTGTTCCAATAAAATTTTCTGTTTTTGGGTAATTTCCGGTAAAACCGGAAGTCGGCCATTTTGTTTTTTCACGTAAAAAAATCCTAATTTGGTTGTAATATAACCCTACAAAATTTGAATGAAATCTAACTACCCGTTCAAAAGTTACAGGGGTTGCCCCTATTTCATTTACACCCGGTATATTCAATATTGATAATAATTATAACTAAATTACAGACTTACCATCATTTATAATTATTTCCTGCAAAATTTGAAATTTCCTTAAAAATAAAATAATTTTAAATTATTTTTCCCCATTTTCTATACAGGGTGTCCCGGGACTAATGGGAAAAAAGTCAGGAGCGTATAATCTGAGCTAAAATAATGTTAGTACTTCATATAAACTTTTACTATGCAGGCCCTCGTTTTCGAGTTATAGGCCTCCAAAGTTTTAATTTTGAATTTGGTTTTTATTTGTATTTTTTGTACTAGTTATTTGATCTTTATAAAATTTACGGCAAAGCTATAATGTATGTGTATATTTATTTTGGTAAGGTAAACAGATTTACAGTAGTGCATTGAAGCCAGGGACGGACTACTCGCTATGGTTAGTGATCCAAAAATTTTGCAGGTATGGCACACCCTGTATGAAATTATCGAAATTCACTTCCCCACACATTAAGCTAACGAAAAGGTACTCTTGTTGGAATTCGATGAAATAAGCCGTTTGGCTAATATTTACAGTTTTATTAATGCACTACGTACCAGTTTACGCATTCACCATTTTTATAAGTACACAACGAGGTAAAACTAACTTTTAATAGATGTCCAAAATTTACCTAGAGTACTACAAAAAAATAATTTAACGATAGCAGAAGATGAAAAACATTAACGACTTATTAATTGGAAAGTTGGTAAAAACTTTTTATAAGTGTTTTTACCGTTTATCAAGTTACCATAGGATTAGTTATCAAACGTTGTGTAGAATAGTTCGTAGTCAGTACTTGTCAATAATTCATAAGTCCTCAATTTAACAGTTACAATAGCAGAATTCGCTTTTATTGAGTACGCAGATAAACATCTAATGTATGGACTGGCTTCTCGAAACTGTTTAGAGGCCAAAAGGCTTTATGAAGAACATTTTGCAAACAGAGCATTGCCAGACAGACGAATGTTTGGGCGTATTGATCTCAGGTTACGAGAAACAGGTATGAATAAGTAAATGTAATTTTCCATGTATACAAAACAAAATTTTAAATTTTAGGAAGATTTTCGCCAGAAAAATCTGGAGAAGGTCCAGTACGAAGCATACGTACTGTGGCAGTTGAACAAGACTTGTTAAATGCAGTTGATAATGAACCATCGAGTTTTAGAAAATTATCAAGAGAACATAACGTCTCGAAATCAGTTGTTCATCGCGTCCTAAAAGAACAGCTGTTATATCCTTTTCACATGAAAAAAGTACACCGTATGACAGTGGCTGATTATCCTGCTCGACTTGAGTATAGCCAGTGGTTTCTGCGACAACAACAAGCAGACAACACATTTATTAGTAACGTTCTCTTTACGAACGAACCGGGTTTCACCAGAGGTGGAATCATAAATTCTCATAATATGCATTTATGGGATGATGTGAATCCACATGGCATTATCCAAACTAGGATCCAGCATAGATTCATGGTTAATGTTTGGCAGGAATAGTTGGCAATAATTTGATACAGCCATACTTTATTGACGGTACTTTGACCGTTCAGAGATATTTGGAGTTTTTTGCAAAATGAGTTATGGAACCTGTTTGATGATGTGCTCCTACAAACTCGTAGGAATTTATGGTTCATGCTTGATGGGGCCCCTCCTCATTTCAGTTTAGATGTACGACAGCATTTACACACAAGGCTTCCTAATAGATGGATTGGTCGTGGAGGCCCTTTTCAATGGCCACCGCGATCAGGAGACGTTAATCCTATGGATTTCGTTCTCTAGGGTTATCTCAAAAGTAAGGTATACGCAACACCTGTGCAAACAAGGCAAGATTTAATAGACAGAGTTGTGTTACACTGCAATGTTATTAGAAATAGTGTGAAATTGCTCTTTCAAGTGCAAAGAAACAACCTTCGTAGACTTAGAATGTGCGTGGAAGTGGGAGGAGCTCATATTGAACATTTATTAGAATAACGTTAGTTTTTGTTGTTGTTTAGGAATTAGTTTTAGTCTAATGTTTTATAACTTGTGTTTTTTGAGGTTTTCTTAATGGTTTAATAATGTTATGTTCGTAATTTTGATTAAAAGCAAGTAAATTCTGGACATCGTATTAATAAGTTAGTTAGGTAGATTTGTACGTAGTGCATTAATAAAACTGTAAATATTAGCCAAACGGCTCATTTTATCGAATTCTAACTAGAGTACCTTTTCGTTAGCTTAATGTATGGGGAAGTGAATTTCGATAATTTCATACAGGGTGTGCCATACCTGCAAAATTTTTGGATCACTAACCATTGCGAGTAGTCCGTCCCTGGCTTCAATGCACTACTGTAAATCTGTTTACCTTACCAAAATAAACATACACTTACATTATAGCTTTGCCGTAAATTTTATGAAGATCAAATAACTAGTACAAAAAATAAAAACCAAATTCAAAATTAAAACTTTGGAGGCCTATAACTCGAAAACGAGGGCCTGCATAGTAAAAGTTTATATGAAGTACTAACATTATTTTGGCTCATATTATACTCTCCTGACTTTTTTCCCATTAGTCCCGGGACACCCTGTATATCCCATAACCAGCCACGATGTCGCGGCGCTTCCAACTAAGTAAATAGTTTATTGTGATGGGTGGGATAAATTTATACACACGGTATATTCAATGGCGTAACTGCCTATGGGCTAGGCGGGGCAGTGCCCCGGGGCCATCAAGCTCAGGGGGCCCTCGAATGCTTACCAGATGACAGGTTGCAACCCCACTTTAATCATGAAAACTCAGTTGAGAGAAATTCAAAAGTTATGCCTAGGGAATTCCCCTAAATTCTTTCTGTAGGTTGGCAGTGTTGTCAATTTGACGGATAGTGATATGTGCGTTTTATTATTCATTGATGTGCGTTTTATTGTGAATTCGAAAGATTTTTTTTTCGAGAACGGTTAAAAAATTAATGCCGTATCAGGAGTAAGTAAGCTAATGTCAATAAACTTTTTTGTACTGGTCAATATAGAATATAGTGGTTCAATTTTATTTGATTTTACCACTCATATTGATGTCCGTTAAGTCAGTAACTCGTGTCAAATCTATAGATTTCCGCTAAACTGGCAACAGTGGTAACACTAACGATGATAATTTTTTTCCGGGGATTCCCCAATAACACTTGTAGCTTGTAGCGTATCATTGTGTTTCTCTTACCTTTTATTTTACTTTTAACTTCGTCAGTGAACAGTGACTACAGTGAGTTGAGTACCTACCTCGAGCACAATCTAATGTATTGTTTCAATAAATAAGAAAACTAAAATTATGGATAAAAAGAAGAAACCCAGTGGTGCATTTAAACGCAAACAACGCCAAGAAAGAGAAGATAGTAAACAAAAGTTGGCCAACATTGACAAGATTTGTAGTCAGCCTTCTGCAAGTACATCTGGCCAAAATATTTCTATTGATAGTGACTCAAATAATGTGGTAACTGCAGTGTTGGTTGAGAAGCCTACTGAAGAAGATTCGACAATTATTGCAGTTGGAGATACCTCCGCCGCCGATCATGTGAACGTGGATGATGTTTGCATGACACACATAAGAGCGGGTTTGGAGGAACCACAGACCTTTACATTTTTCGAAAATGTATACGACAAATCTTCTTATGACTTGGGAAACTTCACGAACAAAATATTAAGTGATAACGAAAAACGTCAAATTCATGATATGGGGCCTTTACAGCCTTCAGGACCTTTTCCAACAGACATCAACCAGAACAATAGGTGTTTTTCAAAATCGTACTACATTTCGTGTTCTAAATATGGGCCAGTTAATCGTTTTCGGTTGTGTAATTCCAAAATACTAGACGCTGCCTATTGTCAACCCTGTTGGTTATTTGCTTCACAAAGGAATAATGTGTGGTGTACGGGATTTCGAGATTGGAAGCGTTTATCAGAAAGAATTAAACAACACAGTTGTTCGAGTGGCCATTCGGAAGCATGTGCTGTGTATGAATTTTTGAAAAAAAAACGATACTAATACTATAGACAAGGAACTTGAAAATGAAATTCGCAAAGAAGCATCATTTTGGAAAATGGTTCTTCAAAGGTTATTCGATATCAGCAAAGAGTTCTTTGGCTTTGAGAGGACATCAAGAAGACTTAAGTCAGGAAGGAAACCACGGAAATTGTCTGTCCTTTGTAGAGCTTGTCGCCCGATATGATCACATTTTGCGGCAAGTTTTGGATACGCCCAAAGGTAATAATAATTATTTCTAAATGTTTTTATTGTTTTATTTTGTTTATAATTATTAACTGTTTAATATCAGGACTTTTTTGAAATTGTGTTTTTTTATGTTTTTAGGATCTACAAGATATCTTAGTGCAACAATTCAAAATGAAATGATTGAGAGCTTGGGGACCAAACTCGAAACCCATCTACTAGAACAAATTAGAGCGTCACCGTTTTTTGCCATCATAATGGATACGACACAGGACATATCGAAGGTAGATCAGCTAAGCATTGTTGTGAGGTATGCAGTAATAACCAGATCGGAAAATGGACAGCCAATTGATACAGATGTAAAAGAAGTGTTTCTAGGCTTTTATGCAGCCTTCAAACATGGCGCAGTAGATTTAGTCAACCAAGTGACAACATTATTTAACGACAAAAATATTGATTTAAAAAAATGTGTGGGGCAAGGCTATGATGGAGCCAGTGTGATGAGTGGTGTGTATAATGGTGTACAAAAACATATTAAGGATATCCAGCCTAACCCAGAGTACGTACATTGTGCCACTCATAATTTAAATTTGGTGATAAATGATGCCGTTAGCAGTTGTGTGGAAATACAGAATTTTTTCGCAACGTTGCAAAATTTGTATAACTTTTTCGGAAACAGCATCAAACGTTGGGATCTACTGTCAAAATTCACTGACGAATCGGACACCACTCTAAAAAAACTAAATCCGACTAGATGGTCCAGTAGGGTCAATACGATATCTGCAATAAAACTTCGTTATTTTGATATTATCAAAGCATTATCAGAAATAGTTCTAAAGAGTCCCAATAAAGATGAGCGTAGTGAAGCAGAGACTATTAAAACAAAAATGCTAAATTTCGAGTTCGTCTTGCTTTGCGAATTCACGCACAGTGTATTGAACGACATCAAGTATGCATCCAAAACTTTACAAAAATGCGACATCAATTTGGGCGAGGCGAGTAAAGTTTTAGCAGAGACCAAAGCAAAGTTGCAAATTTATAGAAATGATTTCGAATTATTCAAGTGCAAAGCCAGTGAAACTGCAAGAAAATATTGTATTGTTACCCATTTTCAAGAAAAAAGGCAAATAAAAGTTAAAAAACATTTTGATGAATTAGCTGCTGATCACTGATTTCCAAACCGAGAAAAAATATATAAAATTGAGATTTTCAATAATGTACTAGACACAGTAATATCTCAATTAGAAACACGTTTTATTGGTATGAGTGCAGTCTGTCATAAATTCGATTTTCTAACACCAACATTTTTATTACATGTTGATGAAGCAACTTTATTATAAAAGTGTGACGAATTCCAAAGAAAATATTCCGATATAATAGGCCCTAGTTTTTCACTTCAATTTATTAATATTTACCACCTAGTTTTACCTCAACTAACTCAAGCATGGACTGTTCGCCAATTATGTAAGGTAATAATGAGCAACGATGGAGTGCTAGAATGCGACCTAACGGAAGTATTTACAGCAATGTTATTATTCTTTACAATTCCTGTCACTTCTGCATCAGCTGAAAGGTCATTTAGCAAATTAAAAATAATTTAAGAAATAATATGGGCCAAACTCGACTCCGACATTTATCGCTAACAGCAATTGAAAACAAAACTGCTTCAAGCCTGGATTTAAACGAAGTCATTGATACTTTTGCGAAAACTAAAGCAAGGAAAAAATTGTAAATATAATTGTTATTTAGTCAGTTGGTAGGCCCGACCTTTATATAATAAACCCTTGAATCTTCTCTATTTCGTTTTATTAGCCAAACCTACACCAAGTATTAATTGTAATTTATGTTGTTACTGTTTAATATTTTTATTACCTGCCCTGCAGTGCACAAAAAAGAGCTTAAGAAGTTAAGTAGCTTAGCATTTTTAAAGTATTTGTATATTTCATATTTTTATTTGATAAAACCTAATCAGTTTACATAGCAGTGGGGCCCCATTTTTTAATTTGCCCCAGTGCCCTTGGTTCCTAGCTACGCCACTGGGTATATTTACTTACTGTTAATTCATTTATATACTTGACTACTTACATTCAAAAAATACACTATTAACATATACTTCTCACGATTATTTACTAATTTATAATCGCCGTCTACTCACTAGTAGAATAAACTGTAAAACTGACTGCAGATACTCGCCTAATATACCAAAATACTTTTCCAGAAAAATCCAGGGCTGCGAGGACTACACCAAAGTCCGATTTCGTAACAATATGTTATTATTAGTTTATTTTTCCGGTCTAAAAGCTGCTTGTTCTAATCAACATTTTTTGCATGAATTTAAAAACACCTTGTATATCTGTCAAAAATATAACTTACCTACTCTATCACATCTAATGCCTGTAAAAATAACAAAGTGTGATCAATTTCCCCGGGGGCTCCGAACAGACTTATTAAATTAAATACGAAGAATAGTTGTCTCTATCAATCTTCATCAAAGTAGAAATGGGTCTTTGCTGTGGCTGATATCAGAATGCAACAGATAAAAGTAATATTTCACCCTTACTAGATTTCGGGAAAACAATTCAGAATCTGAGAAAAAGGAGTGTCTGTCTTTCAACTTATGAAATTAATCCACTGCTTATCTCTCCTAATCAGTTTAAAGTGAATTAAATAATTAAGTTATGTAAGGGGTGTCCCAAATTCGAGGCGTATCATTAGAATTTCGAAAACCATCAGAAAATATCGCATTCAAATTACTCACTTGCAGTAATACAGCCTTCCGTCTGCATTAACGTGTAAAGTCCATCCCGGCGCCGGCGCGTAATCCAACACGTGTTTAAGAGTACTGTCGAAGGCATTTTGGTGCTGCTCAGATTCTTCTGGTACGTCACTTTTTTGGACTATGGCGACGTGTTGTTCCGATGGGTCAGATTGTAACATCGCCTGATGGATTTGTTATTAGTACAATAATCGTTCAAGCATCTGAAACAATAAAAATATTATTTTTATTAACTGCTACAAATATTAATTACTCTTCTGCTACATCGAACCGTTATTTGTGTATTTAGCTTTCAATTTAGGAATTAATTATATGACTGTATATGAAAGTTATTGAAAATTCTAAAAAATTGACAATTGTTTCGATAAATCAATATCATCGTCAGAATGACAGCAGTTACATTTCATTTGATGCCTACCTGATGTTTAGTAGTTATTTTTGGCTAGACCAAGAAGTGACCTAACTTGTGATTGACTTAATATATGTTAATAGAGAAAAGAAGAAGATGTGATATTACAAATATTGAAACTTAGATACTATTAGCCCTATGGTGATATCCTGGATATCATTTTTCCAATTAAGATCAGTATAACTGTGCAATGATATAGGAAACCAGGAAAACTATATCTGCTAATCTTTACAATTATCACTTAAGAAGACAGTTTATTAGTGGAGAACTCCCTAGATTTAACTGTTCATTGACAACTTCATATTGTGGGTTTCTTAAATGTCTCCTAATTTCCAATTCTTCAAGGAAATCCTGTTCTTGTTCCTTTTCACAAATATGCAGCACTTCTAGTTTTGTGTTAGGTGTCAATGAATGATTGGTGTCAAGTAGATGTTTTGCGTAGTGGGATTTATCTGGTTGTTTTAATATGTATGCTCGTAAGTGTTCACTGTATCGGGTTGCAAAATTCCTAAGGGTCTGACCCAAATAGAGAGCTTTACATTCTGGACATTTGAGTTTATATATACCTGACTTCTTTAATAGTGGTATTTTTGTTTTTACATTTAACAATTTTGTACTAACGTTACTTTCTGTTTTAAAAGAAATTGTTGTATTCGTTGCTGAAGATATTATCTTTGAAATATTATTAGAAATATTTCCTGCATATGTGATGGTTTTATAAGTTTTTATTTCATCAGCTTGTTTAGGAAGTATTAGTAGTAATGCCACTTTTTCCGCTTTTTTACTAATTAGCTTATTTATCATATCTAATGGATAACCGTTGGATGTTGCTATTTGTTTAATTGTATTAATCTCTCTATCAAAATTACATTTGTTCATAGGAACTGAAAAAGCTCTATGTATCATTGAATTATATGCCGCTAGTCTGTGTGACATAGGGTGATTGGAATTGAATGGAATTGTCACATCAGTCTGTGTTGGTTTTCGGTAAATTGAATAATCAAGTACATTATTAACTCTTTGAATTTCTAAATCAAGAAAATCGATTGTGCTATTTTCTTCAATTTCTATTGTAAATTTAATTTTTGGGTGTAAAATACATCTAATTGTCGTTCACTACCCATAAAACAAGCTAATATGTCATCTACATATCTATACCAAAATAAAACATTTTTCGAAATATTACTTTCAAAGATCTTTCTTTCTAAATTGTCCATAAAAATGTTTGCTAAAATAGGTGATGGCTTCCCATTGGTAAACCTTCATTTTAAATATATATCTTATTGTCAAAAGTGAAATAATTCTGATTAATGCATACATCAAATAAATTAAGTATATCTGATATTATTCCTGGATTAATATTTTTATCTTCTGGTAATTTTCTTACAAGTATTAGACATTCTTTAGGAGGAATTTTAGTGAACATATTAGTTACATCGAACGAAATGAGTTTATAGTTATCTTGCAAGTGGATTGCTTCCAACTTTTTGATTAGTTCTATTGAATTTCTAATTGAGTACTGAGATTCATATCCGTAACTATTGATTATATTGTTGAGCCTCTTTGCCAATATATTATTAGGAGTATTAACATAAGAAACTATTTTAGCAAACATTTTTATGGACAATTTAGAAAGAAAGATCTTTGAAAGTAATATTTCGAAAAATGTTTTATTTTGGTATAGATATGTAGATGACATATTAGCTTGTTTTATGGGTAGTGAACGACAATTAGATGTATTTTTCAACCACATCAATAATTTACAACCAAAAATTAAATTTACAATAGAAAATGAAAAAAAACCTTAATCAATTTTCTTGATTTAAAAATTCAAAGAGTTAATAATGTACTTGATTATTCAATTTACCGAAAACCAACACAGACTGATGTGACAATTCCATTCAATTCCATTCAATTCCAATCACCCTATGTCACACAGACTAGCGGCATATAATTCAATGATACATAGAGCTTTTTTAGTTCCTATGAACAAATGTAATTTTGATAGAGAGATTAATACAATTAGACAAATAGCAACATCCAACGGTTATCCATTAGATATGATAAATAAGCTAATTAGTAAAAAAGGGGAAAAAGTGGCATTACAACTAGTATTTACTAAACAAGCTGATGAAATAAAAACTTATAAAACCATTACATATGCAGGAAATATTTCTAATAATATTGTAACGCGAAAAATTCGCCGAGCCGTTGTAAATTTAATTTGGCTAACCTGTCGACTGAGAGAAGTCACAGCGCTGTCGGAACCGAGTTAAAAATTTCAGTCCTCCATTTGCCGTCAAGGTGTGAACACACATCTGAACAAGAGATATTTGCATGTGCTCTGGGAGCCATAACGCTATTTCACGGAAAGCCTGATAAATTCTACATAGGGGAAGAAAATATCGCTCGATTTAACAAATCGAAGGTCTGACCCAATAATATACTGGACCAGGGGGTGCCGATGACCGAAGGATTCCAGTAGAATTGATAGATTTAAGAAAACACGTGGTAAATTTCCGTAGACGGCATTGGATTCAATAAAAGGGGGGTTTTAGTATATGGACATAAAAACGCTGATTGGAATTTAATGGGTCGGTGAGACCAGTTCCAGGAGGCCTGGATTAATCTGGAGGAATTTCAGTTCCTGTTCTGGTGCCGGGAAAGGAAAGGTTACAGTTTTCCTTTCTTATTTCTTTAAACTCAGTAGTAAATTCACATCTATGTTTCACAAATTACCGTTTTTTTTATATTAAGTTTTATTTATTTTTTTTTCCTTATTTGAATTTTGTATTTAAAATATTTTGAAATCTTGCGCATAGATTAAGATACGCTGGAACACTTGGTACGTACCTAGTATAGCGGTATTTAGTAGTTTTTTTTTGCCTATTTCTAACGGTTTCTTGTATATAATTTTGCGCCGTATATAATTTTGAGCTGTATATTCTCCAGCAACGCTAAACTCGTTGTAATTTAAATTTCTGGCTTATGCAACCATTATATTGGTATAAATTGCGGAAGTGTGAACCCTTGTAACTGTACATTGGTGTTTTTTGGACATATATATAATATATTATCGTTGTAATTTTTGGAATTTTGTACATGAACAATTTGATCGATTCTCTAGAATCTTTGCTTTGAGACATCGGTGTAGTTTGGGGCCCTCAGCTCTACTGCACCCTGAGATTACAGCCTTCAGCTGAGCTCAGACGATTTTTTTTTTATAATATTTTTCTTTTGGTAATGATATTGTATCATATATTTTGAAAAGAGACCTTTGGTCCACCAAGATTAATTAAAATCTCAATCAGGGTGTATTTGCTGACTTTTATTTATTTATGATAATTTACCTATCAGTTTAACCTTTGGAGTGTGTAGTGAGTGTTGTTAACCCACTGAGGAGTTGTGGGCTAACGTAGGAAGTCTTGGGTGCTTGCCAAAACTTCTCTGGCGCCCTTTATGTATACTCAATAATTTTTTTTGAAGAATCCACCCCTTCTTCGACTCGAAGCTAGTCGACTGGCGAGCACGGGTTGTACCACGTGAGACAACCCGCATACCTATAACGAGCACTGTGAGGGTTTGTAGGTTTTTCTCGTTATAATATTTCAAAGATAATATCTTCAGCAACGAATACAACAATTTCTGTTTTAAAAGAAACTGTTGTATTCGTTGCTGAAGATATCTTTGAAATAAAACAGAAAGTAACGTTAGTACAAAATTGTTAAATGTAAAAACAAAAATACCACTATTAAATAAGTCAGGTATATATAAACTCAAATGTCCAGAATGTAATGCTGTCTATTTGGGTCAGACCCATAGGAATTTTGAAATCCGATACAGTGAAGACTTACGAGCATACAGATTAAAGCAACCAGATAAATCCCACTACGCAAAACATCTACTTGACACCAATCATTCATTGACAGCTAACACAGAACTAGAAGTACTACATATTCGTGATAAGAAACAAGAATTGGATTTCCTTGAAGAATTGGAAATTAGAAGACGTTTAAGAAACCCACAATATGAAGTTGTCAATGAACAGATAAATCTAGGGAGTTCTCCACTTTTAAACTGTCTTCTTAAGTGATAATTGTAAAGATCAGCAGATATAGTTTTCTTGGTCTAGCCAAAAATAACTACTAAACATCAGGTAGGCATCAAATTAAATGTAACTTCTGTCATTCTGACGATGATATTGATTTATGGAAACAATTGTCAATTTTTTAGAATTTTCAATAACTTTTATTATATTGTGGAATTAACTATAAACCGTGAGTTTCATTTAAAACACTAATATGAGCAGATTCCACGAAGTTAGGGTCGAGACAGTTTATTTCATTGATTATTATTGTATAGTGTGCCGAGAAAATTTCAATAGAAAACAACAAATTTTCACATTTAAATCATGCCAACATTGTTTAAAAATATTTGGAACTGCAAAGACCACCCTGTATATACAATACAATGAAAAAAATCGTTGCGAAATGGCGTTTATTACAATCCAACAACCTCGTGTAAACATGTTGTTCATGGTTCACCACAAAAATCGTTCGGACATCTGCAAAAGTGGAAAGATTTAAGCTGAAACGTCATTGGCAGTGTTATTAAATTCTAGTGTGTGTGTGTGTGTTAATGTAGTTTAGTGGCATGAGGAATTATCGTCGGAAATAGGACGTCATCAAAAACAATGGCGTACGATGAAACAGTGGACACCACAAGGATGCAAAAAATCGAGGCAGATCTAGATTGAGTTGGAAAAAGTGTATCGATATTGATGACTCCTATTATCTATCACCTCTGTTTGTTTCGGAGAATAATAATTTTGAAACAAAAAGAGAAAACAACTACTTTCCTAGTCAATGACGCATCTAATATTGAATTACATCCCATTTGAAAAATGTAACGTCAATCGACATTTTTAGCCGATATCGACATAACTGATAGCTCGCAACTGCAAGGAGAAAAGCATAATCTGTCGACCGGTTAGAACCTACTTGGGTCTCGTCAGGATAGAGTAACTGAGTCTTTTATGCGAACTAAAGACAACAATAAACAAATATGGTATTTGGTTCGTGGAAGTCTTCAAGCTACTTGGCATCATTTATGCGACAATTCAGAATATCTAGACGTACACTTGCCAATATATATAGTGCCTGTCTAAAGTCTCCCCCCCCCCTATCTATTTTATGAACTATAGAACTTAAATCAATAATTGTTTGGGTGCCTGAAATAGGGTACAAATGCAACGTAGTAGTATAAAAGAGATTCACATTAAACAACCACTCATCATCATCTTCAAAGTCCATTCGATGGTCGAAAGTGTTAACATGTTCTGCGAGGGCGCATCTTTCAGGACGTCAGAACATGTTAACACTTTAGACCATCGAATAGACTTTGAATCAGTGAGAGTGTTGGCTACTGAGTCAGATGAAACCAAGAGAACCTTCTTAGAGATGGCCTTTATCTCACAGTCAAGTAATTGCATGAATAAGAAAACGGATATCAATCATTTGAGTGAGTTTTGTCCCTTTTTACTGTCAGTTCACACAACATAAACACTTTCCAAGGTACACAAAATAACAACACCTCGCTACTAACATTCAATTAATTATCAGGGTATTTGTGTGGTCAATACCACTGTACCCAATGTATATTTTTATTATTGTTATTATTAATGTTAATATTATTATTGTTTTTACCTTAATAATGCTATTTTGCAATCAATATGTGTACAACAATACATCAACAATCCAATTGTTTACAACTAAGCTGTCATTCTATTCATCTTTTTCGAATCTCATAGCGAGTGGACATTAAAGGGAATTCTTCTAGCCGTATATAATACGGCCTGAACCCTCCCGCCTTTCCAGTTTTATTGGTGTTGGTAGATAGAACCATGGCGTTGCTCTCACGTCTCGAGAAATTGCTTAATGACGACTACCGTGAACTGTTAGTATCAGTGGATGTCATTTCCTCTATTTGTAGCATCCCTGATGATGAAAACGAACGTTTTCGAAAGCTTGGATAAAAACCATATAGGAATTCGAATTCTCTTTTTTCCCTGTTGCTGCATTCCCCAATATTTCTGAGTTTTATTCCTAACTGGTCAGCAAAGACTAGCGTTTTATATATATATATATATATATATATATATATATATATATATATATATATATATATATATATATCATCATCATCATCATATGCAGCTCATTCAACCATTTTGTTATGGTGCAGCCTCCCTTTACATATTTATATATTCCACTTCCATGTGGGCCCATTGTTGTCTATTGCTAGCTATGCGGCCCCAAGTTGATCCTGCGAGTTTCTTTATGTCGTAGTCCCATCTTAAGTTGGGGCGTCTTCTTGGTCTTTTCGCGCCTCGGGGATACCATTGCGTTATCTTTGTGGTCCATCTATCGTCTGTCTTTCTAGCGAGATGCCCCGCCCATTGCCACTTTAGGGATCTGATTCTATTTAGGACATCTATCACTTGGGTCTTTTGTCTGTATATATATATATATATATATATATATATATATATATACATATATATATACAGAGTGGAAAGTGTAACTGGAACAAATTCTGTAACATGATAAATAAAGGTTTATCGCAAAATTCCTGAAACACGTCAATTTTTATTTTCAATGTGGCATATTACAAAGAGATTTGTTTATCTTTTCAATTATCTGGTGGGGTTGCAGACAACCCCAACTTTTTTTTTAAATGGAAGAATAGGTTGATTAATATTTATTTTAAAGCTTTTTCAATTGTTAATACAATTCCACTTTTTTGTTACTTTTTATAAGCAATGTGTCGGAAAAAAATGGAATAAGGAAATATTTACTCAAATTATTTTAATGTATAGGTACATTTTTCTTACTTGATAAGCCCAATAAAAAACCTGCTCGATAGTTTTTTGGTCAATTTGAACTGAATGTGATTGATTTGTTAGTACTTGTTTGTATTTTAACGTGTAAATAACAAACGAGAAATAAGAAAATGCCCTATTTAACCGAGACGCATCGTATCGAAATTTTAATGATGATCGGATATGGGGACAGAAGTCGAACACAGGCTGTAGTCGCTCAATTGTTTACTGAAGTTCATCCAGAATTACCTTCAATTAATCGAAGTACGATTAGCAAAATTGAAACTCGATATCGGGAGTTGGGCCACGTAAGGGAGACTCCTCGACAAAAGGTTTTAAAAGTTGACGAAGAAGCTCAGTTGAACATATTGTTGGAAGTTGAAGAAAATCCTGTTACTCCAGCAAGGCAAATAGCTCGCGTTCATTGTGTCAGTCACACAAGCGTTTTAAAAATTCTTAAAGAAGCCAAAAAGCACCCATATAAGATGCAAAACCTGCAGGAGCTTAACGAAGATGATCCTGATCGTAGACTAGAATTTTGCGAACGAATTATGGCTTCTATCGATGGTGGACAAATTGCTTTGGAATGGGTGCTGTTTTCTGATGAGGCTACGTTCACATTACATGGGCACGTCAATCGACAGAACTGCCGTTATTGGGCTGACGAAAACCCCAGTTGGATGCGTGAATCCCATACCCAAAGGCCTCAAAAACAAACGTCTGGGCTGGAATTATTGGGGATCGCATAGTAGGTCCTTTTTTTCGGAAACGTAACCGGAGAAACATACCTTAATATGCTCCAAGAAGAACTGATTCTTACTCTAGTAAATTTATTCCCCAATAATTTGGATCCCAACTTATTTGACCAACGGATGTGGCTTCAACAAGATGGGGCACCACCACATTTTGCTGAAAATGTACGGACCTGTTTCCAAATAGGTGGATTGGAAGAAGGGTCCCAATTGAGTGGCCAGCAAGATCACCCGATCTTACTACATTAGATTTTTTTATGGGGATATCTAAAGAGCAAAGTTTATGCCACTAAACCTAACGACATCGCCGAGCTTCAACAAAGAATCAGGGACGAAATTAGGCAAGTAACGCCGGAAGTGTTACAAAATGTTCGGAATGCTATTTATAATCGATTAGGATATTGTCAGCAACAAGGTGGAGAACACTTTGAACATTCATTGCATTAAAGTAATTTGAGTAAATATTTCCTTATCTCATTTTTTTCCGACACATTGCTTATAAAAAGTAACAAAAAAAAGTGGAATTGTATCTACAATTGAAAAAGCTTTCAAATAAAAAATTAATCAACCTACCCTTCCATTTAAAAAAAAGTTGGGGTTGTCTGCAACCCCCCCAGATAATTAAAAAGATAAACAAATCTCTTTGTAATATACCCCATTGAGAATAAAAATTGACGTGTTTCTGCAATTTTGCGATAAACCTTTATTTATCAAGTTACAGAATTTGATCCAGTTAGACTTTCCACTCTGTATATATATATATATATATATATATATATATATATATATATATATATATATATATATATATATATATATATATATATATATATATATATATTGAACTCATCACAACATCTATAAGGGTTTGAAGGTGTTGGAGTGTGAGGTTTACAAGCGTGAATTTGGTTGTAAGTTGCCAAAACATAGGGAATTATTTGTTTTTCATGATATGAATGAAATTAAAGTTAGTTATATATTGAATATGTACCTATGATATCGTTTGTTTAATGTAAATATAGAGATGCTAAAATAATATTCAAAACACTCACCATTGTCAGTGCTTCCTAAAATAATTCACTCATAACTTGTATATCAGACCATAAAAATCATCTTTAAACAATATAATAATTTGTAAATTTGGCATATACGTCAATAAAAGTATCTAAACCCCTAAAAGAATAAATAAATGTATTTATATTATTATAATACATCATGTCTAATAAGAATTAGTGGCAAATTCATTATTTTTGATGTTTACTATTATAATGACACTGTCAACAATATTGGAATGTCAAAATAATTTCAAAACATGAAACATCAGCGACAGATTTCGTTGTGCGCGACAGGATTCATTGTCATAGAACTATATAATTTTGACAATCGTATAAAGCGAGGATGTAAAATAACATATAAAGAAATTTTGTAAATAGAAATTTCAGTCCACATTTATAATGAACACTAATTGTGGAAGAATTCTAATATAATTGGAAAAGGATTGCATATGTATTACAGAGTAATCAGACTGTAGATTTTTTCATTTAGAATGAAATAGTTTCATACAATCAGAGGTTTTTTTTTATAAATAGGGATATTTTTGGAAAAGTAGAGTTTTAAATAGATAAATTAAATTATTTTGGAAATAAACAAAGCATTAAATATCATCAAATAGTTAAGAAAAATATGAAATTAAATGAAAACCTCTGATTTCTAAATTATTGTTAAAAAAAACTAGTGAGATGATGAGTTTTGTCCATGGCAACGGACAGGAGAAATGAGGGTTTTTTATTTTTGAAAATGAAGGAAGATGATATATGATATTTTGGAGAGAGGACGTAGTGAAATAAAATTCTCATAAAACTCAAGAAAAGTAACAGAAAAAAGTTAAATAAAGTTGAAGAAGTATGTTGAGAAGATTTAGAAGCTAATTGAAACGTTAAACGGGACACGGTTAAGAATTTCAAGACTTACCTGGAGAAGTTTTGTCAAGCTGGAGTTCAGGTTGAGTGAATGCAGTTGACATATTAATATGAGAGGTGGTGGTATTGGATATTGGTGATCGTCGGTGCCAGAAGACATCATTGTTAGTGAAAGGTTAGTGTTAACCAATTTGAAATTTCAAATTTTGGCCATTTCAAACAATATAAATTTGCGCTAAGGTACCTATTTGTTGAATTATTAGATTTTAGTTGTTTGTTCCACTATTTTGATTTTAATTTTGTTTATATTAATACATGTATTTCTTTTCCAATTTCCAACGTAGTTTTGACAATATATAATTATAGTGTTCATTTTTGTTTCTATTTGTCTCTAAAAACAGGAATATAAACAATAACATAGGCGTCTCAACATAAATTTATACAAGGTATAATTTTATTTTAAATAAAAGACAAAAACAAATAATTCTTTATTAAAATATATAAAACAAAATAATAAATCATATAAAAAAAACTTTAGACCTGAACTCAAAGAGATTAAGGAGTACTCATGCCCAACTATGATACATTTACCCTGAGATAGCCGAACAACATTCTTTATTAATCTACATAAAACAACAATAAAAATAAATATATAAATATATAAAATATAATATATATATATATATATATATATATATATATATATATATATATATATATATGTGTGTGTGTGTGTGTGTGTGAAATAAAATTTCATAAAATACGAGGTGCATCCAAAAAGCGATTTGAATCTCTTCAATGTCACTTTCTATTAACTTTCTCAATTATTCTAAGAATCCTCTAATTCATTTACCTTTATGGTTATAACTAAAAGTGGTAACATTGCTCAAAATTTCAGTACCTATTTAATGTGTCAATAGTAATCTATTTAGTAGTTTTGTCCTTGTTTAATTACCATATAGAGAGAGATGCAATTATCGTCAGAGTGTGATCGACGATCATTTTAAATACGCCGTAGTATTGTATTAAATAATGTCAAACGTGATTTGTCTATACGAGCGCCATTACAACTAGAGAGTAAATATTCAGTTCTTTCGTTTTGATGTGTTTTTCAAAACTTTAAGTGACAAAATTAATTAATTTAATGTTCTTGGATTATCATGGTTCGTCCGTGCCAAGTTTCTCAGAAAACCATTCGAAATTACCAAGGCCATGTATCTACAATACTATCCCCACTTTTTGTAATTGGTTAATTATTTCACTACTGGCGTTTAGAATTGTTGGCCGCAAAAATAAACGTATTTATGAATGAATAGCCCTCTCTATGTGTATTATTACTCTAAGGCCATTTCTATTAATTACATGGAAGGTCCTGGTCTAAACCTGTTCTAACAATCTTCTAGTGTCTTTCCAGTGCCGACATTATTTGAAGTTATATCATATGTGTATGTATATTAAATGAATGTTTCGGAAAACAATAAAATAAAATCAGAAATTTTTTATTGTCTAATTGAAGCACTATCAATTAATATATAGGGAAAAAATTGTAACAGTCCATTGGAATGAGTCTAACGCTTCTTTTATACCAACCATTGTTCCCTAATTAGTAAAGAAAAACATAATATAGTTCTGTAGTCGAAAGAGAGGCAGGAATAATATTTCTTTTATGTTTATTAGGTTAGAAGAGAAGACATATTCTAGAAGGTACGATGTCTCAAAAATTGTTGAAAACGGATTCCACTGTAATTTTAATCATCCTATACATGAAGTTATGTAATATAGTATCAATAGAAAAGTGTGACCCACCCCATAACAAAAATGAGTAACTGAGAGAATACAAAACCATGAAAATGTCGTCATTCCATATCGTTATCCGAACTTACGCGTTATTCCCTATCGTTTACATGCACGCTACTGTTGCTTGTGAATTTGATTATTTCATTCATGAAGGGATTCAGAGTTAAGCTCATCAAAATTGAAATTTAAGCGCTTGACAGAACATTTTGCATTAGCATTATATATATCTCCGGGATTGAGTAGGACGTACTGTTCCATATTTTTGAACAGAATTAAATGATGTTATAGAAAAAGTCAATAGAATAATAAGATAATAAAAAAATTGTTGAATAAAATGATATTTAATAACTCATGGTGCTAAACACAATAAACACAATGATTTTGCTCTAACCAAAAAATGGGTTCAAATACTATCAAAACAATTAATTTAAAATGTATTATACCAACGTAGGACGAGAAAATTTTGAATAAAACAATAGCATGCAGAAAATAAATCGAACGTTCTACTTGAAAGAGCGTAACAAATTAGGACATTTACGGGAAAAATGTCCTTTCGAATACAGCAAAAATGAGAAAATTTGTTACTAAATACACTAAACTTGGTTTATTTGTAGTTATTATTATAAAAAACTGTTGTACTAAATACAGGAAATGTCATCCATAATAAAAGATTTCAAAAATTAAATATATAGTTTATTTACGATAAAAAGACGATGATGTCATTTTTAGTTACTTTCCTGCTTATTAGAATAAATATTAATTTACCAACCGTGAATACAATTTATCATCAACAGCCAGGGCAATTTACAGCTAACGGGTTGGCAAAACTTCAAGACGTTGTCAAATCAACTGGTAAAATTCCCCAGTTTGTTTTGACGTTTATTGACATTCGATCATCGTCTAATATTTACAAGTTTTTTTGTTGCTTTTAAATTCATTGCTTCTTTAATATTAAAAAAACAGTTATTTTCATAACTTATAATTTAGGCAAATCTGCAGTGTGTGGTTAATAAAACGCCGAAGCAGCTGAACAGAAAATGTCAAGAGATGGTAACATCTTTGTTGAGCTATTTTGAACGAGAATGCCGAAATGAGGGCCCGCTTCTCCCGCTTACTGCTGTAAGAGACGTAAGTAATAGTATTCGCTATTTGTATTCATCATTATTAATATTATTGTTCCATATTTAAATGTAAATGATTAAATGTTTTTAATGTTAGGTTAGGTTAATTAAACTTGATAATATATTATTCATTCATAAATTGAAGTAATTATATTGTAGAGAGTTGCAGAAGCTTTACAACTTGGCGTTACCACTGTTAACCAGTTTGTCGCCAAGCATAATAGAGGTGAACAGCCTAAAAGCCCACCTAAAAACAGAGAACGCATAAAACCTAATGTTGAAATTGAAAACTTTGATCAAAATGCTTTCCGAAATGTTATATACGAAATGTATGGAAACGGTGAGTATATTGAATTTACTGTTTTATTTTATTCTCAATTAACTAACACAATATTTTTTCAGAGGAGCACATAACCTTGAAAACTTTAAGAGACAAACTCCAGGAGCGTGAACTCTTCAATGGTTGTTTAACATCACTCTGGACGATAGTGAAAAATATTTGATTCAAATACCAAGAAGATGATCCTCGTCATGGTTTAATGGAGTTGCCACATATTGCATTAAAACATGTACATTTTCTACATGGATATGTCAAGATAAAAAGGGAAGGTTTATATCAATTTCTGTTTTTGGATGAGACCTGGATATCTAAAGACGGTACTGTTGGACATTCTTGGCAATATTCTAATCATAGAAACGTGAAAAAAACCAAAATTGGTGGTCCAAGGTAATTGAATAATAAAATTGAGCAATTAATTTATGATGTACTAACATTCCTGCCATTTTAAGACCTTTTCAAATATTTACTAGTCACACTATTTTATTTAAATCTATATAATTATTAATAGTTGTTTTGAGCTATGCAGTCTATCTAGGAAACCTAGTAGTAATTTGTTATTTCCTTATTGTAGGTATATAGTATTGCATGCTGGTTCCTCTTCTGGATTTATTCCTGGAGCAGGGCTGGTTATTTCTTCCAAAAAACAAGATAATGATTACCACGGTGAAATGAACCGATAAAATTTTTTGCATTGGTTTGAATACCAGCTTTTTGTGAACTTGGAAGAACCAGCCACAATTGTAATAGATAGTTAAATTTTTTTATATAGATCATGTGGGAACTGATGGTTCTTCAGCAGACCGAGTAATAGGTGTATGGAAAAAGTCTTTAGAAAAAGTGACTCCTGATATTTGGTCAAAGACAGTAGAGCACACTGAAAAAGTTATACAAGATGGGTGGGATAGAGAAGTAGTATTTGATAGACAGGATGTGCCTCCACTTATTATTAATTTTGGCAGTGACGATGAAGATAGTGATGATTTTGTAGTGGAGTAGTGGAAATCTTGTGTTTTATTTTTTGTATATTTTTATCCAATTTGCTTAATTTCCACCTTTTCAAAATCACTAATAACTATTATTTAATTAATTAGGTACAGTTATTTCATAATACACAAACTAAAACAACGACCATAGTATCTCTACATAAATAATACTGATAAAATGGGAGATTTTTTATTTTTATATCTTGTAACAAAATTTTATTTTGTGTATCTATATATCACTTTTCCATTCTATTTTTATTATAATTGTAACGCGAAAATGGCCGAAAATGAGAGCTGATGTCGCAAGGTATGTTAATCGTTGTGAGGTGTGTGCTGCGCATAAGGTGTCACTAGGTAAACCTGTTGATAAGATGGCGTCTCATCCAAAGCCTAGCAGGCCGTGGAAAATGATTTGCACAGATCTAATGGGGCCTCTCCCAAGGTCGAAATGGGGTAATTCTTTCATCTTTGTCGTTACGGATTATTTGACTAAGTATGTGCTGATATACCCACTTAGAACAGCGTCTGCAGCGGCCGTTACTCGTAAGATTGAAGATGAAGTATTTCTTGTATATGGGGTACCGAAGGTGATTTTGTGTGATAATGGTCCCCAATACCGTAGTAATCTTTTCCGAAGTTTAGCTTCCCGATATAGCTGCCGTATCAAGCTGAATGCCAATTATCACCCAAGAGCTAACTCGTGTGAAAGAGTTAACCGTGTGATTACGACTATGATGGCTTCCTACGGGTAATAATCGTTGCTGGGACGAGCATCTCGCTCAGATAGGTTGTGCGATTAGAATATCTACGCATGAAGTCACAAAGGTAACACCGTATTTCGCTAATTTTGGTAGGTCTATGTTGTTGTCTGGTGACGATTATGTTGATAATTCAGATTTAGATCTGGGAGATAGTGTGAAGACTCCCGAGAGCAGTCGTAATGAGGGTTTTAGGAAATTGTACACTGACATCAGGAAACGGTTAGAGGATGCCAATCAGAAGGCCTGTGATAGCTATAATCTGCGACGTAGGCATGTGGAGTATCTCCCGCACGATTTAGTGTAGAAGAAGAATTTTGTCCTTTCGGATGCTGCGAGGTATTACACGCGTAAGCTAGCGCCTAAGTATTTAGGGCCCTACTCGATAGCTAAGAGGTTATCTCCGTGGACGTATGAGTTGCATGATAAGGATGGAGCTTCGGCAGGAGTATGGCACTGCAAGGACTTGAAACCATACTCTACGCAACCGCCTGAAGATGAAAATTAACCCTTCCGGGTTAATTTTCTTTGACGAAAGGGGGGAATCTGTAACGCGAAAAATTCGCCGAGTTGTCGCAGGTTTAACGATTGGCAAGCTTGTTGACGGAGAGAATCCAAAGCACTGTATGCGCGAAGTGGTCAGTCCTCCATTTGCCGTCCAGGTGTAAACACACACTTCCAAAGTAAAAATTTTGCATGTGCTCTGGGAGCCATAAAGTATTTTGCGAAAAACCTGACAATTCCTACGTAGGGGAAGAAAATAGGGCTTAAACCAACAGCAGGCAGCTCTGACCCGTTAAGCTACTGCTCCAGAAAGGGCCGATGACTGAGGATACCAGTAGAATAGGTGGAATTGCGTAATTCGTGGTAAATTTCCGTAGACGGCGTTTGTTAGAAGGATTCATTATCAAGAGGGGTTTTTAAGTGGATATTAATTCACTGATAGGAGCTTAATGAGTCAGTGAGACCAGTTCCAGGAGAGCTGGAATATTCTGGAGCGACTTCAAATCCTGTTCTGGGTCCGGAAAAAGGATAAGTGAACAGTTTTTTTTTCTTCTGCATTCATTTGTAAATTCACCTTCATGCGTCACATTTCACAGTTTTTTTATGTAAAGTTTTATTTATCTTTTTGCGGCAATTACTATAGTTTCGCTTGACACTTGTATTTAAAATTTGTAATCTTGCTTATAGTTTAAAATATTGGGCTGTTGGCTCTGAACGCTAGGATACTACGATACGTACCTGGGTACTGCGTTATTTAGTGGATTTTTCAAATTCTGACGACTTTATGTATATAATTTTGCGCCGCACATAATTAAGAGTTATATTTTCTTTAGCAACTCTAAGCTCGTTTGCTATTTAAATTTTATGCTTTTGCATTTATTTATGTTTATATTCTTATTGGTATAAATTGCGGAAGTGTGAACCCTTCTAACTGTACATTGTTAATTTTTGGTATATATTATCATTGTATTTTGAGATATTGTACATGAACCATTTGGTCGTTTCTCTATAATTATAGAATTGAGTCATCGGTGTAGTTTGGGGCCCTCAGCTCTTCTGCACCCCGAGTTTGAAGCCTTCAGCTCTGCTCAGCATTTTTAGAACCTGCTTGTCAGTTATTTACTTAAGCTGTAACTGATAATTTACTTAGCAGTTCTAGGATTTATGTAGATTCCGGCCTTCAGTCTATCTACATTCTGAATCTACAGCCTTTAGCTGAGTTCAGACATTATTTGGCACAATGTTGTAGTAAAATTGTAATAAATATTTGAAAATAGACATTTGGTTCAAAGTGACTAATTAAAACTTCAATCAGGGGATACTTGCTGACTTTTATTTTCTTATGATAACTTACCTTTCAGTTTTACCCACTGAGGAGTTGTGGGCTAATTAAAGAAGTCTTGGGTGCTTGCCAAAACTTCTCTGGCGCCCTTTTTGTGAACTTAATAATTTTTTGAAGAATCCACCCCTTCTTCGACTCGAAGCTAGTCGACTGGCGAGCACGGGTTGTACCACGTGAGACAACCCGCATCTCTATAACGAGCACTGAGAGGGTTGGTAAGTTTTCTCGTTATATAATAAATATAATAGATATTAAATTAACTGTCTTCGACCCTTACTTCGTGGAATCTGGTCATACTAGTGTTTTAAATGAAACTCACGGAACTAACTAGAAACTGTGAGTTTCATTTAAACACTGATATAATAGATATTGTATAAAGAAACAATATTTAAATTTGTATGAAGATGATTACAGCTTGTATTGATTCCTTTTAGCGTAAACCCTTGCAGTGCTCTTGAAGATGGTTCCATAGAACATAGAATAAGGTATAAGGACCTACAGTTCGCCATTTAACCCTCTTCTATGTAAAATAATTAAATGTTAATTCGAATATAGAATGATTGGATACTGTTTCTTGTATCTTATCCATAGTTTTTCATGAATAAATATTTATATTAAATTAATCAAGCCTATCATACAAGCCTTTTATTTTTAAATAAATATTTTTGACTTACGCCCTACGAGGCACGGAACAATGAAAAAGAAGAACTGTCAATCTAACATCAGAATTACTTTTCTAGTTTTAGTTAAGTAAAGGAAAAAACTACAGCTTGGCAACATCACAATATTTGGTTTTGCAACGTCATCGTCTTCTTATCGTAAATAAACTAGGTCTTGTCGAATTATTTGTCACTAGCAACAAAGAAAATACATTTTTATTAGTAATTATTGAGACTTTCACGAAGTTGTGTATTTTGGAGCCTGTACGTGATCAAAAGAGTTCTAGTGAACTTAATTCATATTTTTGGAGTACCTAATCGTATCGTATCCACATTATTCAATGAATTCTGTAACACATACGGCATTAAACACGTTCTTGATGCAGTAACTTCGCCAAAGGCTTACAAAGAATGCGAAAGAAACAATTATACAATAGTGAGTGCATTAGCAAATTCAGTCGTAGACAAGGGAAATGAAAAATGGAATAATTTCGTTAAACAGATTAAACGTAAATGTAATTTCTAAAGACAACTGTATTCTAAAATCTTTTTCGAAGACCAGTGGGTTTTTAATCCACAAATAGCAAATTATTACAATAATTGGAGTAGTAATCTTCTTAACTCAGATAAACAAACTTCACTTTTTTCTTTACTGCTTGATTAATGAAAATAAAATTGAAAGGAATAATTGTCAAAAATATTAAAGAATGTTTGAACTAATTTCAATCAATCTCTAAGGTCAAATGGAAGTAGGGATGAAGGGTTATCCTCGTTAGTAAGTAAAGCCACCTTTGTGATGGGGCGAGTGAGACATCCAGATTGTGTAAATACCTAGACTGAGCGCATTTTAGAATCTTTCCCAGTAAAAACATGTGTAATTCGAGCTAGTGGCCATTTCATAGGGTAATTATCTTCGTCTTTGATAAGAACCTAATCGTTCACTTTGCGATTTGGTTGGGGATACATTCATTTTGAACGTTCTTGCAAACGGTTTAGGTAGTCTGTTGACCAGCGTTTCCAGAATTGTTGTTGGGCCTGTGTACAGAGCTGCCAGTGCTTCAACTTATTGATTGGAGTCAGAGAAATGTCCACTTCTGGATACGATATGAGAGGAGAGTGCACTAAGAAATGACCAAGAGTCAAAGGTAGTAGATTATTTACATTGTCGGACAATGGGAAATAAAGGGCGCGACTTTAGTATGGCTTCCACTTGACCTAAAATCGTTGAGAACTGTTCCAAAGTGTAAGATGAATTTTTCACAATCTTAGCTAAGTGTACTTTAGTACTTTTGATGGCACTTTCCCAGATTCCTACCCAGTGGGGTGACCTTGAAGGAATACGTTTCCAAGTGATTCTGGATTGAGCGAGAAAATCTTTCAATTGAGGAGCATTGCAAGTAGGTATTGATTAACTTCTTTAAAGTAATTGTTAGCTACTACAAAATGTGTGGCATTGTCACTGTATATGATTGACGGCAGTCCTCTACGTGCTATGAATCGCTTTAAACAAGCTAAGAAAGAGTCAGCAGAAAGGTCAGAAACTAACTCTATATGAACAACCTTCGTAGATAAACATACAAAGACTGCTATAGGGGGCTTTATTTAGTGAAGAATGGGCCATCGAAATCTACTCTGGTTTTGGCAAAAGCACGCAAAGGAGTAACCCTTTCTTTGGGCAAATTAGCCATAACTTGGCTGGAAGCTATAGAATTGAAGAGTTTGCTTGTGGGACATGAATGAATTATATTCTTTAGTGATCTAACGCCATATATGGGCCAATATTGTAATCTTACATTATTTAGTACATTTTGAGGGCTTGCATGACCTAATCGTTTATACTCATGACGTAAGATCAGGATCGTGAGATTACGTTTGGATGGTAACAATATTGGGTATTTTTGGTCAAAGGGTAAGTCAGAGCTGGATAATCGTCCACCCACTCTCAGCATTTGATTGTCCTCCAGAAACGGGTTTAAAGAAGCTATATACTTGTTATTAATGGTTTTATCGAATTTGATAGACTTAATTTCCATAACAAACGAGATTATTTGGATTTGTTTTATTATGAAAGAATTAGATTGATCCAGTTCTCTTGGGCTCAGTAGACCTGTCACTTTTTCTCTATTTCTGAGATTATAGATGAATCGTAGAACATAAGCAGTTGTCCATTGCAGTTTGTATAAAAAGGAATATTTTGAGAACAGACATTCCCAGAGGTTAGGTGACGGTCTAGTATTTAGAGCAGTGTGCTCCTTTCTTCGGGAGAATTGGATATTGGAGAAAAGAATCGAAAGAATCTAAGACGGATTCTGGGTTGGAAATAGAATAATGGCCTAGCTTCCACAGGTAAATTGAATCAGGTTTAAATTTTCCTCTGGACAGCATATCGGCGGGGGTTTGGACAGATGAGATGTGTCTCCAGGTTGCTTGTTTCGTAGCAGTTTTAGTAATGGAGACTCTACTACACACAAAGATGCTCCACTGGGTGGGGAGCCTTTAACCCGAAATAGTGCTACCTGAGAGGCTGACCATAGGGAAGATTCATCTATAGTCAGTACAGGCTGGAGAACTGAGTGAATTCTAGTAAAAAGATGAGATAAGAAAGTAATGGAGCATGGTTTCAACTTAGGTATGGTGAGCGATTTCTTTATGGGAGCTACTCTAGATTTAGCGGCTATCAAAGAAAACAAAACAGAGTTATCAGAATAAAAGGTGCGCAAGTACAAACAGCATCCGTAAGATGTGGTGCTGGCATCACAAAATCCGTGCAATTCGTATCTTGTCACGCTGTTGTGCAATACGAGGCAGCCAGGAATTATATAAGAAGATAAATTCGAGACATTAGACAGAAAATTGTTCCAGTCATGTAGTATATAATAATAATAATAATATCTTTATTGCTTCAAATTGATACAAATCAATATAGCAAGAAATCCGGTACAGTGTCTATAAATAATTACAAAGTTCATGCAGCAAAATCACAATGAAAATTAACAATAAAAAAGCGAGAAAAAAAGTGTGTAAAACCCAAGCTATTCGTTTATAATAAATGAGCGAATTTTGAGTACGCCAATGAAATAATTCGAAATTTGCTTGATATCCGCCAAAGAAGCAGTATTTAATAAGGCAATGAAATCATCAAAATTATGCAGATTTTTAATAATTTGCACTCTAATACAATCATACACCCTGCATTGAAGCACAATATGTTCAAGCGTTTCATTTTGACGCGAGTTGCATAGAGTACAAATTTCTTCTTGATTAATGGTATAAATACTTCCCTTATACGTTATTCTAACAAAAGTCTTCGAACATAAACGGATCTGACAAAATATTCGAACTAATTTAATCGGCAGTTTACTAGTTAGATAATCTGCAGGACCAGAAGTGACTGTTAAATGTTTATATATTACACAGTAATTACCATTAGCAAGGCGTTGTAAGTCGGAACTATACAATTTTTGTTTAAAATTCTCAAGAATTGCATCGTAATGGCTTTTTAGTGAACCAAAAGAGAGGTTATTCCACATGTCGTTCAACCCGAGATCTATAAAAATCAGTTTCATTTGTAGGGCCCAGTTATAGCAGGGGTTGTCAAAGTCCTCTAACTCTAAGAGCCTGAGAAAGACAATCTTTGGCAATCTAGTGTTTGCAAAAGAAAACATTTTTAATAACCAATTGAGGCACAACTTAAATACCGTATATCGGATTCAGTTATGGGTTGGTTCCATTCAATACCTTTGAACCACAGTTTTTGCATGAGCAATTTTCTCTATACTATTAGAGGATTCACTAATCATAGCATTAGGCGACATGTGACAATATTTTTCTCTTAGTGATAGGGGACATTTCTTGCAACCTAGAGATATCTGAAAATTTTCAGAATTGCACGAATTTGATAGCCAGCACCACAACTTACGGATGCTGTTTGTACTTGCTCACCTTTTATTCTTATAACTCTGTCACGTCTTTGATAGCCGTTAAATCTAGAGTAGCTACCATAAAGAAACCGCTCCCCATACCTACGTTGAAACTATGCTCCATGACGCTCTTATCTCAACTTTTAACTAGAATTCACTCAGTTCTCCAACCTGTGCTGACTATAGATTAATCTTCCCTATGGTCAGACTCTCAGGTAGCAATATTTTGGGTTAAAGGCTCCCCCCCCCCCCCCAGTGGAGCATCTTTGTGTGTAATAGAGTATCCATTATTCAAACTGCTACGAAACAAGCAACCTGGAGACACATATCATCTGTCCAAAACCCCGTCAATATGCTGTCCCGAGGAAAATTTCAACATGATTCAATTCACCTGTGAAAGTCAATCCCATATTTTCTTTCCGACTCAGAATCCGTCCTAGATTTTTTTGATTATTTTTCTCCAATATCCAATCCTCCCGAAGAAAGGAAGCACTCTGCTCTAAATACTAGACCGTCACCTAACCTCTGGGAATGCCGTGTCTTAAAATATTCCTCTTTATACAAGCTGCAACGGACAACTGCTTATGTTCTACGATTCATCTATAATCTCAGAAATAGAGAAAAAGTGACAGGTCTACTGAGCCCAAGGTAACTAGATCAATCTAATTATTTCATAATAAAACAAATCCAAATAATCTCGTTTGTTATGGGAATTAAGTCTATCAAATTCGATAAAACCATTAATAACAAGTATATAGCTTCTTTAAACCCGTTTCTGGAGGACAATCAAATGCTGAGAGTGGGTGGACGATTATCCAGCTCTGACTTACCCTTTGACCAAAAATACCCAATATTGTTACCATCCAAACGTAATCTCACGATCCTGATCTTACGTCATGAGTATAAACGATTAGGTCATGCAAGCCCTCAAAATGTACTAAATAATGTAAGATTACAATATTGGCCCATATATGGCGTTAGATCACTAAAGAATATAATTCATTCATGTCCCACAAGCAAACTCTTCAATGCTATTGCTTCCAATCAAATTATGACTAATTTGCCCAAAGAAAGGGTGCGTGCTTTTGCCAACACCGGAGTCGATTTCGGTGCACCATTCTTCACTAAGTCCTCATGACTAATGAAAGCCCCCTTAATGAAACGCTATATAGCAGTTTTTGTATCTTTATCTACGAAGGCTGTTCATATAGAGTTAGTTTCTGACCTCTCTGCTCACTCTTTCTTAGCTTGTTTAAAGCGATTCATAGCACGTATGGGACTGTCATCAATCATATACAGTGACAATGCCACACATTTTGTAGGAGCTAACAATTACTTTAAAGAAGTTAATCAATACCTACTTGACAACCTTCAACACAAAAAGGTGGCTTCGGCAACACTATGCAGCCACCTGGATGTGATGCAGGACACAATAGCACTTATCCAAGAACCCTGGATAAGACAAACCAAAATCATGGGTCTAAATAATCCAAAAGGTTTAATTTTCAGCTTTCCAAGCAGTCAGCAACCTAGGACGGTCATATACGTCCCTAGAAATTTTAAGACCCACCCACTGACGCATTTTTCGTCCTCCGACCTAACGGTAGTGAAGGTTGAATATGCACAGAAAGGTCAAAAGAAAGTGTTAATACTGGCATCCGCATACCTCCCCTCAGACGCAGCTAAACCACCACCAATTAAGGAGCTAGAGGACCTTATGGAACACTGTCTAACCAAGAGGCTTGAACTGGTAATAGGCTGCGATTCAAACTCTCACCCCGTAAGCTGGGGCAGCAAAGATATTAACACTAGAGGTAAGTCTTTTTATGATTATATAACTAACAAGAATCTTTGTATTCTAAATAGAGGTACTGAACCAACTTTTATTAACTCTCGTAGTCAAACGCGAATAGATATTACCCTATCTACTATTAATACTTCGAATATAATCTCCGGCTCGCATGTATCCGACGATATTTCAATGTCGGACCACCGCTGGATAGAATTCGAAATAAAACTTACGCTCACAACCTCAACAATGACTCGCGACCCCAGGAAAACGGATAGGACAAAATATGTCCACTGTTTGAAAGGGGATCTGGGAGGAGTCGAGGATGTGTTGCCCAACAATAAAGGAGATTTGGAAAGTTATTATGAAACAATTCAAAACTCCATTATTAATGCCTACAAGACGTCTTGCCCACTCAGGCGGATCGATCTCGATGGAGCCTCCACTTCGTGGTGGTGCCATGAGATTGACCAGCTCAGGGGAACGGCGAGGAAATCTTTTAATAAGGCTAAAAGAACAAGACTCAAAGAGGATTGGAACTCATACAAGTCTCACCCCAGAGAGTATAAAAAAGTCATTAGACAAAAACAAAGAGAGGCATGGAGAATCTACTGCGAGGAAATCGAGGATTTCCCCCAAGCAGCTAGACTCCAAAAATCCCTCTGAAAAGATCCCCACCGTCATATCGGTATACTAACCAGAGAGGATGGCACTAAAACTGCCAACCTAAAGGAAAGTCTTCAATTATTGATGTCAACTCACTTCCCTGACTCCTGAACCACAAATACGGCGGCCTGGGGGATGAGGAGAATCACTACCCGACGGACGATGACTGGCGTATATCACGACAGATCGTCGACGCGGACAGACTGAGGTGGGCCATCTTAGGCTTCTCCCCCTTTAAATCCCCGGGAACGGACGGCATTTATCCAGCCCTACTTCAGTGGGGCCTGGATGACCTAATGCCGCACCTGGTAGGAATCATCAGATCCTCACTGGCACTGAGGTATATTCCAAAAGGTTGGAGAGAAGTTAAAGTCGTGTTCATACCAAAACCAGGAAGAATGGACTATTCCATCCCAAAAGCATATCGACCCATTAGCCGCACATCGTTTTCAATGAAGACTTTAGAGAGGCTGTGCGAACGATACATAAGAGATGTAGTGATAACACGAAATCCACTGCGTCCAAATCAACATACATATACTCCAGGGAGGTCCACCGATTCGGCACTTCATCTCGTGGCGAGCCACATCGAGAGATCGTTGGAAAATAAGGAGTCCACCCTGGGTGTATTCATAGACATAGAAGGCACATTTGATAGAACCACTTTTCCTAAAATAACAAATGTACTTTCCAACAAGAATATCCCCCAAACCATAAATGGCTGGATATATAACATGCTCTCAAAAAGAGCAATCAAGATCAGTGTAGATGATGTAAACATCAGAGGCTTGGTTGTAAAAGGTTGTCCACAGGGAGGGGTGCTCTCACCACTACTATGGAACATGGTCTTAGACTCCTTGGACTAGTATTCCATTAAAACTCACGGTAATTAAATGTTCATCAGAAAACACAATACTCCCGTTATTATAGAAAGTCGTTCAGAAAAAAGTACATATAGCTTCAGAAAGGGATATTGCTTAACAGTGCGAAATAATCCTCTCCTAGGAAGACGAAAAAACTGAAGCTATTGAATTACATAAACTAAGATTGTCAACTATTACAAGACTTCAAAATATCGAATCCCTTTACACAGCGCTTAAAGAGAAACACCTTTGATAATCAGTACAAAACTGAACCAGCATATAAGAATATACAGTCCATTCCACTTATCAAATTTCCCAAATGGAGAGGGAAGTAAGTGAAAACCAATCCTCCATTTTATGGTCCTTCGAGACGGATTTGATAGATTTAATTTCCTGTAATTTTTTATCTATTTCTGAGATTATAGATGAATCATAAAACATAATCAGTTGGCCGATGCAGCTTGTATAAAGAGGAACATTTTAAGACAAGACATTCCCAGAGGTTAGGTGACGGTCTAGTATTCAGGGCAAATCATTAAACAAACCATTTAATTTCGAACTATATAAATCGTTCCAAGATGAATATGACCAATTTAATAATATATTTGTCAATCATTTTAAAAATGGTTGCAAAAACGATATCAATGGATCTCTAACCGAAGGGTCTGTTTTTGCAAACGAGATCAATTGGTCTGTGTTTTGACAAGGTTTTAGAGACGAAGTATAAAACTACGGATCCATAAACCCAATGAGCTGGCAACTTATTTTGATTTTCTTACAGGTCCGTATCCGCTGAGGCAGATTGGAGCTAAGGATGGCCGAATGTAGAAAATAAATCGAAAGTTCTGTCTGAAAGACCGTAATAGATCCTTGTGACGGATAGTTGTCGCTTTTGGGAGTAGAGAGAATTTTTATTACTTTAACCATAGTTAAATAGAAGGTCCTATGCACAAATTTGAGATAAATGAGTAGAGTTATTATTATTTAGAATGGTAAAATGCTTCTTGATTTACGTTTATACAAGTGTTTTAATAATAACATTATAATTCTTACAAAAAATTGATCTAAATATAACAAAAAAATAAAAATTTCGAAAATATGCTAAGCTGTATATTACAGAATTTTTGTTGTACCAAGTTTTGGAGTTAAAGCATGTAAAAACATGGAAGGAACTTACACCCAGGAGTGGATGATGGAAAGCTGGGAAATAGAGTTACTACATCTATGGTGTAGATGAGAAATTTTATTCAAAAAGTGTAACTTTTCGTAGAACTAATCCTTTGTCGATAAAAATAAAATTTCTTACCAATTTAGTTACCCGTATTCCAATTTTTCTTAAATTCAAACGGGTTTAAAAGCCCCATTCTACAAATTGCGTCAATTACGTATGAAACATTTCATCTTTTCCCTACGTCAAGAATTTGCCGATCGATAAGAATGAGAAAAGACATTGTGTAGCGTTTTGATTAAGTGAGGCTTCATCTTGAATAAGAAGTGATATTATATATCGAATTTTGATTGGTATAAATAGAGATCAGATAAAATATTGTTTCATCTTCGAAATTTATTATTTTACATTTTTATAGCATGTTTAGAATTATTTATTCTTGTATAGTTTTCTGAGTGTGAATTTATCAGACTAATTTTTTTCGCATCCGAAAGAATGTCGCTTCTTATATGATGACTAAAAAAGTGTAAAGAAAATCTCTTGTTAATCTGATAAAAAAAGTCCTTACAGGATTCACAACCGACATAGTTTCGGTTACCGATAATAAATCAATGTTGAGTAAAGATGCCAAGAAACCACTCAAGGGACGTAGCAGTGAATGAGCATATAAATTTCTTGGTTTCTGTTACATGAGAAGATCCGTCGAATCATAAAATTACTTAATATGTATAGCGGGTTTCCGATTTCTTGTCATATTTTTCTTACGCCTCCGGCAAGATTTTGCGAAATTAGTATCATGAATAGGGTTTGATTATAAATAAACGGTTTTAAAGATTAAAACTAACTTTTTTCTACGACTATTGTAGAATTTCTATAATCCGACGTAGTTTTTGATTATGGAATAGCTTCATTCTAGCACTAGTGCAAGAATATTCATTCTCGACCTTGTTATGGAATGAATACTTGTGGCGCCCTCTAAATATCACGGTTCATTTGACAGAAAGAGAAAATAGGCGTGTTCCGTTTTGTACACCTGCTGCACTGCGTAGAGTAGAAGTAGTTCATAAATACCAAAATGCATAAAAAATCAGCTAAACTCAACGTAAAATGACTAATATGGTCGTTGAATATTAATTGTTACATCCAGAAGTGCAGAATAAGTGTACTTTGTGACACTTTTTAATAAAAAAAGAAGAAAATACACTATCTATTAGAAATAATTGTCAACTGTCAAAATTGTCTAATTTTATAAATTTTAAATTCAAATTCAAAAGGATACAATAATAGTAGATTTTGTAAACCCAGAACGTGACGCATATACAGTGACAGGACGTATTGACCATGTTTAAAGATTGAGAGTCTTTACACCGTTTTCGAAACAATTGCAGCGATTATTTAAAAATATTTATATAAAATATGAAATACTGATTTCAGTGCTGTCAAGCAAGTGACAGCTAACCTATAATCTATTTTGCTACCTACAAGACGATCGCGAAAAATAATGATTGTTTATCATTTTCTTTCATATATACATTGTGCATCAAACTATCTTTCTCTAAACATATTATGAAGTCAGTTATTGTAATTTCATTGCAGCCATTTTAGCACTGCAAATTCTAGTATTACTTTTCCGCCCAACCTATCTAATATGCGAGGAAAGTATTGGTTTACCCCAAAAAAAGTTTTAAAAATTTTTTTGAGTTATTTTTACGTTTTCCATTAACAACAATACGAAAAAATGGTTTCTAGAAAAAAATTCTGTGTGTATGTCGTCGTCGGCCACTTTTTCTTACATGTCTTGTTAGCACGATACAGCCTCCGCAGTGCAATAAGTCATCAATTTTATGATCGAATATTGTTAAGGTGGTAAGGAATATGGGCTTACAATAAACATCGATAAGAAAAAATTCATGATCATCAGCAGAGACCAACATAATCAGGCCCAAGTAATGATTGAAGAAAAGCCCATAGAAAGATTCAACAAATTTAAATACCTCGGTTGTAACATCAATGACAAATTGGATAGCGAAATGGACATAAAAATGCGGACGGCAATGGGAGGAACTGTTTTTATTAAATACCATAAGAATTCGTATGGTGAAATGCTATATTTGGCCGATAATAACATGGTCATTTAAAGTAAAATCCATAAACCGCAGGTTATTGATGGTCCCATGGGTAGACCGGCTCACAAACGTGGAAGTACTTAGAAGAGCCAGTGTCGAGCGTGAACTATTAATAAATACAAAACAAAGCAAGATCTCTTATCTGGGGCACATACTCCGACGCAATAAATATGACACACTACGACTAATATTGATGGGCAAAATTCAAGGAAGAAGAGGCCTAGGACGAAGACGACACTCGTGGTTACGTGATATCAGAAACTGGTGCGGAGTGAGGAACGTGGGTGATATATTCATAATAGCCGCGGAAGGGTAATTATTGATGGATGATCGCCTACACGCTGTACAGCGTTTGGCACGAGAAGAAGAAGAAGAAAGTTTGGGTGTGAAATCCGATACCTGTGCTGCAATGTTGTATTCTTTACTAGACTCTTGTATAAGGGAGGAATTGATACGAGTCCAGTTTGAAGAAACGTCTTGGTGGTCTCATGAATTTTCTCAGACAAGAAGTGATTAATGAAGACAGAATTAATCTTGCTGTGACCAGACGAAAGACTGAAGATAGAAGTGTAGCTAGCAGCTCATCTGTTCTATTCGCATCTGAACTATTCAGTAAAGGAGTCCCACGATGTGTATTTTGTAAAAATTCACACTCTTCTGGCCAATGTAAGGAAGCACTGAAACTGAGTTTCACAGAGAGAAGACAAAAGTTGTCAGATTCGGCTTGTTATCATTTGTGCAGAAAATTTGGTCATATTGCTCGAGGATGTCGTTTTCGAGGAAAATGTTCTACTTGTCAAAGAAAACATAGTTCCATTGTCCCATGATTCAAAATCGAAAGAGGAAAACTCAAGAACTGAAGAACAAAATCTGACTAACCACACCTATCCAGAGGTGTATCTACAAACAATAGTAGAATTGAAAGGAGAGAACGAATCACGACGAGTAAGACTTCTAGTTGACACTGGTTCTCATAAGTGGTATATCACAAAAAAACTGGTTGAAGAAGTAGGCTGCAGACCAATTCGCGAGGAGCAACTAGTTCATTCGCTCTTTGGAGGGAGAAAACCGAAGCAGTCATTCATATCTGTTACAAAATTCGTCTTTATAGTTCAACTGAAAATTACTGTTGCGATTTTGAAGTATTGGACCAACCATTGATTTGCAACTACGTCAGTTCTGTGAAAACAGGACCCTGGTTGGACGAATTGAAGCAAATGAGTATAGAAATTACAGACACGACAGATGGGCCTATTGATGTATATTGGTGGAAGCCGACGTAGCTGGAAAGCTGTTTTCTGGACGAAAACTAGATTTGAATTGTGGACTACTCGATCAAAACATCTTTGTTAGGTAATTCATTATTTACAAAAGATGTTGCCATATCTGATTTATGGAGTTGGGATGTTCTTGGTATTCAAGATCCTTGTAGAGCAAAATCACAACAAGAACAATAAAAGTTAGTTATGGAACATTTTTCTAAAACTGTTAAACACAGAAACGACAAGCGTTATGAAGTAAACATGCCGTGGATTGAAGGTCACCCTCCTTTGCCTAGTTTTGATTTATCTCATAAAAGACTACTGAATATCACAAGAAAGTTGAAAAAACGATAATTTTTATGATATCAATGATACAGTATTTGATAATTGGTTGTCCTAAAGAATCATAGAATCCTATCCAAAAGATGAGACATTCGAAACATCGTGTCAGTCTGGTCAGTTTTTATCACATCACCCAGTGTATAAACCCAATAGTCCCACAACACCTGTACGTCCAGTTTTCGATGCTTCATCCAGACAAAAGAATGAACCATCCTTGAATCAATGTCTTGAAAAAGATAATAATTTTATTGAATTGATTCCATCCATCCAAATTTTACGGTTTCGTACGGAAAAGATTGGAATGTAGTACTTCTAGGTGTTAGGTGTCAATGAATGGTTGGTGTCAAGTAGATGTTTTGCGTAATGGGTAATGGGATTTATCTGGTTGTTTTAATCTGTATGCTCGTAAGTCTTCACTGTATCGGATTTCAAAATTTCTAAGGGTCTGACCCAAATAAACAGCATTACATTCTGGACATTTGAGTTTATATATACCTGATTTCTTTAATGTTGGTATTTTTGTTTTAACATTCAACAATTTTGTACTTACGTTACTTTCTGTTTTAAAAGAAATTGTTGTATTCGTTGCTAAAAATATTATCTTTGAAATATTATTAGAAATATTTCATGTATATGTGATGGTTTTATAAGTTTTTATTTCTTCAGTTTGTTTAGGAAATATTAGTTGTAATGCCACTTTTTCCTCTGTTTTATTAATTAGCTTATTTATCATATGTAATGGATAACCGTTGGATATTGCTATTTGTCTAATTGTATCAATCTCTCTATCAAAATTACATTCGTTCATTGAAACTGAAAATGCGATATGTATCATTGAATTGTATGTCGCTAGCTTATGTGACATTGGGTGATTGGAATTATATGGAATTGTCACATCAGTGTGTGTTGGTTTTCGGTAAATTACATAATCAAGTACATTATTAACTCTTTGAATTTTCAAATCAAGAAAATTGATTAAGCTATTTTCTTCAACTTCTAATGTAAATTTAATTTTTGGGTGTAAAAGTGGCATTACAACTAATATTTCCTAAACAAACTGAAGAAATAAAAACTTATAAAACCGTCACATATACAGGAAATATTCCTAATATTTCAAAGAAATATCTTTAGCAACGAAAAAAACAATTTTTTTTAAAACAGAAAGTAACGTAAGTACAAAATTGTTAAATGATAAAACAAAAATACCAACATTAAAGAAATCAGGTATATATAAACTCAAATGTCCAGAATGTAATGCTGTCTATTTGGGTCAGATCCTTAGAAATTTTGAAATCCGATACAGTGAACACTTACGAGCATACATATTAAAACCACCAGATAAATTCCATTACGCAAAACATCTACTTGACACCAACCATTCATTGACACCTAACACTGAACTAGAAGTACTACATATTTGTGAAAAGAAACAAGAACTGGATTTCCTTGAAGAGTTGGAAATTAGAAGACACTTAAGAAACCCACAATATGAAGTCGTCAATGAACAGATAAATCTAGGGAGTTCTCCACTGTTAAACTGTCTTCTTAAGTGATAATTGTAAAGATCAGCAGATATAGTTTTCCTGGTTTTCTATATCATTGCACAGTTATACTGATCTTAATTGGAAAAATGATGTCCAGGATATCACCATAGGGCTAATAATATCAGAGCTTCAATATTTGTAATATCGCATCTTCTTCTTTTTTCTATTAACATATATTAAGTCAATCACAAGTTAGGTCACTTCTTGGTCTAGCCAAAAATAACTACTAAACATCAGGTAGGCATCAAATGAAATGTAACATCTGTCATTCTGACGATGATATTCAGTTATCAAAAAAATTGTCAATTTTTTAGAATTTCTAAAATTTTTCATTATATTGTGGAATTAGCTAGAAACGTTAAGTTTCATTTAAAACACTAATATGAGTAGATTCCACGGAGTAAGGGTCGAGACAGTTAATACTCGTGTAATATTTGGAGTAACGTGCAGTCTATTTTTATTAGGAGCAGTCTCAGAATTTCATCTGAATCAAATCGTGAGAAACTCAATTTGTAAAAAAAGTCTCGAAGTGATTTCAAGGTTAATGAAATCTTTTTACGTCGACAATGTCCTAACAAGTGTAATAAATGAAGAATTTCTCAACCGATTCATTGAACAGTCAACTAAAATTTTGGCTGATGGAAGGCTTGAGTTGAGAGGGTGGGAGCATTCTTTACCAGGAATAGAAAATTGGAGACTCTGGAACTTTCATTAGAATGGTTTGACAAAATGGATACAAGAATTTTAACAAAACGTACGATATTATCTGCAGCTCATAAATTCTACGACCCCATTGGTTTTCCATGTCCAGTAGTACTGATCCCAAAACTATTACTGCAGAAGACTTGGTTTTTGAATTTGGGTTGAGATGTTGAAATCGATGGAGAAATTCGTGAAACATTTCTAAAATGGTTACAAGATCTACCTCATTCGGCTTCTGTTAATATTCATGGATGGATAGCAACAGATTTGACTATTTCGACAACTCAATCAGTACATCTGCAAATCATATCTTCGTTGTTCGGCTATGACATTTGAACAAAAATTATCTGTTTGAATTGCTCTTTCTTTGATCCCTTCTTTCTTATATCATCCCATTTTTCCTTTTTTTACATCTTGAAACTTTTATATTTATATTATTATAATTACCACTCATTTAAAATTTATCGTTTTCTTGTTGACATTTTTTGTTTAATTAGTGTAAGTTTTATGTATAATGATTATTTTATATTATTATTACTGGCATTGGTGGAATGAAAGAACAGGAAAGGACTACTCGTCTGATCCTGAACCAATCTAGCCATTTATACACATTGGTTGGAAACATTAAAAAAATTGAGTCAAATCTGTAATGTTCATCTTGCACTGTATTATTCTTCTGTTATATACTTAATGTGGATAATAAATGTATTATTATGTTATATAGCAATCGTTATTACGGAAAGAAACAAAGAGGCACTTGAGAATAAGTTAGGGATTGCCATGCGGATGATTAGAGCATGGCTAGAGGATCACGGCTTGGAGCTTGCGGCGGAGAAAACTGAATTAATTCTCCTCACCTGCAAACAAAAAGCCACTTTCGACAACATCCAAGAAATGAAGCTAGATAATCTAACGATCTGGACCAAGGAACATATCAAGTACCTCGGATTCACTCTAGGCAAGAAAATGAGTTTTGGCGAATATATAAGACGAACAGCAGACAAAGCCTCGGAAGTAACAGCTTCACTGAGCCGTTTGATGAGAAACGTAGGAGGACCAATAGCCAGCAAGAGAAGACTTCTTATGTCTGTTACTAACTCTATCCTACTCTACGGAGCGGAGATATGGGGAGAAACATCGCAAAAAGAATTTTACAGGAAAAGAATAGCAGGAGTGCAGCGCAGAGCTGCTCTTAGGATAAGCAGCGCATACCGCTCGACGTCAGAGCCTGCGGTACTAACTATTGCCATTGTGATCCCCATAGATCTGCTGGCGCTCGAAAGGAAAGTCGTATACGGAAGGAGGAAAGCAGCAAAGATTTTGGAACAAGTCATTAGCAAAACAAAAATTGCTGAAGAATAGCGAAGCGTAACACTACAGAAATGGCAGCAGAGGTACGAGGTTGACAGCAGAGGAAGATGGACTGCCGAGTGTCAAAACTTGGATCGAGAGAGAACACGGTGAAGTAAATTATTACCTCACACAGCTATTGTCTGGACATTGAAACTTCCGATCCTACCTGTGTAAACAAGGTAGGAATAAAGACTCGAATTGCCTGGCGTGCGGTCACACCTGGGATGATGCAAAACATACGTTTTTCACCTGCCAACGGTGGGAACCAAAACGACGAGTACTGACAGAAAAGATTGGAGAGGTTACTCCTGATAATATCGTGGAACTGATGCTGAAAACAGAAGAAAAGAGAAAACTTGGTGGACGACATTCAGGACACCTGACACGAAGAGAATGAAAACCCCAGAAAATTATATAATGTCAGCTAGGAAGCAAACAGGTAGGAAAGCGAGCTTACAGAAGAGATAAAATGCCAAATCAGCTCAGAAAGGCCACCCTTTGTAATGCGACAGCGGGTCCAGGGTGGCAACTTCATTTACCGGTGAGGTTTGTTAAAAGAGGTAGAGTTTTAGTGGGTCGTACATATAAGGTACACCCCCACACACCGGTGTGTCTCGCATGGCCACTGACGATGCGGTTGCGCATTTCCCCCCTCTTCAGAAAAAATTATTATTATTATTATTATTATTATTCATGTTTTTTATGATGCCAGTGCAAACGCTTATGCAGCTTGTATAACAGAATTGGATGATGATGAAGTTCTGATGAAACTAGTTGAAGACAAATCCCGAGTAGCACCTATTAAAAAGTTAACCATACCCCGTTTCGAACTTTTGGCCGCAACAATTAGAGTATGAATGTTTCGAAATTTCCAGACTAACTATGAAGTCA
Organism: Galeruca laticollis; assembly: GCA_963921935.1. NCBI lineage: Eukaryota > Metazoa > Arthropoda > Insecta > Coleoptera > Chrysomelidae > Galeruca > Galeruca laticollis. The sequence goes on from OY998177.1 coordinate 201,177,582, forward strand.
ATGTTCATGTATTTTTTTGGTCGGACTCCTCAACTGTATTATCATGGATCAAACGACAAGAACATTGGAAATCATTTATCTGGAATCGTGTTGAAGAAATAAAACGTTTTCCCAAACCTCAGGACTGGTACCATGTTCCTGGTGAAATTAATCCAGCAGATCTTCCATCGCGAGGCTGTTTAGCTAAATCCCTAAATGATGAAAGATGGTGGGAGAGTCCTATTTGGTTACAGGTGCCAATTTCACAATGGCCTAGTCAAAATTTCGATGGTAACGAAAAAGAAATTACGAGGGGAGGAAAACAGTTGTTTCTGCTCTATCTGTGCCTGATGATTATGCATGCTATTATAAGTATTTCCCAAAATTTAGCAAAATTGTTAACATGATTGCCTGGATCAAACGATTCATCAATAACTGCAGAAAAAACAATGTTGAAAAAGAAAAATTTCTAACTGCAACATAGCTAGACGCATCACGAAAATTGATCATTCGTTATATACAAGAAGTTTTGAGTCAGATCATGATCCTAAACATTTATCCCCGTGTCCTTATACTGACGACGAAAGATTAATCAGGGTGCGAACCAAAATTGCAGATAAAGCTGATGTAGATAATTTTCGTATGCCGTATGTTTTGCCCTTAAATCATGAAGCTATAAAACGTTTGATTTTTGAAAAACACATTAGGAATAATCATGTTGGAGTTCAAGATTTGATGAGTATCCTTAGAGGAAATTACTTGATTCTTCAATGTAGACGCATTGTTAAATCAGTAATTGGTAGATGTATCACTTGCAGGAGATTCAAAGGAAAACTGATTGAAACTCCCGCCATATGTCTCCCAGAAAACAGAGTTCGTGATGCTGCAGTGTTCGAGATTGTAAGCATAGATTTAGCGAGACCTTTGTATCTCAAGTCAAATGGATAGGTTTAGATCGTACTGTATAGTTGTGCTATCTACCGAGGTGTGCACCTTGAACTAACGTCATCCTCGTCAGGCAATGCGTTTATGCAGACACAAGAAGATATATTGCCCGCAGAGGTCGACCTTCAACAATATATACAGACTGCGGAACACATTTCGTTGGATGCGCAAACTCTTTCAAAAACTTGAATTGGTTAGAAGTAGCACAGAGATGTACAACAATTCACCAAATAGACTGGAAAATTAATCATCCAACACCTGCTTGGTGGGGAGGCTGGTGGGAGCGCCTTATACGGCTGACGAAAGAATTGTTAAGAAAAACTCTTGGAAAAATGAGCCTTTATTTCGAAGAATTACAAACTGTTCTCTGTAATTGTGAAGCCGTTTTAAACTCCCATCTACTCACATACATGTCTGAGGATCCAAATGATTGTACTGTTCTCACACCTGCATTGTTCCTACAAGATATTAAAGAAGTTGGAGTGACTGATCTTGGTTTAGTTGAAGCCAAAGGTCTAAGTTGGTGTTTAAAGTATTGTTTGATACTCAGAAAAGATTTGAACAATAGATTCAAGTCTGAATATTTGGGCCAACTCACTCTTTTTTCAAAGAAAACTTCTGATGAGACAGTAAAAGTCGGAGACATTGTTTTGATCTCAGATTTCAATAAAAGGAAAGTCGTATGGCGTATGGGCCGTGTGATTGATACTATACCTGGACGTGACGGAATAGTCAGATTGGTTAAGCTGAAAACTGCCACAGGTGAGCTGCTGAGGCAAGTACAACGAAATACTTTTTTGGAAATGAAGAATTCGAAAGATTTGCCCAAACCTACAGTGTTAAAAAGGGAAAAGGGCTAAAAATATTCGAACAGAAAGTAAAGACGACAAGTTGTCAAAAAAATCAACAATTAGAGAGCACGTGTCTACAACAAGATCCAGAAGACATATAAAAGAGAGATATGGATATTGATTGTGTCATGATGACACAAGGTGAAAGTATGTTGGAAGACACCTTGTATTATTTTTAGGTTTTGTTTCTAATCTTGACTTTGACAGTTGATGACAATTCAATTTAATTTAATTCGTATATATTTGATGTCACATTCCTTTCTTATAATAAAGTTACTAATTTGAAGTAGTTTTGGCTCCCTATAAATTAAAACGGTATGTCCATAACTGTTTTAGTAGTGGATTCTTGAGAAACTGAACTAATACCAGTTTTAAAAGACACCAACTCAACCAACTTAATTATTTTTTTTTATTTAAATGAGTACTTTGTTTTATCTTTAGGCAACATTGTAAAAATAAAAATTCGTAGAGTTGTCAGTTTGAATTGAAAGCACTTGGAAGTTTTCGGTTCGAAACTCTAAAGTATCACTTACTATATTTATATCTGTCAGAAACTGCTGTGCAAATTCTACTGTGAATTTTTTTGTGAAAGTTATATGTATCTTTACGATACGAACGAGCTGCATAATAAACTGTTTCAAGCTGCATACAAACAGAGAATATATTTCTCTCGTCAAAGACTGTGGTTGGGAAACACAAAATGTTTCATTTTATTACGTGAGGAAATTTCTGTTACGTTGTAAATAGATACCAACATTATATTTAAGAAAACAACAAAATATGTAATTTTAAATTGTACACAAAACTAATACGGTAGCGACCGTTCTTAATTACACAAACAAAGCCAAACTTAATTATGATATTTAATTAAGAACAGAAATAAAAAGAATTGAGACTGCGAATGCCACAAAATCCTCAATTTTTAAATAATGAATTGTTTACGGACGAGGCACATTTTTCAAGTATCTATCATAAATTTTCACAATAATCACGTAACTTGCTATCTCGTTATTGTTTGTAATTCAATACATTTTAGCGGTTCTTTAGGTGAGTCTCTCCACAAAATGTTTTGAAGGAACGCGTCTTTGGGGTTAATTCGAATTTGCCTAATCATTTTCTCCTAATCAACAATTAACGTGTATTTGAAGGTTCTGAACCTGCACAAGATATCGTATAGGTCAGGCTGAATTTGATGACCTTTTAAGACATATGTCGTTTAATGAAAAACCGGAGTTGGTTTTACAAGAAGCATCAAATACAATTCTCAGCTTGGTCGTAATTCGATCTTGTCGATAAACTGGAAAATGAGGGATAAAATATTTGTTTTCTGAACGTTAATTTTGCGACGATATCGGTACATATTTCGCATGTTCAAGAGGTTCTAGAGTTCAGTTTTCCCGAGATAATGTAACCCAAATGGGTATTAAAAAGAGTAGACAGGCCGTCCCCTAGTTTGATGAGGCCATAAGTTAACATATCATAATAAGCATCTTCTCCTAGCAATAGATCAATTTTACCGGGTGTGGCAAAAGTTTTATTTGCTAACTTGTTTACAATCCGCGAAGGTATTGTTACGTGATCTACATTTAACTTCACTTGGGGGATAGTTGTGGTAATTTTTTCAAGTACAGCGCAAGAGATTTCGAACTTCCTTGAAGGGTCAACATTTGAGTCTAGCACTACGTCCAACATTTCGTTAGACAGAGTATTAGTTTCAGATACGCCTGAAATGTTCAAGATTTTCTTGTACGGGGTGTAGTTTAGTTTTTGTACAAGTTGTTTGCTGATGAAAAAAATTTGACTTCCGTTATCCAGAAGAATTCTTACCTTAACAGGTTGATTTTGTCGACTGTAAAGTATTGCTTGCGCAATTGCTAACAACACTAAGTTATTTTTTGTTGATAGAGCTGATAGACTGGACGAATTTGGAAGTGTCTGTCCTGAGCTTGATTATGATTCTCTGAATGATTGTTGAAACTTTGAGTGTTATGTTGGAAATTTGAATTTTGGGACCGAGACCGAGTTGAGATTTGGATGTGTCCGTTATTACGTGGATTTTGAAATTGTAAAAGAGAATGACGTCTTTTGTGACAATGGGAGCATGACCTCTGTGACAAACAGATATCAGCACTGTGTCTAGTGCCTAAGCAATTTACACACAGTTTTTTGTTTTTGGCAAATTCAATTCTCTTAGTTAAAGGTAATGATGCAATAAGTTCACAGGTATATATTTTATGCGCAGTGTCTGAACACATAACGCACCCGTCAATGTTTTGATTTCGGTTATTCGAATTGTTTTTTACATAAGATAATTGATTGTTCAAGTTTTTGTTGAATTTTGGTTAGGATTGCGAGTGAAAGTCTACTTTACTTTAAGGCCTATTGTGCGAAAATGAGTTTTGTAACGTTTGTGATTGGTTTGCTTTTACAAGCGGCGTTGTCGATAATTTCAATTTCCTTTTTAAGAAATTGTAAAAATTCATCGACTGTTGGTAAGGCGTCCCTGTTTCTGCATTTTTCAAATTCTTTTTTGAAACCATAATCTAATTTTTGTTGATAAAGATAAGTTATTAATGCCTGTAATACGACTTTGTGATTAAGTTCAAGATTCTATAAGAGTGTCCAGTTACGCCTACAAATAGTAGCAAAATTTGAAAGTTCGGTAGGATTGTGCTTACTCAACTGTGGTTTGTTCAATAATTCGGAGAAATATACATGTACAATTTTTGTTTTGTTTTCATAAGTTTCTCTTAACAAGTTTATAGCTACATGCAAAATTTTTATCGTTCACTTGTAATACACCTGATTGTATTTGTGGATTTTCGAGGACACTAGGTTGAAAAAACATTACCATTCAGTGTGATTTCCTGAAAACTTTTTTATTTTTATTTCAGCTAATCTAGCACCCGAGTTGTTGTTTGATTATATTGGGGTTTCCATAACTGACTCATTACGGCTACTTTCAAATATAGTTAAATTTTTAATCGCTCTAGCTAATTGACTCCTAGTTATACGATAATCAATTCCTGTTTTGTCCCTATCTTCTGGATCTGGAATTTCTTTTTCATTCTTCTTAAGTGAGTGAATTTCTATTTTATTTTGTGTAAATTCATATTGGTTAGAGTTTTTGATAATTTGTTCTTGTAGAATTTCCAGATCAAAGTTATCTAAGTTGTTTAATTCTGATTCTAACTGAATATTTATTATAGTGAATTTACTTTTCATTGACTTGCGTTCATTGATTAAAGTTTTTAGATCCATTGTTGAGATTTTTAGTTTAAGTTTATATCAAGTGCAAATATGTGACTGATATTTTTTATCAGATGCTGCGAATTTTTGAGGTAATGTTTTATACGAACTACTGTAATTATATTGAATATTTGATTTTACATAGATTGTCCTCCACCACCAGCTTACATCGTAGCGGATCCTTCGCGATTGTCATACATTTGGTTTTGCTGATAGAAATGTTCGTATTGAGTTGGCGGCTTACCAGAAACAACTGGAAGAGCTGTCTCTGTAGGTCGTTTTCTGATTCGGCGATGATTGCTGCATCATCAGCGTAGCACACTATACCAACTCTTTTGTTGCCCAGTCTGTTTATAATTTTATCCATGAGGAGATTAAACAAAAAGGGACTTAGACTGTCACCCTGTCTAATTCCTCCCGGTGTTGGGATATTTTCAGTGAATTGATCTCCTACCTTGACCTTTGTTACGTTATTGTTATGTAGGTTATGGATTATCTTCGTTATGTTTGCTGGTGCCTTATTTTCCATTAATATCTGTAAAATGTTCACCAATCGGACCCTATCAAACGCCTTTGTTAGGTCAATGAAACTGATATACGCTGGCATATTATACTCTGTAGCCTTTTTTTTATTTGCTTTATTATGAACACTGCGTCTGTTATTGACCCTACTTTTGTGAAGCCCTGTTGTTCTTCAGCGTTCTTAATTTGTGTCACCAGTTTGTCCTTGAGAATACTCGTGAAAAGTTTTATTACCGTAGTTAATAGTTAATAGTTTTCTGGGCAGGTTTTTAGTCCCTTCTTGAATACACGTATGGTGATGCTGTTATGCCATTCGTCTGGCGTTTCCGTTTTGTTTAAGATTTGGTTAAATAGTTGCGACAGTTTCCTTGCAAGTTCGGGGCCTCCATATTTTAAAAGCTCGTTGGAGATGCCGTCCAGTCCGGGTGATTTTTTGCTTCCACCTCTTTATCAGTGACCGTACCACTTATATCTGTTTCGGCATTTCCTCAGCATCGTAAAACTCTTTATAATGTTGTTGCCATGTCTCTATTGGTACTCCTTTGGTCTGCACGAACTCGTTAACTTGTTTTTTTCTGTTCCGAAGCATTTTCCACACTTTCCTTTGGGCGCCATACAGGTCGCGGTCCATGTCGCTAGTAAAATTGGCCCAATGTTCTCTTTTGATTGATCTTATTCTTGCGTTTACTCTGTTTCTTACTTGGACATATTCTGCGTGAGTTTCTTCCGACGGTGCGCTTTTGTATGTTAAGTAACATTTCCTTTATGATTCAGAGAGTTCTCTTACCTCTTGACAAAACCACGGTTTGGTATGGTTTGTCGCATTTACATTAATTTTACGCTTTCCAATCGCTTCCTCCGCTGCTTCTTTGATGCATTTTGCAATACTTTGCCAGCTCTCTTCTACTCCCCATTCTGGTTTCAAATCTATCTCTTTTAATTTGTTAGTAATCCTACTCTTGTAGAGGAGTTTTGTGCTCTCTGTTGTTAGGGACTCCAAATTGTACTTTTCGATGAACTGTGGGGGTTTTCTCTTTTGTTGTGGACGTCTTAGTAGTATCTTGCCAAGAACAAGGTTGTGATCGGTCCCCAGGTTAGCGGATGTTAGGGCTCTGACGTCGAGTACTTGTGCGGGTGTTATTACTCGATTTGTGAGTATGAAGTCTATCATCGATCGCTGGCCTCGATTGTTATTGAAAGTGTATTTGTGTTGGGTTTTGTGTTGTTGATCCTCATTTCATTTCTAGCGCAGAAGTCTATTAGTGCTTCGCCGTTTTCATTAATTATGGCTTCATTATACTTTTGCTTTATACCTGGTATGACATCGTTCCTGATCCGTGCATAAAGATATCCGAGTATGATAATTTCGTCTTTAGTATTTATGTTGTCCATGACGTTCTGTAGTTGCTGATAGAAGTTTTCAGTTTCTGCTGTGGGCTTAGATATGTCTGGTGCATACGTGCTTATCAAATGTGTCGTGGTATTGTTAATTTTTAGGCAGATTTTCAATATTCTGTCGTTGATGTATTCGATGTCTTCGATGCTCTGTGTATATTTATCGTGCAGCAAAATTTCAACACCTGAGTGCGCTCTTTCTGATTTTCCTTTTCCACTGTATATTAGTATGAATTCTCCGTATTTTGATGTTCCCTGCTCCTTTTTCTTTGTCTCAGAGATCCCGCAAATGTCAATGTTATGCTTCTTCATTTCTATTATGATCTCTTCCATTCCACGACGTTATGTTCCAGCATGCGATTCGTGTGGTGTGGTGTTTAGATTTTCATTTGCCAATTCGTTCTCAAATTCGATTTTCCAATGTCCTAGCGTGTGTCGTAGTCTGATAGTTCCGTCCGGTTTCCGATGCTGTATCTTCAGATCTGTGAGCCAATTGGTTCTTTTTACCCCGGGTAGTCCTAGAAAACAACCCGCCCGGCTCAAGACCTCCCGGGAGACCACCTAAAAGGTGGAAAGATAGCTGGCAATCCACCTCCCAGGAAAAGATGCCGAGGCAGCTTCAGAAGTAACACATCGACAGATCTCCAAGAAGTAGAAGAAGAAGAGACATAGAACTTAAATAATATATTAAGCAATTTAAAGAGTTCAAAAATAAATGTCTTTTTCCCATTTTTCTTCGGTGAGGTAGTACAATAAATTGGAATAAACTGACCTTTTCCAATCCATCGAAGAGTTACCTGCAGTTTCTTGCTTACAGGTGTGAGTTTATAGATAATTCGATCGGTTGAATTTTTCTGATGGTACACTTGTTGATTTGTTGTTATCACTTTTTTTACTTGCACTTTGTTTAGCGAGAGAGTTCACTTCGATTTACGTGTATGAGATTATGTTTAATTTAGAGTTGCACTGGTTTATATCCGGCTCGAAGTCCATTCTTAGGGTTTGTAATGAACTAGATTAGTGGAGTGGACTGTTGAGTTTGTCGTTCACTACTGTACCTAAGTAGATGTATTGTTTCTTTTTCTTCGATAAGGTTGTAAGTAAGTAAGTAAGTAATGTTTATTTATTTTGAAACAAAGAAAAAAAAATTACAATTACAGTTACAAATTAAATATACATAAATAAACATAAATAATCACAGAAGCTCTAATAGGAAAGAACCTGAGCTTGTGTGTGATGCATTTATGTGTGCAGCTATAGTCAATCTATACATAAGTTCTAAAATCTAATATTTAAAATAAACGTAATGTTTAATATTTATAATCCAAACCAAATCTGGAGTAGAAAAAATAACTGTAATATAGAGGTAAGTATCTTTCAGAGATTATTCACTATATTTCTAAATATGTGTCGCTCTTTACTAAGAATCCATTTCTTAATTTTTATTCTGAATATATGTAATTTTTTTATTTGTTTCAGAGAATGTGGAATTAAGTTGTATAGTTTTGCTCCTATGTAATCAAAGAATCGCCGTTTAATATTTTTTTCGCATTTGGGTATTTTTACAATATTTTGGTCTCTAGTCCGCGTATTGTATTGATGTTCAATTTCTTCTAATTCTATTTTCCTGTTAAAAATAGCTAGAAGTATTCGTTGACAGTAAAGCTGTCTTATATCAAGATTTTTGCTGATATCAAACAGACGATCGCTAGAGAAGGTGCGCTTTTTACCCTGGATTATTTTCAGTATCCACTTTTGTAAAATACTAATTTTTTCTAGATGTTTATCATACACACACCCGCCGATTTTTACCTGTTGCTGTCGGTCTTTCAGGTAACTGCTTAATAAGATTTTGCCTTTAAGTCCATATTTCTGCAACTTATACAATAGTATGTCGTGCGATACAGTATCGAAGGCTTCAGAGAGGTCAACAAATATAGCTAAAGCAAGTGTTTTTGAGTCAACAGCCTCATAAACTGTTTTTGTAAGAGAACAAATAGCATCTTCTGTTGATTTGCCTTCTCTAAATCCAAACTGATTGTCTGAGATTACGTGATATTTATTTAGGAATTTTACGATTCGGCTTTTTAGTATTTTTTCGATGATTTTTGACACCGAAGAGATCAAAGATATTGGACGGTAATTTCCTACTTCTAATTTAGATCCTGATTTAAATAAAGGTTTTATCATACCAGTTTTCAGGCACTTGGATAATAACCCTTGTAAAAGCATATATTTATTATAGTAGATAGATGTTTACATATTAAGTCTGATAATTTTTCAAAGTTTCCGCTCGCAAACCATCAACACCTGGAGATTTTTTATTTTTTAGTGATTTTATCATATTTTGTACTTCAATTTCATTTGTATTATATAGAAACATAGTATTATGTAGTTGAGAAATATGTTCGTTAAAATCATCAGGTGCTCCTATTTTGCCAGCGTAAACTTCTCCTACTGAACTAAAAAATTTATTGAATTCATTCACTATATCAGACTTTTCAGTTACAATTTCATTGTGTCTATTGATTGCTGTTATTTTTGATTCAAATTTAACCTTACCGCACAATTTATTAATACACGTCCACATATTTTGGGACGTATTTTGATTTTGTTCTATCATTCGTTGTGTATACTCCTTTTTGGATTTTTGAATTAACTTCATAAGTTTGTTTTTAAATGTTTTGTAATAATCTTTTAGGGCATCATCTGTGGGATTTTTCTTTAACTTTTTGTATAGTTGATTTTTTGTGTAATTTCATTTAATAAATGTTTAGTTATCCAAGGTTTTTTAATTTTTTTGCTTGCAGCCATTTTCACAAGGGTATTTTTTTCAATACACGTATTTAGAGTAGATATAAAAGATTCAGTCATTTCATCTATATCATTATTTATATTGATCATGCTCCAATCTTGTGCTTTCACCTCATTTCTCAAACTTTTGAAATTTATAAATTTTTTATATATAGGTAAACTTTTTACAGATTGCTGAGAATTCGAAAACTTCAATGTTAAAACTATTGGATCATGATCTGTTGGATCATACATAAGAATGAATGATTGTATTTTACTGAATGTGGAAATCCCGTTTTTTACATAAAAGTGGTCTATGCAGGACCCACTCCGTCGTCAAGTTGTTTGGTTAATATATGAAACATAATCAAACGTATTTAATATTGTTTTATATTCATCTACATAATCGGCATTTTCGAGTAATAGATAATTATTAATATCACCAGTAATAATGTGGGTTTTGAATTTACAATTCCCTAAATATCCATGAAGAGCAGAATTGAAATTATCAGGGGAAGAGCTGGGAGATCTGTAGATTGAAGTTACTGTTATTTTTTCTTGTAAATTTAAAATTGTAAGCTCGATAACATTTGAGGGTCCTAATGGTATTAGTTTGTAATCATAGTTATAGTGACTTTTAACATACACAATTACCTCATCGTTAAGTCTGAAATTTCCATTGTTGTATATAATATCGTATTCTGGAATGTTATATAATTCTAAATCATATACTACATAAGTTTCTGTGAATACGATTACATCAAATTCACAATTTAATTCAGTTAACAGCAATAACATTTCATCATAGTTTTTTTGAATACTTATTATATTTTTATGGGATACTTTAAATTGCGAATTTTGTACATAATATGCATCACCAAAATCTGCGACACTATTTATTATTTTCGCGTTGATTGTTTCAATATCGTAGTGAGCAATATATGGGTCCATTTTACAGATATATTCAACTAATAGGGATAAATTGAACTTTTAGTTATTATTGGTATTACTACTAGTGGATTTAGCTCGTAGCCCTTCTCTTAGGAGAGTCGTTTTGGCGGGTACAGGTGTAATATTTTTTCATTGTAAACGTTCGCAGGATTATTTTTTGTGTTCACTTTAGTTCAGTTGCTTTTAGAATTTTCATTTTTATTCACTTGTTTTTGTTGATTAGATACCTCTTCTTCAGCCTTAGCTACAGATTCGACTTCAGTGGCAGTTGTTACAGCAATGGTTTCCCGTTCTTTACTTCTCTACTAATTGACGGCGTATGTGGTGCACTATTCGTTTTGGTTTTTTTCGAAATTATTTCTTCTTACAATTCATTGGCAGAATATTCCTTACCATCGATAAACAATTTATTTCCCCTTATGTAGCAATATGAGCTGCAGTTTTATCGAGCCTTCTCCAGAAATAGTCTAAGTTTCTTATTTTCTATCCGTTGATTGTGAGTAAGATCACTTGAAATTGATACTCTGGTACCCTTCAATTTCTTGCAGTTTTTAAGGACTTCAAGTTTTTTGAGGAACGTAACAAATTCAACCTTGACTGCTGGGGTTGATGCTATTTTTAATGGGTAGACATTATTTAAATCAGAAATGCCGATGTTAACCTCTAGCAACCTCTTTAACTCTTGACAAACATATTCCGGAGAAAAATCTCTTTCACCCAACCCAAATATAATAATATTATTCTTCTTTAGGCCTCTTTCTATCACTTCTACTTTATTCGATAAAATGGTATTTTCTATTTCTAAATTCTTAACTGTTTGTTTAAAGTCCTCCACTCTTAAAGTTAATCTAACTTCACATGCTTCAATAACAGACTTTAATTCTACTCTATTTTTCTCGACCGCTTCACGTAATTTTTGTATCTCAAATTCCATACTATGAAATTCGAAGTAATAGTTTTAGCGTGTATGGTCTGCTTTAATATCTGTTTTTGTCTTTTTGTAAGAACCTAGTTAAATGACTTGAGGTAATTATGAGAATCAATTATGTTTTTTGGAGTAAATACAACCGAATATTCTTAAATATTATTGCAGAATGAATGCAGTGTTATATTCAATGTATGAGTAAATTCCAAATTTTAAACATAGTATTTCACATACCACGCGGGATTCACTATCTAAACACCAAACGTTAACGATGGAAAGAAGGACCAGTCATAACGTTTAATAAAACGCTTTAATACAACAGTATTAAACACGTAAACCACTTTACAAAAAAATAGTAACAAGATAGAGCAACAAGAATACCCACAGCGAGTTGATAGTTGGTTACAGTTTTCTAAAAGATACTAAATGCTCGTGCTCGCTAATTTTCGAACAAAGTCACAGAAATTTGCACGTTTTTATATTGCGTCGTAGCGCGAGAGATATTTTAATACTTCAGGTAAATCGTAAGTTTTCCCGTTTTTATGCTTAAAATTGATATAATTTGATACTAGTTGAGAGAGATTCGTTGATGTAGATATAGTTTCCACGCACACGGTATGTTTCGAACGCGAGGAATTGTCACACTTTTTTATGTCGACCGATCGAGAGTGGGTTTTGTTGCATGTATTGCTCGATGTTGCAAAACCGACTGTATTGTAAATTGGTTAATTTCTGTAGATATATTGGATCGCAAATTTTGGGGGCAGAACTTCTTGATACCGACTATAGCTCTTTCAGTTGAAAGGTGATATTTTTGACATAAATATAATAATTATCCACCACTTACCGTGAAGCGATAAATAGTATCCTATTTATGTCAATTCGTAAAACATTGATTTCGAATACTTGAGATTTAGTTATTAATTGTGTAAGGGTTTGAAATATTGTGAAGGATCGTAGATCACTCAAAGTTATTTGTAGTAATATATTAATGGTTTTGGAAAGTTCCATAATCTCTATTTTATAAAAAGATCATAAGGTTCATTTGAACCATTTAAAATTCAATTCTTTGGTCTCGTGTTGAGAAGGTAGTTAGAAGCTAAATATTTTCTTTTATTACGGGGCGTCTACGACCATTAAAGTAAATATTAACGGTTTAAAGTTATAATAGTGTAACGAGTTATTTTTTTGAAGCAATTTTGATTGATTATTCCGATGGTATTTTAAGTTTAATAAGTGAATATAACTCGTTACCTACTTTACAACTTTCATTTCGGGTACTGTTTCAGTCCCGTAATATAAATTTAAGTATTTATTTCATAAGTAACTCAAAAGCCGTGATTTACCATTTAAAGAAATATGTTAAATGTATTAAATTCCGCTTTTCAAAATTTAAATTATCGAGGACGCCCGGTATATAAACTATTTTAATTAAAACCAAAGCCGTTCAGTACAAGTAGAAATATTTCTTGTTGTAATTAAATCGATTCAAGTTAATTCCCTCACCACCGTTATCGCCAAAATTTTAGGTGGGAAGTAAATTATAAATTCGAAAACCGAGCGTTCTAAAAGGATTAAGTTTTTGAATTGATTATTAGAGTTAGAGTGAGTTAGAATTTGGCCGTAAACAGATAGTGTAAAGTTTCCGACCGTTCAGTATTTTCCGAGTAAGTGGAAATTTATTTTGAAAACCGAATAAAAGATTTCATCGGTGTTTTGAAGTTTTATATTCAATTTCTATAAGATATTTTTACTAGTTCCGCTATTTGAGAATATAATTCCGTATTTTGATAAAGCCGGTAGCCGGTAGTTTTTTTAGGCGATAAAAAAACAACCTTATTTACAGTTTTTATTATCGCGTTCTGTATATTGTTTCTCTGGAATTAGGGTCTGATTGAAATATCATTTTGATTTTAATTTTGCGAAAACCGAATAAAAGATTTCAACGGGGTTTTGAAGTTTTCTATTCAATTTCTATAAAACATTTTTAGTAGTTCTGCTATTTGAGAATATAATTCCGTATTTTGATAAAGCTGGTAAGCCGGTATTTTTTTTGACACGATAAAAACCAAACTTATTTACAGTTTTTATCACCGCGTTCTGTATATTGTTTCTTTGGAGTTCAGGTCTGAACCTTCAATACATTGAAGTAGCATTTGGATTTTAATTTTGCGATACAGATTGTTATACCTAGTGTCCTGTTTCAAATTACCCAAATACATATTAGATTTTTATTTGCTTTTCTCCTCGACAATTGAATTCTATTTCGACTGTGATCTTTTATTTTTTTTTATTCAGGAATTAACCTCTCTGTTATACAATTTTAACTGACCGGAAATTTGAAAGCATAATTTTCTCTAGATTACTTAGATTGATTTCAGTTCAGAATTATATATAATTGTAATTGACCGGAAGTTTGTAAAATTGAAAACCGTCTGTGAAACGGATCAGAGGCTGTTGTCACCAGCCGTTTCCCTTTCGGAAGGCGAATAATTTTCTCTAGATTACTTAGATTGATTTTAGTTCAGAATAATATATAATTTTAATTGACTGGAAGTTTGTAAAATTGAAAACCGTCTGTGAAACGGATCAGAGGCTGTTGCCACCAGCCGTTTCCCTTTCGGAACGCGAATCATTTTCTCTAGATTACTTAGATTGATTTTAGTTCAGAATTATATATAATTTTAATTAACCGGAAGTTTGTAAAATTGAAAACCGTCTATGAAACGGATCAGAGGCTGTTGCCACCAGCCGTTTCCCTTTCGAGACGCGAATAATTTTCTCTAGATTACCTTGATTTATTTAAGTTCTAAATTGTATATAGTTTTGTCTGACCGGCAATTTGGAAAAGTTAAAACTGAGTGTGGGGCGGATCAGAGGCTGTTGCCACCAGCTGTTCCACTCTCAACCGGTAATAATTTCGTTTCATATTTATCTATTCTAAGACATAGTTTTATTTTGTTTGTATTTGGGTAACCGCTTTCCTATCCTCCGACCAATATTTTAGAATAATTTTAACCGATAATTTGAAAATTTAAAGTGTAAATTCTCCTATAAAAATTAGATTCTCAATCAAGTATGAGGCTGTTGCCATTGATTGATTGATTGATAATCTAGTTTAAATTCTTTAGTTTTTTGTTATAAACTGGTCTGGTCACATTTTTCCACCCATCCCGATTGACCATCCCTACAGCGAAGATAGTTTTATCCCGTTGACTACCGTGATAGGTAATTATTGTTTTACTGCTGCTTACCGCATAATTCCAAAACTGCTTATACCGCTTCCGCTGTTATTAAAAATTGCATTTGCTTGCTTACACCTGTTTTAGTGTGTCATTGCTCACATTCCTTAATACCGGCAAATTTCGCATGGTGCATAATAACATAAGGCTTGAACACATTTGCTTACTGTATATATTTAACTGATTCGGTACTGTTTGAAAATAGTCAGAAATTGTTGAATGTTATTTTATATGTACGAGTATATATTTGAAATAGGTCTTGTAATATACCAATAAATACGATCAGTGTTTTCTTAATATCTCGTACCATCACCGTCTAAGGTTTATAGGTTTTGTAGGTGTGTTAAATTCAACGAGACCCCTGGAATTTTCCGTAACCTCCATCTGAGGCTACCTGGAACTCTTGACGCCGAGGGTCAAGGGGCCGTGGAGTCCACGTAAAATAATCTGGCGCCCGAGCATTTGTTTAACAAAACTTTGCATCGAGGGTGTCCAAAGTGACGCGTCAGTCGCTAAGAACCTGTGTGAGAGGTGAAATAGGATGAAGCGGCAGGAAAGCGCGTCACCATATACATTCAAACTTATTCGAGAATTCATATAATGTGAATATTCTCGTGATTGATTTGTCATCGTGATATATACAGCATATCATATCACAACAGTAGGGAGTAACTTAATTGGCTCACATTGTCTGCCTCAGCCATTAAATGGAATTTCTCACACCGGTTTTCTCGAAATGATCTCCCTGAAATACTTCAAGACATCGCACTCAATATCAGACAAAACATGTGGTTCATGCACGATGGTGCCCCAGCACTTCAGTCGGACTTCTTGGCAACATTTAGATGCAACATATGCCAACCGTTGGATTGATCGAGGAGGTCCCCAGCATTGACCTCCTCGATCTCCAGAGTTACATCCTTGTGATTTCAGTTTATGGGGTTACTTTAAATCATTAGTCTACACGACACCCATAGTTAATATCAACAATTTGAGGAATCGAATTTAAATAGCGTGTTGCACCATATTGAAATACATCTCAAATCTTTAAACGTGTACGGCAATCCATGACACGTAAGCTAAGTTCATGTATTTTGGCTAGAGGTGGTCATTTCCAGTATTTATTATTAATCGTATTACATTTTAAATCTTTACTTTTTTCCACTCAATTTATTAAAATAATTATAAATTAAGGTTTATTTTTTTCCTCTGCAGCTATGGGTTTTGGGAAAAAAATTTAAGAATAGAAATTTTTTTAAACAAAACTAGGATTTTAAGTTATAATTTTATTTCACAAAACTTCATCTCGAAAAAAAGTTGTGATATGAAATCAAGTAAGGGTTGCTAATTTCACCCCCGTATAATGTACAGGAATATTAAAAAAATATCCATGGTTAGACCTTTACGAGAGCACGCAAATTGCAGAATTTCAAGCGTCTAGTTTTACTGAAATTTTAGAAAAAAAATAAAAACTCAATTTTAGTCACCACCTTTTAATGGTGATATCTCGGAACGGGGTGTACTGAGGAAATTTTGTTATAGGAAATGCCCATCTTAATTTCATACGAGTAATCATCTCCTGAATTTTGTCGCATGAATTCAGAAACACCCTGTATATGTATCGCATAATCAAGAGTGACTGCTCGTCCCGACTCTGCACTCTTTTATATATTTTTGCGCTAGACGACAGACACTCTTATAACGAAAATTTCGTCGTTTTCCTCTCCTCGCAATTCTATATTTTTTAATTAATTGAAAAGTATATTATCTACGGTCAAAGTATGCATACATTTGCCATATAATTCATATATGATCTACCAGTTGCAGCATCAATGATAATTTTCCATGTATTTATTAAAAAGATATTCAGTTCTAAAAAATAAAAGTTGTAACTTTTGTAAAAATATTTCTAAAGTTGAACGTTGGTCATGTGTGGTTTCGATATTTCGGAAAGAGAATCAAAGTCGCCTCCGGTGATTCATTTCTTGCAGGTGTGGTGGTCGATGATTGAGTTTCATCCGCACTGATGCCCTGAATTTCGAATCCGGGTGTTATTATTGACGTCGTTCCCAACGTGATGCATACGCAAGCCTGTGAATGCTCTATTTGCGAATAGTCCCTAAAATGATGTTCTCGAGCACCGTTACTAAAATCATCGAATTGTATCGTCCTCACAACAGCGTCAGTTGACGTTACAATACAAATGTCATTTGGTTATGTCAAATGTAAGGGTGCATTCAGATGCTTTATGCGATCAGATGCTTAGATCTGGTAAATAATCGTGTCGTTCAGATGCTGGCGGTAAATTTTACCAATCGTCCAACCATTTAACCCAGTCGACACATTGGTAGAAATTGAGCCGCATGCGCTTTACATTTTATAATGCATGATTGAGAAGTTTGGGTTATGTTTACAAAATTACAAATAATAAATTAATATTCAACGAGACTTTTTACATTTTTTTCTACATCCACTTGTATATTATCCATTTTCTGCACAATTTACAGAATGGAAATGTAGGCCATTTCGGTTAACTGAACGCATATGATTTCATTTACATCCTAGGATGTATATGAAATTCACCAATCAGCATTTGCATTTAGTACCCCTCAACTCTTCTTTTTTTTAATTTCAATGTAACGTCAAGACAGTGATGCCAACCTAGGGAATTTTTCCCTAGTTCTAGGGATTTTTTGATGCAATAGGGAAAAAGGGAATTTCACCTAATATATAGGGAATTTTCAACTGCTTCGAACTAATCAACCTGCTACGCTCTCGTGATTTTGCCTGAACGAGTAAATTACCTATATGAAAGTAAGTATGAGAAAACCACTGGAAAAAATATCCTGCTAGATCTGAACTCGCGTGGTATTTGATAAGACAATCGCATGCATGTATTTTTTGCAGTTGATTTTTCAACTTCCCTTACCTCGCAAATATGTCCAAATCTCGACATACTTGCTGTTAAATCCTGCTTTGACGTTTACAATTGTAGAAATGATGCGACGTTCAACGCTTGATAAACAAACGGTAAATGCTAGCGTTGCTACGGTAACGTAATTTATCCGATTTTTTTATCCACTTGCATCTCTGTTCCTTCCTATTTAGCCGATAGCAAACTACGATTTTTGTACTCACAAATGGGAATTATTATACATGAGTGGCATTGTCAATGTAATTTTGATCTAGGGAATTCTAGGGATTTTTCTACATAAAAATTGGAAATTTCGACGAACTCCGTTGGCAACACTGCGTCAAGATAACTTGTCAAAATATTTCTGTTATCAAGAAAAATATTTTAGTAAAATGTGTGATTCCAGTGATGAATCAAAAATCAATAAATATTACTCCATCAGATATTCGTTTAGCCGCAAAGGAGATGTATAACACACATCATTACCCCAAAAATCCAAAAGTAAATATGAATTTTGTTACAAAAAGTTCATAGATTCAACTCTGGTAAACGGAGTTAAAACTATTATCAGAACATGTTATCACTGCTTATATGAATGAAGTAACGAATAAAAACAAGCTCTCAACCCTTCGGACAACATATTCTATGTAAAAAACAATGATAAATATTAAAAGTAACATTGACGTAAATTGCGTTAATTTGATATAAGTTTGTGATGGATCAGTCTGTTAACGTACGTCTCTATCTGTATTCAGAAGAGAATATAGTTGGTTCAATCCCCGCTTCATGCGTTTATTTTTATTGCTGATATTTGTATTATAAATAGTAATTTTCATAAAATTGTAGTTAATGTTCATTTTTGGAATTTATGGAGGACGTCTTCGTTGAAAATTTTAAAGATAAATCATGTAAAGATTTAGAAAATGAATTTCAAATTAATTTAATTGATAAACAAACCCAGATCCTTTGTAATTTTTTGTATGTTTTACAAGGTCTCCAAAAAATATAGTCTGCTTACACCACCAGATATAGAACAATTTTTTGTTAATTACCAAAAAGGAAAATGTTCGAAGAAAGTAGTCGGAATTAACAAAATTGGTAATCAGACAAAAATAATTGCTGAATTTTTAAAATTACCACATGCGAATTTATATACGGGACATTGTTTACGCCTTAAATAGTAAAAAATTTCATGAAAAATATTGATCATATATTTGAATAAATCTTCTTGTTCGGGATTTAAACCAAAATTGTTCACCAAACACGTTATAGTATATTGTACAATGAGCGCGAAATGACATACATTTCCCACAAATAGATATATCAAATTTTGCAGTACGAGCTTAGCGAGTAATACAAAATTTCATATACCTACGAGTTGGAAATGGGCCATTTCATGCCAATTGTACACTATATTCTTTCTACGACCATCATAAATCATAAACAAAACTGTAATATTTTACATAACAATTTTTATTATAAACTTTCCTGCCGTCATTGTTGCATGGTTTAGAGATATTATTAAGTCGGGCTCTTAGCTCTTTGAATGACCCATATATTTTTTCTTTTTGTACATGTATCTACCTACGTCCTGAAACAAATAATGTTCAAAATTTTTGCTGCCTTATACCAAAAATAGGGCCAAGTCTTAATTTTTTTATTGCCAACTGATTTTTTAGATCAGCTTAAAATTAGTTGGAAAATAACTATGTATATATAAAAATTTTATCTTAATAAATTTCAGTCAATTAATTGAGAATTATTTGGAAGGATGTTTCTTTGTAAGTATCAATTGAAAATAGTAAAAGGTGGATAAATTTAATATACGACATGGTGTTTTACGAGATTTCAAAAATTTTTGTGATTTAAATTTGATTAGGTAATTTAATTGTTTATTAAATAGAAATTTTATTGTTTCTAGAGTAACTTGAGGCGCAAAGTTTTACTAACATCCGTAGATGGCAGTTTTGGTAGTATAAAATTTAGGAACTTTTCTATCGCATTTATAAAACAATTTTATTGTATTTTTATAAACAATATATATATATGTTTTATAGTAGTTGCTATAGCGCGTATAAAATATATTATATAAACAAAATGTTTTATAAATTGTGCCCATTTTTTATTTATAGATATTTTATAAACATTATCAAAACGTTTCTGAGACTAATATTATTTTATAATATTTATCTCCAAAACATTTCTACGACTATTATAAAATAGCAAATTGTTAGTTTGAAGGTAATTTGCTTTGCCCGCTAAGCGAATGGACTATAGTTAATAATTCATCGCGTAATGAATTTTGAAACACCCTATATCATAAAGATATGTTTTATATGAAACAGTTTTCATGGGTAAACAGTAGAGATGCATAATGTTGGGGAGAAATAATATACGGTGAGTCTTTTTGGCGGATCCTGAAAATGTGTGATTTATTCCTTCTATTGTCGTTGGTGCAAAAAAGAGAAATTTATTACGTCAACCGTTTTGTGGATTTAAACGCGTTGTAATAATGATTTGCGTTTAAAGCCCACGAAGCGTCGTTGCGGAAAGCTCACGGTATCCTTTTAATATGGACGAAATCATACAGGGTGCGGCACCGAAGACAAAATAGATTGAATATTTTGGAAACAAATTTTTGTCGGAGATTGAAAAGGTTATTTGGAGAAAGTTTCGAAAACCTCCCATCGCAGAACCCATCAAAGGTATACATTGTTTAACGTTGAATAAATGTACAATACCAATATAAATGACGCCACAATATTTTAAAATGATATTTCACTAATATTCCGGCTAGCTCAATCAAGGTTGTAATTTAAATTTATAAATAATGGTTACTTATTAATGTAATTTTCATACAGAAAGTAGATATTAATTTGAATAATTTGAATTACAGCTGTGTGCACAAGAGATTAGTATCCCAAGATTTCTTCAAAAGAAACAAAGTACTGTTGTGCAATTTTCTTTAATTAAAATTTCGCAGAGCGCTTTCGGCATTATGCCATCAACAGTGCGTTCACTATAAATTTGTGAATTACAATTTGTAAAATTTGATAAAATTCATACATACTTGTCAAAATCCCAAGACAGGGGCTTCCAAATTTGTACGTCCGTACATTTATTTATTTCGTGTTTCACAATGTGGATTTTAGAACAGTGTTAAAAATATGCTTATAAGATTAAAATTCAATAACATCACTAAAATCTGTACTATTCATCTTTATGATCGACCATTTTGCCAAGTTGTCATTAGGAAAACGTATTCACAAGAAACTGCAAAAACCCTAATTGGCATTCCATTCTATGAAGTAGGTTCCGAATCGTCGGAGCATAGACAAACATCGTGGTGGTATTGTTAAGTGAAAAGATTTCGTGGCCCTCAACAGGCAGGCAACTACCATCTACCAAAAATAATCAATTTTGAGACAGACTTGTTGTCCATCTGGTGAAGGCGGCGAAATATATGTAAACATTGAGATGCGCTAGACACGCGAATGAAATGAAAATAAATTAAAGGCCAAAAAACAGGGCTCTAAGAGGAAATATAATTGATAACAACTCGAATAAATGATATGTGAAGCGTATGAATGGAAGGATGAAGAATGGTGATATTTAAAAGAAACGAAAAAGTACGAACTTGTGTGGAAGATAATAAAAAATGGACAATTACGATGTGGTTGCTGATATAGTAGCTTTGGGCGAGATGCGACGGATATAGAGATGGAATAGTTAAGGTGATACTGAAGCGTGTTAATTTACAGGAAGATATAAAATTCAAATAACAGGTAAGCAAAGGAAAAGGCTATATTAACTTATTAAGTCGAAATATTTGTGGAAACAAAACGCTAAGCGTCTAGCACATCCCACTGCATTCTGAAATGTGAAATGTTATGAAAACCTGTATTTTATGCTAGTTGAATAAGAAAGAATAATTTTTGCGCTACTACTTTTTTCACTCGTTAGTAACCAGCTCTAATATATTATAAAAACATACTATGAAAATTTTTAGGACTCGGAAAAGACACAATTATAAACCATATAAGATACTTCCCGTATAGGCGTTTACTGAGTAGCACAAACGGAAACGGTTAATATTTTGTCAGAAAATGCTTCGTCGCTTGAATGAAACACCAGATATCCTTCAGATAATCTGTTGGGCAGATGAATCCAGTTTCTTTTGATATATCATACCACATCTTCAATTGATAAAGTTGATGGGAGATTAGTTTGTAAAGCCTCTCTGATGATTTTCCCCGGTTTTCCTGCAAAGTCCTCAACGGTCTTTCTCTTGCAATCAGCACTAACTATTTGTCGATTAATATTTATAACGTTAGACAAATGGGAATCTTCGTTGTTGGTTCGATTGATTTTATCATCTCTCAATGAAAAATGTACTTAAAATCGTTCACAACTAGCATTTGCCTTCCTCGGTTGCTGGTTAATACTTTTACCGTCATTTCCATAGTAACTAATTTTTAATATTTTTCCATATAGTAAACCGCTAGGACTTCCATGTTCTTTGACAAAGTTCATATAAGAATGAATTTCTATCAAATAGAAGGTAGTACTACAAGATTTATGTAATGCCCTTTTTACGCAATATATTTTCCTGGATCGTTTTTTAAAACGAATAAATCCCCTTTTATGTCTACTCTTCATAATGTAGATTAAAATTCGTCTTTTAATAACCGTGAAGTGACAAATTCTAACAACAAACTTTTTGTCTTTAAAATAATATTCCTCGCTCCTCTAACGTCTCCCGATAGTCTAAATTCGCCGATGGGAGTGCGTTACACGTTGTTGCGGGATAATTGGATTTGCTTGTATGTTGAGGGTTCAATCACAAGTCAATTTATTTTGTCCGTTCGATTGAACTTTACACGGTATTAAATTTCGTCACAATTTACCATCGAAAACACATATACGTTCAGAATAGTATTGTCTGTTTTTCCACATAACCGCAATTCACAAAACGCACCCAAAAGTTTTCTATATAGTATTTTTATGTGGAACGATGTAGCTGTATGATGTGTTTTCTCGATGTCAAACGTCAATCGAGTTGCATTACAAGGTCTGTTTTCCGAAATATACATTGCCGAGCAAAAATAACGCACAAACTAAAATTATGCTCAATTTCAAACTTGATTTTCTCGCGAACCGATAAATCGTATGAAACTCCGCTAAAAGATGTTGTGAGGTATTGGTAAGAGAACTTAGTCTGGTTTCAATTAATAATGATTTATTCTTCCCGCCAAAAGATATCTCTTAATATTTACAATATATCTTTAATAAATTGATTCGTAGCCCACTTAAGTGACCTAACCAAAACTTCTATCTATTTGTTTACTCAACGCTTTTTACTCAATATTTTATATAAATATTAAATATAGTTAAATCTAAATACTGACTCTAATAGTCCTTGACCAACATATCTCCGAATGTTTAATGATTAACGAATTATTTGATATACAGGGTGTTACAATGTAACAAAACAATTATCTATTGAAGAAACTCTAATGAAAAAGATACAATGGGACACCAAACATCCCTTATCGTAAAAAATCGAAAGCGAAATGATAGCATTACAAGACTTGCTATTTAACTTCGTTGAAGGCGTAGGATATCGAAGGCTGATGCAGTTAGTCGCGCCCTAATAGACTGTAAATGTAATGTAATTTTTTTACTGAGCATATCTTTAAAGTTTTGTACGACAAAGTTGCCGAAATAAGATGAATGTATTCTCTCTTATAACACAAGTTGCAGTTCTAACACATCCATCATTGCTTCGATTATATGTTTTTTTTAACGAATAGGTTAAATATTGAACGTGAAACGAATTAATTAGTTTGTATTTCAATATTACATAAAACATTAATCTCTCGGCCGTGTTATGCGACTTTTCTAACTTCACCCTTGACCTTTACGTGATTGCTTGTTAGTTTGCTCAAACCCTTATCCCGATTCGTGACTGGTTTTAGAATCAGTGCTAAAAACCGCTGGTTTATTGCTAATCTAATTTATTTGGGACGTAGGGAGCTATTTCCATATACATTTACTTTCTGTGCTGTCAACACGGCCTTTATTTGGATTACGGTTCACTTTTTATTTGAATTATCTCATAAAACTATATTTTTTTGTTCATTCGAGGTAAACAACTGTAGAGATAGGAATTTCGATTTGAAAATAATTTTCAAACCAGATTTTGACAACAACTACAGCAAACTCCAAACGTAATGGGGAACACCCGAACACGCCCCTGCGCATTACCTCATTGTTAATTATACTACCGTTTTATATTGTGGTGATAAATTTTTGATTTTACCCATTAACGTTCACGATATTTTTAAGAAAAAATGCATTTTTTGCAGATCTTTATTAAAAATGGTCTTTTAAACAAACTTTCAAACGTAACTATATTTGACATATCGAGGGCTAAAACGCAGGACCTCGTAACTAACACTTTTTTAGAAAATAGGATTTTGATGCCTCAGACTTCAATTTTATAAGCGCCATCTATGTGTGAAAGGAACTAACTTTATGAAAATTATCAACCTGTCAAAATCAAATAAAACAGTAACTTATTTCGGTTGGTTTTCTGAAGCATTACCTCGTAAACGGCACAGTATTCAGCTTCTCGCCACTGAAGCAAACTGTCAAGGTAAGTGATCTTGAAAATCGCTTGTAAATGTGAAAGAAGTAAAGTGGAGGGTTAAAGTTTGTGATTAGATTCCTAATTAAGCATTCGTTTCAAAACTTTCATAACGATTGCTTTGAGTTGTTAATAATTTTATGTAAAAAAACTAACATTTTATTACAGGTATTAGATACGAGGTCCTGCTTCACATGCTTTAGAGTAGATACGAGCTACTGCTGCATAGAAAAATGTCTAGTCGAACGAGAAAAATCATGGAAATGGCCAGAATAGCGTAATGTAGTAACACCAATGAGGACAATCAACGTTTTTCACTTCAAGAAATCACTGAAATGGATTTATCAAACAGTATTCTTCTAAATGAAGCCTTATCACCCCAAGATATTTCTGATATTATCAGAGAAGCCGAGGTAGTCTTCGTTCCTAACGAAACTCGCAATACAACTGGTGTATTGTCGGAAATGACAAACCTAATTTGTTTCCAAAATGAAAAAGACGCCCATAATGAAAGCTACATTCCAAGAGGCAATGATAATAAAGCAATAGAAGAACTAATGGAACAGGTAAATGAAGATAAGACACGGCCACATGAAGACGGCGCTATGTTATCTGAAAAATCCAGTGAGGAAGCTATGTTTGAAAACGAAAACGTTTTGGATGATTTAGCAAGTATGGCGTATTTTATACCAGAAGAGAATAATAACGTTCACGACAAAGACTACATTCCCGAAGCCGAAAGTGAATCATAAAGCGAAGAAAGCGTGGAAGAGGTGGGTGCAAATGCAACACAGCTACAGGAACTTGAACAGGTAAATGAAATTGTTATAGAAAAGGAAAATTTGAATCAAGATACCAAAAGAAAGACACTTAAGAATAAGCAAAATAAGAGGTCAATCAAAAAGAATTTACGAATGAGGGGAGAACAATTTTTAGGGTTTAGAAAGCCACGGGATCAACGCAATACATTTCATGATGTACCGAGAATGAATAGAAAAATAGGTGCAAGATTCAGCTGTAAACAAAAAATCGAAGAATCAAAAATAAAATGTTACAAAGTAACAGAAGAAATGCGTAAAAACATCTTTGAACAATTCAGGACTAACATGACATGGGATCAACGGAAAGTGTACGTTAGTAACACTGCTAAAGTCACTGAAAAAGCCAGACCAAAGGTAACTGAAAATTCCCGTCGAAATATAACCTTGAAATATTTTTTGTTTTGTGGAAATGATGAAATACCTGTGTGCAAAACCATGTATTCGCATACTCTTTCTTTGGGAGAATGGTCCATAAGATCATGGTCAACTGGAAGCCAGCATAGAATGAATAAAAGTACCGAAAAAGAATTAAGTCAACGGAATCAAAGAATTGATTTATTTAAGAAAGATGGAAGCTTTCTAAGACAGTTTTTAAATAATCTAAACAAACTCCCCTCGCATTACTGCGGGAGAGACACTGATAAGCTATATTTCGAGCAACAGCTTAAATCATTCGCTCAACTTCACAGGGTATACAAAACAGAATGCCAAGAAAACAACAAGACACCTTCTTTGTCTGTTGTAACGTTGACAAAAATGGCTGAAGAAATGAAATTATCCTTATTTCGTCCTAGAAAAGATCAGTGTGATACGTGTTTCAGATATAAAAACAACAATTTAACTGAACCGGAATACAGCGAACACATAAACAGAAAAAATCGGGCACGGAAGGAAAAAGAAGAAGATAAGGAAAAGGCCATAGGCGTTCAGTGCCACGTTATTGTGATGGATATACAATCTGTGAAGTTAGCACGGCAACTACAAGCTAGCGCTTTATATTACAGGACAAAGTTGTGTTGTCATAACTTTACCATCTATAATTTAAGAAATAAGCAAGGTACTTGTTCCTGGTTCGACGAGACAAACGCGGACGGTCAAGCTTCTACCCATGCTTCGCTTCTTCTAGACTACTTAGAAGAAATGTTTTTGGATTTGTCTAACCAAATTATTCCTATTATTATCTACTCAGATGGGTGCACTGCCCAGAATCATAATTGTGTAATGGCCAACGCTTTGCTTCACGTTTCAGAAAAGTACAAAGTGTCTATTACACAAAAATATTTAGAAAAAGGTCACACTCAAATGGAGTGTGACTCTGTTCACAGTGCCATAGAGTCTTCCCTCAAAAATAAGGAGATCTACTTGCCCAGTGATTATCATCGTAATAAAAATCCTTACTTGGTCAAAAGCATGGACTTCAGCTTCTACAAAAATTATGCCCATAAAGACTACCTTAAATACAGTTCAATACGGCCTAGCAGAACGGGTAGTGGCAATAATGTTGTTGACATACGCGCGTTGCAGTACCATGAAGGTAAAATTAGGTACAAACTAAACTTTGAAGATGATTTTAGGGATCTACCAATCAGACCTAAAAACATAGCATTAGGGAATGTCATATTTCCCCAACTATTTAAGGAGAAACTGCCTATTTCTAGCGTGAAATACTCACACCTTCAAGCGATTAAACAAGTTATTCCGAAAGCCTGCTGGAGTTTTTACGACTCCCTTCCACACAAGTAGATTTTTCTAGAGATTTATTTTATTTTCGTTTTATTCTTTGCCAAAGAAAATGCCATTATTTTTTATAAGTACCTATAATAATGATTATTTTATGTTGTTATAATATTTTGTGTATTAAATGTGTTGTGTGTATTAAATGATGTTTAAAAGTATAATTTAATTTGCTTATGTATTAATAAGTTTGCTTATTCGTTTTTTATTTTATTACACAAATTACTAATGAAAAACAATCATGGTTTCCTGCTTTTCAGTTCATGAAAGAATTCTTTATTATTAACCTATAATGTGGCATTACCATGTAACTGACATACCCTGATAAGACATTACCACGTAAGTGACCGTATGTTGAAAAAAAATTAATTGGTGTATTTTTAATATTATAGCAAAAATTTTATTGTAATTTTTAAGCAAGTCCGAAAACTAGCGGCTATTCATAACTCAAAATAGTTTTTCTCGTTTCCTGAACGTTTTGCGGGTTACGAGGTCCTGCGTTTTAGCCCTCGATATGTCACATTAGTAACTAATATATATGTACCTACTGTCATAGAGTTATTCATTTAAGTTCACTCACTATACTTGTTTGTTTAAATTCATTTTGACAAGTTAGTTGTTAATTAATTGTCTGTAATTCTTTTTGTACAATAAAGCCTAACAAAAGGTTTAAAAGGTTATTTAATTATCTATAACAATTTATTGTACAAAAAGAAGTTGTATAAGAATCGACCATGGAACGTGCCTTACAACCTGAGAGATTCCATTTGAACCCTGATGAAACAGATGCATCTCTACATTGGAATCACTGGTTTAAGACTTTTCACTTATTTTTGCAGCTGAAATAGAGGAGATGGACAAGCTTAAGGTTCTCACAAATTTTATATCTCCTTCCGTTTATGAATACATAAGTGAATACGATACTTACATTAATGCAGTTAGTATTTGGAAAAATATCTATATAAAACCGGTGAATGAAATATTTGCGCGGCATAAGCCATGACTCAAAATTAGGAATCTGGAGAGACTATTGACAGATACCTTGAATCTTTAAAATGCGTAGCAAAAGACTGCAACTTCAAAGATGTTACTGCATACATCAACAGGGATGAAAGTATAAGAGATACGTATATAGATGAATTACAATCATCACTCATTAGGCAAAGATTACTATAAAATCATACTCTAACTTTAGATGAAGCATTTAGACAAGAAAGATCTCTAGACCTCGCACAGTGTCAATCACGGCAATATTTATCATCACCGGCAGTAAATGCTGTTGTCCAGAGCTCCCCTACTTCAGCTATAAACAAAAATGATGAAATATCTGTACAGAGCAAGAAACTATTGCTGCTATCAATGCAAAGTGTTACTTTTGTGGTCTTCAAAAGCATTTTCGAGCAGAGTGTCCTGCGAAGAATACAGTTTGCAGAACTTGTGGTATCAAAGGTCATTGGCAAAAAGTTTGTATGAAAAAGAGCAAAATGAAAGCAGCTGGTAAATCTGTTCATTTTTCTAACTGTATTGCTTCTATACCTCCTTGTTTGAGACAACCTGTTATCCCTGTTACTATAAATGGTACGGTTGCTTACGGTCTAGTAGATACAGGCAGTTCATCAAGGTTTATTAATGAAAATATGATTCATAAGCTCAAGATTTCTGTAACTCCAAGTAAACCAGAGCAAGTGTCCATGGCTTCTACATCACTTCATTCCTCAACAAAAGGTCAGTGTAAAACAGATCTTTGTCAACAAGGACATAAATATTACTGTTAGTATTCTTCCAAATCTCTGTTCGGACTTACTAATAGGTCATGATATCCTTAGACACTCGTACGTGCAGGTGCAAGTTGGTGGTGAACAGGAACCTCTTAATATTTGTAGTGTGGCAACAGCTAATATCGAACCTGTCCGAATTATCACAAATCTCTCATCTGGATGTGAGCCAATTTGTACTAAATCTCGAAGATATACTGAATCAGATTTGAAGTTTATTGAGCTTGAAATTCACAACTTATTGAAAAATAATACAATTGAAGGGAGTATTTCACCATGGCGAGCTCAGGTATTAGTAGTATCTTCAGAAAATCATCGTCGTAGAGTGGTAGTTGACTACTCCCAGACGATAAATAGATACACTGAATTAGATGCCTTCCCTTTACCTAGAATAGACAGTATTGTAAATAGAGTTGCTTCAAACAAAGTGTACAGGTCTCTTGATCTCAAAAGTGCTTACTATCAAATACCCATAGTCGAAGAAGACAAGCCATATACAGCATTCGAAGGATGTGGAAAGCTTTATCAATTTAAACGTATTCTATTTGGTGTTCGAAATGTAGTCCCTGTTTTTCAGCAAGCTATCATTGGAATTATCTCAATTGAAGGTCTTAAAGGTGTTGAAGTATATTTGGACGATATAACAATTTGTGGCCATAATCAAGACGAACACGATAAATATTTAAAACAATTTATGGAAGTTGTTTCTAAGTATAATCTAACGTTGAATATGGATAAGAGCAATTTCTCAATGAAAGAAATCCATCTTTTGGGGTACGTAATTAGCTATAAATGCATTCGCCCTTACCCTGAACGGCTCCAGCCTATCCGTAATTTGATTGTTCCTAATGATACATCTACCCTACGGAGAGCACTTGGTATGTTTTCTCATTATGCTCAATTTATTCCTGGATTTGCTAGCAAGTTAAGTCAACTTACTAGGAGTGCATTTACTTTGTAATTTTTAGCAAGCGAGGAAGAACCTCCTCTATTCCTTTCTGCAAAAGTGCTAGATAAATTCCATCCACTCCCGGTTATTATTTATACATTTGAAAGGAACTTATTGCCCATTCTAACAGTTGTGCGGTAAATATTTTCTTGGCACAACAATAAACAATATTACACAAAAAAAAAGTCTGAAGTACCTTTCACTCGACGAAATTTACCAATGTTTATCTAGCATCTAATCGAAATAATAAAGGAACGACTTCCGTATGACAAATATCAACTCTACTTATCGAGCGAATGAAAAATTTCAAGAGAACATAAAATGTAGACGCTGAATTACAGTGTGACAGAATAGCATCCGTGTGGATTGACTCAAGAAAAATTATAAAAAGGATCGAGCTAATGGCCGAACGGAAACGTGAGTTGAGTCGTTGAATAGGTTCGCCAAGCTCGTTATATTTGTACACCTTTATTATTTCACCATATGAATCTAATCGACCGTTTCTAATATTGTAAATTGGAACTTTATACAGGATGTCTATTAATTTAATTTCGAAAGATATTTATTTTAGGTTAGTAAATTATGTGAAACGGATTTTGTAGGTTGAATAATCTTGTTCTTGTACACACTGACATAATTAAAACCCTATCCCGAAGATATGAAGTAATAGTAGCGTTTTTCGACATCGAAGGCGCATTCGACTATATAATAAAATCCTCCATTCTTCAGAAACTCAAAGAAAATTGACTGAAAATAAGGTAAAAGCACCAATGGTGAACACCTTAAGCATGCATTTTCCTGTAGAAATTTGGCAACTGCTATTAAAAATATTTTGACCATACTAACTGATAGCTTGAAACTTCATCTTCAAGTTAACATATAATGTTTAGATTATTACTGAATTTGAGCCTACAAAATTTGAAATATATTGAACAAAAGCCGTTGACCCAATAATGAACATATCATTTACCTTAAGATCCAGTAGTGGACCCACCAATAGTGGACACCATCAATATGAGCTTAAAAAAGGTAAGAATATACTGAATATAAAAAATATAGTTTATTCCAAACAAAAGATACTTTTTTGAATACACTAAATTTTTTCTTTCACCTTTAATGGCTTATTAAAAATATATCTAAATCTTTCTCCTTTCATCTGTATTTCTGGGTTAGGGAGAAATGTAATGATTTGATCAAAAGTAATACTGGAAACGTCATCTTCATTCACCACAAATTCTCTTTTAGTGATTTCAGCACTTTTGAATCCCATTATTTGTGCCACGTTCTCATGTAAATGCTCTATGACACACAAATAAATGGATTCGGTTGTGTTTCGTTTCCCGCCCATAAATTTCGCTAGTATGAAATCACTCTCTTTTAAGTTTTCTCTACAAAAATTGTTTACAAGTTCTATGTTGTCTTCATTAACATCACTGTAATTCTCCTCAACTTCACTGTTATTCTCCTCAACTTCAATATCACTGCCAGTTTCGACTGACACACTGGAGTCACTAGAACTTGATATCTCTCGCTTTCGTTTTCAGTTTCTTTTTTCCTCTGCAGCCATTTTTTTCTTTTCTCTTTCAATTTTCTTTGCCTCACGTATCTGTTTCCTTTTTTCTTTTTCGTCTTCTTTTGTCTTCGTTGCTTCCTGTTTCTTCTGTAAATACTGGATCACCTGAGGCGAAGTTACAACAGCTGGTAGTTTGTCCTTCGCCCTTCTTTTTTTATTATTTGTAGGAGCTAGTGGCCAGAATAAATTATTTTTAAACGGTGTTGGCACAAAGTCATGTTCTATAATTGTGGTGGAAGTTGATGGAAGATTTTGAGGAGAATGAACTGATTCTATATTTTGAGTAATTTGCTTCATTGGTGTACGCTGGTCTTGCAACTCATTAGTTGTTCGAGTCTGTGGTGATGCCTCCAGGTTATTTTCTTGTGGTAATGCCTCCAGGTTATTTTCTTGCGATGATGTTTGCATGTTGTTACTTACAATTATGTTTTCGGTAGTTTCATTTACCTTCACTTTGTTTCTTTTCCATAA
This sequence comes from Galeruca laticollis, assembly GCA_963921935.1. Classification (NCBI taxonomy): domain Eukaryota; kingdom Metazoa; phylum Arthropoda; class Insecta; order Coleoptera; family Chrysomelidae; genus Galeruca; species Galeruca laticollis. Next base: position 201,209,320 of record OY998177.1, read on the forward strand.
ATCAAATAATGACTTGTCTTCACAGCTCCTTCCCAGTTTCCTTCTCTTCTTTTAAAAATCTGAACTTTCTCAATTCCTATCTGTTTTTCGAGTAATCTGAGAACCATAATCTCTTCAAAGTTTTTTGTAGTCCTGTCAGCCTGAGAAGTATTCTCATATTAGAATGGAAGCTTAACCTGCTGAGGGTCCCAAGGCACCAGCACACACTTTTTAAAACCACTTTGTATTATTTTAGGTGTAACATAAGGTAAAACGCTCTGTAAAACCTTTGCGAATTCTGCCTTGCCTACTTGCTTCCCTTCATTTTTCATCCTCCACTCATGCACCTTTTGTCTCCATATGGTCTTCATTGTGTGGAAAACCGCTACGTCCATGGGCTGTAACACATGCGTTGCATTAGGATAAAATGCCACTAGTTCTATCCCATTTCTTGCATAAAATTTACTCAATGGAAGCGAAACATGGGAGCTGTGTCCATCCATGAAGAAAATCACTGGTAGTGGAATATTTTGTTGTTAAACCCACTTGAAAAAAATATTACACATGTACTCATAAAAGAGTTCTTGGGTCATCCACCCATTTTCAGATTTGCCAATAGCCCAATCTTGGGAGATACCTGCCACAATATGCTGGGGCACTCTAACAAACCTATAAACTACCATAGGTGGTGGCAACTGACCAGCTGCGTTAGCTGTGAGTAGGACTGTGATATTGTCCTCATCTGCTCCAGCTCCAGTATATATATTTTTGCTGCCTTGTTTGGCTAGTACTTTGCCAGGCTTGGGATTTAAAAAAAATGCAGTTTCATCTGTATTGAATACCCGCCTTGGATCATTCAAAATGCTAGTCAATTCATGTTGGTCCATATAGCTCTTCACTTCACGAAACCAGTTTGATATATCTGCCTCTGATACTAAGCTTCTACTCCTAACTAAATTCTGACTTGTTCTAATGGAAATATTTGGGTGCCTCGAGAGAAATAAATTATACCATTCACGGCCAGGATTAGCATTTCCTCCAAATTTTACATTATACTCAGTCGCTAATGTTGCAACACTACTCAGTAGTGTTTCCTTGGAGACAGGAAAACCAGCTTTGGCCATGGTGATAATCCAGTGAACTAATATGTTTTCCTGTTCTTCAGTAAATGATGTAGCAGGACCCATTTTACTTTTAGCTGGTAAGTTACCCTTATGTTTGCGCATAAGAGTAATACGAGGAACACCATTCTTTATGGATGCAGCTCTATAAGTCATACCATTTCTGACATTAGATAATGCATTCAACATATTTTCCTTGAAATACTTCAAAATTTTCTTCATTCCAGCCATACCTGTAATAAAAGCATAACATAATTCCAGTGCAGTTTTTGGTATCTATAGTGGACATACCGTGTCCCAATAGTGGACATGCTATGTTCACTATAGGTTCCTGCTTCTAGAAACTATTGAAACTCATATCCAAAGATATTTAATTTGAATGATATTATTTACGCCGCAAAAACAACTAACAACCATATATCCCCAAAGTGAACAGGTCTGTTCATGATAGGTACATCAAGTTCCTAAAATGGACATCACCTCGATTGTGTGTTATTACTGCTATTCCCTAAAACTATGTATCAAATATAATGCAAATAATTGCATTGTTCAAGGTGGCATACAACTATTTGTTGAATAATTGAATCCAAACATTAGAAAAAGAAAAAAATAGGTACTTACTCGTTAATTATTCTCTAACAATCGTGTGAAATATCACCACACCAGTACAATTCACAACGACCACTGTCGTTACTTGAAAGAGGTTAGATATAGAAGGATGCAAATGGAGGACTGTCGAGAATGATGCTAGACAGAGTTGCCAAATTGTTTAGTTTCACAGAAGAATTTGAATATTTCTTGTTTTTGATGTTTGATTAATGTATGTCCACTATAGGAGCTATGCTCATAATTGGTACATTTACCTTTATATCTACTCCTTCATTAAACATCTTCTTACTTCCCGGATCTTCACAATAATAATTACAAACGGATGTACCTCCAAATCTTTCGCTCAAAATAGCGAAGTACCTCAAGGCTCTATTCTCGGCACCACTTTAATTATCTTAGCTATCGACGATATTTCTGAAAATTTCCAATTATCAGTAAAACATGCTATGTACGCTGCTGATCTAATCATCTATAGCCACGGTAAAAACACAAAATCAAATATATATTAAAATGAAAGCTAACTCTGCATTTCTTATCTTATTTACAGTAACATAATATTCTTATTTATTTATAGAAATTTCCAGTTCAATAACTCGAACAATTTTTTTGTATTTAGTATTTAAGACTAATTTGTGAAAAAAAATATGGGTATTCAATCAACTTTAATCACGCTATACAATGGTAAAGCACAATTCCACATTCCGTGATTTATTTCTAATTGTATTCAGTGTGTTCGTATAAATGTAAATTCAGGTATACATATATAGTTTCCTGGCTTTAGAACTTCTACGTTCGGTTATTTCAATGTTCACTACTTCATGACTTGAATTTCCTCCATCAATTTATTTCGATATACAACTGTAATTTACGTCAAAGTTTACAACTAAAATTTTATTTATTAAACTGTCAAAAAGTTACGTTGCTGTAAGTATGTAGTTTATCGTCGTAATTGATTTTCCATCTCCAATCGCAATTGGAAGACAGCAGGAATATCGATTTTAATAGAAGGTGTCTTCAGATACGTCACGCGAGAACTTTAAGACGAAAGGAGAAATAAAAATGTCTGATATTTATTTATTACAATCAATTTTATAATAGAGTTACAATTAAATAAATATAAGGTATTTTAAAAAGTGTGTTACAATAATTTTTCACACAACACAACTATACAGTGCTATTCAAAAGTCCCCTCCCCCCTCGTATCTTTTGAACGACTACACTTACATTAATAAAATTTGGAGGGTGAAAATAAAGTGTTGTAAACTTCTCTACGAATGGTAACAGGTGATGTAATGGTAATAGATGACGTCACAGTGCCACTCTGGCCAATAATTTTAAATAGGACCTTATGGCAAGTGATATCTCGTATGAAAGGCATTGACATTGGCTACATAGCCATATTAATTTTGTTTGGGTTCAAATTAATTTTGACGCCAATTTTTAACTTTTAATTTAAAAATTTCGTTGCTTCGGCTGGTTTTTATTGTTTCAGGTAACAATTCCCAAATTTTTGGACCTAGAAAGCTGCAGTGCCTCTGACCCATTGTTTTGATACATTTCGGTACCACGACGCTGTAGTTTCGCCTTCTTGTATTATATAGATGATCTGGGTGCGTTATTTCAATTTTATTATTGTAATATATATATATATATATATATATATATATATATATATATATATATATATTGTGCTGTATTTTAATTTGAGTTATAGGTTGGTTTTTTAAAAAAAATTGCGATGGTGATTATTTTTTAATTATTATGTTATTGTCAAATTGCAATATTTTTTTTTGTAGAATTTTTTTATTGCTTATTATGAACATTAAATGTGTCAAACATTGTATTTCCTTTTTTAATCATGGGCGCCAGAACTCGTATGGTATGGTATGCTCGTTACAACAGAGCGATTTTGTACCTAATGCAAGTTCAAATATTAGTACCAAAAGCTTTATTCCTTTTTTTTAGATCTCAGGGGTGTGTCCGGCACTAGCGTTGAACAGTAACAGGAAACTGACAGGTTTTGAGAACACTTGAAGGAAAACAAGGAGGTTTGAATGTAGTTTTGTTTAATTAATCAAAAATTCTATGTATTTCTTAACATTTCTCCCTCAATACTTACTGACGATAAAGCCTGGACAAATTACATAATAATTTATAAACGTCTATGTATAATTCTCATAGTTAGATGATCCAAGTGAAATTATTAAATAACAAAAAAAATAACTATTAAATATTTTGTAACCATGATATCATCGTTAACCTGCAATCAATTCCCACCTCTAACATTTAACGGAGAATGATATTGGCGCTGTGAATCGTTGTCATGTGACCAGAGATATGGCTTGTGAATCGTAAATGGATGTTTGGAAGTAATAGTTTTCAAAGTTTATTAATATATTTAGTCCTTAATAATAAAATCAGTTAGTGATTTCGTCGTTGTTTGGGATTAAATTGAATTAGTAGGATAGTGGAAATTGATTAATCTTAAATAACTAGGTAAATTCAAAAAGATCAGTTCATAATATTATACCTAACCTAAATAATAATTCAAGAAACCAAATGTTTGTGAATACATACAGAAATTCATGAGTTTGAAGATAACAAAAGTCTTGTGTTTCCACTCATTTCAGTTCAATGAAACTTGTGATGATTAAAGTGTAATAGCTTCTCTATTCGACGAGGAGTTAAAGTTTATTATATTCGGATTACTTTCAATATAAGTAATTTGGATTACTTTCAATATAAGTAATTTCTGCTACGAGGAAAACGTAACCAAATAGCCAGGAACAAATAAGGTAAAAAATTAAATTATCTCACCAAATTCTAGAAGACGATTAATGAAAAGTTTTTTTTATTTGATATTCAATTACTGGAAACTGGATCATTCCATTTATTGCCAATGACGTTGTCACAGTAAAAAATCAAAATTATGTACTTTAATTATGATTTTTTTAACTTAATTGTATTATTTTATTCTCGTTCTCACATCTTTCCATCCCACCTTTTCAACCTAACAACCCTCTCTCGACGCTCAACAATCAACAACCACCTTCTGTTTTTTCCGATCCTCTTTTGTTAACTTGTAAACAGTTATTGTTTTTTTTAAAAAGAATCTATTTATCCGCGTCTTGTTCTTTTTCAATTATTCACTCCGTTCGAAAATACCTCCGCGATTACACTAATGTCACTTTATTTACACTTAATCTAAATATTGATAAAGCTGTCACTTTATATATAATACTATTCATGTCTATTTGCTTTTTTAATCGTCGTCAAAAAAAATACTTTATCGTATACAGGGTTTGTCAAAAGTTATAGCAATCGGGAAAATACAATTATAGAAGTTGGTTTTTTTTTAAATTTATGTTACGAATGAATAATATCTTTTTATAATTGACTCACGTGTGTGCAACACACAACTATATGTTAATAGTTTCGTTTATCAATATTGTTTTTTGTCATGAATTTAAATATCACGTAACTATGAGCATTATAATTCTTTTTAGTTGCAAATGGGCATTTATATACAAAATTTTATTTGTTCATTTTCCTGTTATTAATATTTCACTTAATATATATATATATATATATATATATATATATATATATATATATATATATATATATATATATATTAACATAGAAAGGAACTTGCAACACTCTGTATACTATAATATGGAATGAAATACTACACACTATATGTAAATACAAAATTTAAAATTTAATTACCTTTTAAATCGCCAGAAATATAGACAATCTATATCATTCATCATTCAAGAGAGAAAATAAACATGAATTAACGAAGAAACATAAAGAAAATTTTCAATGTACCTTGTAAATGCACATATGTTGCATATAACATGATTTCTAGCCATTGAGAGAGAACATTTTGAACGTTACCTTGTATAAATTGTAACAATCCATTTCTCACGAAGTAAGAGTCAAAACATTATGATTTATTTTCAAATTTACTAATTAGAGATTGAAAGAAATTCTGCGAAAATATCGTCTTCTCGGTGACCTAATAGTTCTTAAAGGATGTCGTGACTATAACGTCATACCCAAATCCCTTCAGCTCAAACATCACACCAATTCATCATCAATATCTCGTATCCTCAGCAAAGCCATCTTCTCTCTTCTTATAAATTACATACATACCACCAGACAACATCTTCACACCATCAATCTCCGTCTTCTCAATATTTTTCATCAAATCCACTCCTTCCGAGTTCATCCTCTATTTTGGGATACTTTCGACCGCCTAACCAAAAAGCCCAATACATATCTGACCAAAAAACACAAACCAAAAAAAAACAAGCTATCTCAACTTATCTCACTTCAAAAACCTCCTCCACAAACCCTTAACATTGACTCACTTGTCCACAATTACTCCGACTCCCTATTTCGGAACACGCCAAACAGGCTCTTTCCAAAGGCTTTAATTACGCTGTCACGCCCAAATCAATTCCAATAGAAACTATCATTTGCCAAACTATCTCTCACCTCCCTTCCAATCAAGCCGAAATTATTAGGCAAGATGTTGCCCAGGTTCTCCGAACATCAAAACCTCCTCCTTCTAACCTTACCTTCAAAGAAAGACAGGCTCTTAAAGATATTCACAACAACCCAAATATTGTGGTCCTCCTAGCCGATAAAGGCAATGCTACGGTCGTTCTCAATACCTCTTCTTATCTGAATAAAATGAATAATCTTCTCAACACTTCCGACTATAAAATCGTCCGTAATGACCCAACCACATATCTGGAAAAGACAACAAAAACTTGCATCAATAAGTCCCAACTTCCTTCCGACATAAAAGCTAAACTCATCCCACGAGAAAAATCATCCCGTATTCCTCGAATATACGGTCTTCCAAAAATCCTCAAACCCGATATCCCACTACGACCCATTGTCAGTACATTTAACTGACCCACCCAACTCTTGGCTAAGCATCTAGCTGAAATCCTTCAACCAATTGCTGAACGGTCCCAATCCTATGTCAAAAATTCTCTCCATTTCATTGACCTACTCAAAGGATTTTATATTTCTTTCACAGATATCCTTGTCAGCTTTGACATTGTCTCCTTATTTACCAACATCCCTATCGATGAAACTTTGTCTATCTTAGATACTAAATACCACATCACCTCAGATTGTCTTGGCTTAACCAAACACTGTTTGTCCAACACCTACGTCATATTCCAAGGTAACTTCTACAGACAACTGAAAGGTGCCCCTATGGGATCCCCTATCTCTCCGGTTATGGCCAACATTTTCATGGAACACTTCGAAAAGTCGGCAATATCTTCCTCTCACCTCCGACCAAGCTGTTGGTTACGATATGTTGATCACACTTTCGTCATTTGGCCCCATGGAAGAGATACTTTGAATTCCTTCCTACTCCATCTGAACAGCGTACATCCCTGTATAGGTACAATTCACGATGGAAGTGGAAGATAACTCATCTCTACCATTTCTTGATGTCATGATTAAAAAACTTTCACCAAATGGTTACTCACACTTCATCTATCGCAAACCACTCACACCAACCGTTTTCTCAATGCCCATTCCCATCACCATCCGGCCCAACTTAATTCTGTCATCAACACACTCGTATCCCGATCAAATAGACCATCAAAAATCAATTTCCTAAAACAAACTCTAATTCAAAATGGTTACAAAGAATCCCAAATCAACAGGAGCATTCATACATTTTCAACTCCCACTCCAAGACCTTCCACCATCGACTTAGACAGTCAACTAAAAATATCCCTTCCTTACATTAAAGGAGTGACAGACAGAATTTGTAAAATCTTCAAGCCCCACGGTGTTCGTACAATCTTCATACCCCAACATAAAATCTCCCACCTAACCAGATCTGTCAAGGATAAAATTCCCAATGAACAGCATGGAGTATATGAAATCCCCTGCTTAGATTGTCCCCGCACCTACATAGGTCAGACCAACCGACGTATCTCCGTTAGAGCAAAAGAACACTCATTGTCTATCAGAAATTCTGATCCTTCTTCCACCTTGGCCCAACATCGTGTCCAAACAGGGCATATAAAAACGTCCAAATTGTTTAAATACCTTCCTCTTCATCCGCCCCATTCCGATACCACCTCACCTCACCGCCTTACATGAGGTATTACATTTGTACTACATACTATCGAAGATCATATTACTGGCTTAAGGAAGAACTTGAAAGAGATTAATAATCATTTTTCATCTAGTAGACTACTGTCAAATAAGCTACTACGTGTATTACGCTCTTTATTTATTATTGTCTACTCGCTAGCTCCAGAACCGCAACCTCATGCCCATGCTCAGTTCGGTCGGGGGTGGGTATGCGAAAATTCCTATTTTATTTGGTTGTTAAAAATGGACGCCACCAGTTAAATTTTAATGAGCCAGCCCTAACTAGTAGACCGCCACTATGGTCAGGATGGAGCAGACAATATATAAGATGTCAGGTATTACAAGAGAGGAGAACAAGAAACGCCCTTGTAATGAAAATTCCATATTACTAATTACACAAAAAAAGAGACTATATACAAACAACTTTTTCACCAAAACGGAAGGAAATATACATAATTGAAATTCGCTACTGTGACGTCACGGAGCCGCTTACAAAAGAAAATATAATGCCTAAACCTATTGTAACTATTTAACTACGCTACTATCCAAGGGGTCTGTTCGCCTCTAATATAAGTTTTCCTAACTAAGGTTTCACATTAATTCCACTAACGTAAGCAGAGAGACTATACTTATTCTCTTGGCTTAACAGAGATGGTGTCCCCTGACTGAGACCCAACAATGTTTATAAATAATTAAAATGACTTACCAATCACATCCATCACGTTTACATTACCTCCGTTAGAGGGTTCTTATTCTATTCTCTCTCAAGTCTTTTTTTCCACTCTACAAATCCACATGCGCTTTTACTCCTTGCACAATTCTCCTTCGACACCTAATAGAGAATATCACACTTGAGATAACAAAAACCCAAGCTCGAGGCATAGCTTTGAATCATTTATTTCAACTTACCTGATTCCCCAACAAAATTAGCCAAAATTTAATAATTCCTTCGTTTTCTACTCAAATTCTATTTTGACAAATCCTACGTACAATCTACCCTGACAGCAAGCTGACTCCTTGATAATATATTAAAAAGTCAAACTGATGTTTAGCAAATACAACTCAATTGAAACTACATTGATCTATCAATGCACTCTCAAAGTAAGCTTGTCAGCGGAGAATGTAGGTAGTGAACGGGTAATTTAAAGGGAATCTTTCGGTTTCTTAAATGTACATGACCGATGTGATTGATAATGTCAACAAACAGGTACCTATGAATTCGAAATAGCATAAAATTTATCAACAAAAACTGTAATTAAAATGTTGCGGGGTGAGTTGCAAGATCGTGATATTCAATTAAAAATTGCAACCGATTTAATTTGTTAATGTCAGTTTGCTGTCAATATTTTCAAAACCTGTGATCAATAATTATCACATCGTATTTAAAGTTTCAATATGGTAGAATTTACCTTTAGTGAATATGCCGACATGCATTTGATGTAAGGTTTGGCTTCTGGTAACTCGTCAGAAGCCAGAAGGTTGTATACTGAACGCTTTCCGGGCAGAATTATACCCGACTGTAGAACTTTTGTTAAAGTTGATTACAGCTTACGGGAAACAAGTTTGTCTACATAAATTAAGTAAACTAGTTTCCATTATTTTTTATAAAATTATATTTTAGGAAGTGTCCTACCAAAAAAAGTTGGCGAAGGTCAACAACGAACTATACGAACACCAGCTTAAGAGCAAAATGCATTAGATGCAGTTGATGCTGATCCCACAACTAGCGTACGCAAAACATACCTATCAACGACAACTATTCATAGGATTCTCCAGGATCAATTTCTTGACAACACATTGAAGAATGTTAATTTATAATTTGTGACGGGTTTTCCCCCCTTACTTGTAAGTCGACGCCAAATTTGTGACGCTAATTTTCTTCTTTCGTTACTCCTATACTTGGGTCGACGACTAAGTAACGGGACACGTCACAATTGACACCCCAAAACTGCGGATTCAAGTCTCGGACGCCAGATTTTTAACGTGGTTAACTCCACGGCCCCTCGACTCCAAACCTTTCGAGGGTTCCGGATAGCAACAGATGGAGGTACGGAAAATTCCAGGGGTCGGACTGTAACTTACTGTAGAGACTAAGTAGCGGTATACTTGTTTACCACAGAATTACCTTAAAATAAACTACCAATATGATAATTACTGCTGTCAAGCTTATATAAATTGAAATCGACGGTAATAACGAACTCTTAGTAAGTTGTGAATGAAACTAAAATAATTCAATAAAGGTGTATATTCTATAATATAATAAGTAGACTCAGCCACCAAAATAAATGAAACCTTTTCCAAAATTACTAAAGAAATTTAACAAGCTGACGGGTATGCAAACAAATAATATACAATAGTCAAAACATAAGTGAAAAACATATAAAACGGTTCATGCACAATGGAAATCAGAAAATATATACCTTATACGGATACTGGTTTTATAATCGGGTTATCGTATGCAATATTACCCAAAATAGTGCATACGGGGTTAATCGGCGGCTTGACAAAATTTGGAAAGAAAAACCCTATACCAACTCAAAACAACGGAGAAAGAAGGAGATTTCAATAAAACTCGAGAAGGTCGGCGAGGAGCTGAAATTTCTACCAGAATTTACTTAATTCCTGAGCAATACTTTCGAGTCACCCAGTAACCAAATATGATTCTCGGAACCCAAATAGAATACTCTAGTAACAAAATCTGGACGGCAGCAACGGAAGGAAATTTTAGCAAAGCCCGAGAGGGTCGGCGAAGTGTTAAAATTTCTATCAGAATCTATTTAATTCCTGAGCAATACTTTCGAATCACCCAGTAACCAAATATGATTCTCGGAACCCAAATACAATACTCTAGTAACAAAATCTGGACGGCATCAAAGAAAAGAAATTTTAGCAAAACCCGAGAGAGTCGGCGAAGTGTTAAAATTTCTATCAGAATCTATTTAATTCCTGAGTAATACTTTCGAATCACCCAGTAACCAAATATGATTCTCGGAACCCAAATACAATACTCTAGTAACAAAATCTGGACGGCAGCAACGGAAGGAAATTTTAGCAAAGCCCGAGAGGGTCGGCGAAGTGTTAAAATTTCTATCAGAATCTATTTAATTCCTGAGCAATACTTTCGAATCACCCAGTAACCAAATATGATTCTCGGAACCCAAATACAATACTCTAGTAACAAAATCTGGACGGCATCAAAAAAAAGAAATTTTAGCAAAAGCCGAGAGAGTCGGCGAAGTGTTAAAATTTCTATCAGAATCTATTTAATTCCTGAGCAATACTTTCGAATCACCCAGTAACCAAATGTGATTCTCGAACCCCAAATACAATACTCTATTAACGAAATAAAAGATAAATCAAAAAAATTGAATAAAGAAAGCTTACACAAAAAACTTATTCTGAATAAAAAAAACCTGAAAATATCTTCGGACGAATTAAGTCAAATAAAATTTTAAAATAACAACAACAGGAAATAGCGTATAGTTTACAATTTAATCTTTGTTGAAAACTTTACAAAATTAAATTATATAATAAAACCACTGAATATCGTATAACTATGGGAGTTTTAACGAATTTATTCTTTTATACGGAATATATTGAAATCAACTATCAATTATAATTTTTCACGAAAATAATTTTATTTCGGAAATATACAGAAGGAGGAAAAATAGTTATTTATTATACAAGGGAAAAAAGTATTAGATTTTAGCTCGAGGTTATGTTGTCTCCCGACGCGAAGCGGAGGGAGACAACAAACCGAGAGCTAAAATCTAATATTTTTCCAGTGTATAATACACTATTTTTTTCTGTGACAGGAAAAACGACGATTCAATAGTGAAAGAACATATCATTACAATATATTAGAGTCAGAATGTTATCGATATGAAATTTGAATTTTTAAACTAATAAGCTGTTGTAGTTATAGCGACAATTAGACCTGCGTTGCTAAGGAAAACTTCAAAGTGATCAAATATATGTCAATTTAATTCTGTGATGTGATTCAAAAATGGCGAACTCAGTGATTTCTTAGTAGTTATTTTGGAAAATATAGAGTTAAAAAATGTCTGATTCCGAGTTTTCTCTGACTCTTGATATAAAGGAAATGTAACTTATGTTCAATAAAATATTCTAAAATCAAATATCTTCCTTTATTTATATGTATATATATCCGGGAAAAAAGTAATTTCGTGAAAAGTTGTTTTTTGTCACCTGTCAACAGAGATAAAATGTCAAATTTTTTTCCTGTCACAGAAAAAATAAAATTTTACCTTTTTACGCAACAAATTCTACTATATCTTTCGACGGGCACTTCTCACTATTCAAACGGGACCGGACAAAGAGAAAGTCAAAAAGCTCTTTTTCAAACTGTGGTCTCGGGTATTTATATTTTCACTAATCGCTTCAAAAAGAAGTCTCGTAAAAAAACTCAAACATTTAATTACTTTGAACCAAAATTGCTATAGGTATACCGGACGGTCCAAATTTTTTAATCGAATGAAATGAAAGTGTATATATACCGGACGGTCCAAATATTATAAATAAAGGAACTTGTAATTAAATTGTTTTGTCAGGTAAAATGCAATTCATTACCTTACAAGACTTAAAATTAAAGTAATTGAGTAAGGAGGAAGTAACAGGTTACAGGTTTTAAACATAAATAAACTAAATAAATCACATAACATCGGAACAAATAAAAGTAACTTCGTTACAAATTTATAAACTTGACGTCGCCTTTTTCGATTACCCTGTATATTAAACAACGATCTATCTTTATCAGCTGATTAATTTTAGGATACTTTCATTTTTAGTTTCAAACCGGTCAAAATCTGGTTTAAGAAATTGTTATTTTGTAACTGACAGAGGTGCAAGAACAACTTTCCATCTTTACACATATAATTTCAAGGTCCACAAATTTACCTTTTTTTAGTAACTACTTATGCAATATTGTAAAAAGAGGAGTCATTGTAAATGTAAACAACTAAGACATAACAAACATTTTTTTATTATGATTGTTTTTTTGTGTTATAAAATAAAAACCTGATTTATATCATATTTATACATACCGGATGCACCAAAAAGTTGATCTCTCTACAGTCTGATAGAAAATATTACTACGAGAATTTGTTTTGTACAAGTAGTCGTAAAAATACAGGAAATAATTTTCAAGTTTTTAGCCAAACTGGTAAATGAGTAAAAAAATTAATCCAGTTTTTTATAAAAACCCCATAACTCCACATGAGTTATTAGCAGAGGAGACATTCACAACATAGTGTGGTACATACAGGGTGAACCATTAGTGTGTGGAAGTGAAAAAACTTACTTAGGATAAAAAACACAAAGAAATGCTTTAAATAAAAGTTCCTGTATTTGCACCGACACACATTTCTAAAATATTTTGAGATATACTGGGTGTTCAGCCTAAGCGTGACAGCATGAAGTTTACTTTTTGTTAATAAGATACCATGTCTTTTTGTTTACCATCGAATTCAGCGTAACAATCTGCATCTGCCCTATATCTCTTATTATCCCATAAACTGCGACGTTGCGAAAAATATGAAGATTTGACGAAAATTGGTGCACTATAAATGCTGCCTAGTAAACGTAATCAGTAATAAGCAACTAAATTTATTTGGTAGGTACGAAGGTAAAGGATGTCTGTGAAACCCATATCCTTAAACGGGGAAATCATAGAATCGAAATCAGAAGTTAAATATCTAGGGATAAGCCCAGACAGTAAGCTTCTATGGAATAAGCATGTTGAAATAACTGCTAGCTAGTAAAGCAATAAGAGCTTTGATGGAGTGCAGAAATATAGCTGGTAAGAGATGGGGCTGTTACCCAAAAATACTGCGATGGATGTATGCCATGATTGTGAAACCAGCAATTACGTATGGGGCAATAGTTTGGCATACAAAAGCAAGTCAGTACAGCACGAGGAAGGAAGACCCTTGACAAAGGCTTGTTTGTTTCGTGCATCACTGGAGTTATAAGAACGTATCCGACTAGGGCACTTGAGATCATTACAGATCTCACACCTCTATATCTGGTGATAGAAAGATCTGCCCAAGAGGCAATTCTTAGAATATCTAAGGAAGGTTCAGGTAATGAGAGTATTAAAAATCAGGGAGCCTGGTCCTCTCTAACAAAATACATCTCATCGGCGAATCTTCCCAGTGACGAAATGATCAAGAAAGTAAGTATCGAAAAGAATTTCACTACGGTGCTAAATACGAGGAGAGACTGGGAAAGGGAATACACCACCCAAACTCTCAAAGAAAACACCATTAATGGTATACGGATGGTTCAAAAACCACCACTGGAGCAAGCGCTGGAGTATTTGGGCCTGGCACTAGATACTCATTATCGTTAGGCTCCTTCCCGGGCGTCTTTCAGGCAGAAATACTTACGATTCAAAGATGCGTGGAAATGAACCTAGAAAGAAAGATATGTCATATCAGAAATGTGACATATCGATCCATTCTGATAATCAAGCAGCTATCAAAGCATTGAGCTCCCATGTCATTGACTCAAAGTTGGCATGGGAGTGCCGAACAAAACTTGATGAATCGGGCAAGAATAACAGGGTATCTTTAGTCTGGGTTCCTGGCCACTCGGGAATCACAGGTAATGAAGAGGCTAATACACTTGCCAGGAGAGGAGCACAAACACGCTTTATTGGCCCGGAGCCTTTCTGTAGTGTAGGAAAATGCTCCAATAAGAAAGAGTTTCGGAAGAAGGAGGAAACCGAAAGAGAAGCACTCTGGCGGTGCCTTCCCGGGTTGGAACATTCCAAGAAGTTCCTGCGGAACTTTGACACTGCTAGATCCAAAAATTATTTGGATCTCAGTAAAAATAAGCTACATCTCCTCGCGGGCTTTTTAACAGGACACTGCCGCCTTAGGAAGCATCTAATGAGAATAGGTCTACCAGAAATTGAAGAGTGTAGATTCTGTGGGGAGGAGGATGAAACTCCGGATCACCTAGTTCTGGAATGCCTCGCCATTGCAAGCCAACGCAAGAAATGCTTCGGACAAGAAACTTGTAAGAGTGAGGATATAACCTGGTTGAAGCCGTCCCAAATACTAGAGTTCATTAGAACCCTGGAACTGGAAGGCGAGCTGTAGTAGTAGCGAGAACAGCTCTGATAGGGGGGGGGGGCACATTAAACCTTAAGTTTCAGTGCATTGTAACCCCGTTAAAATCTAAATCTAAAATCTAAAGGATGGCTGAACTGTATGTGTAAAATAACTGGGGCTGTGATCGCCCGTAGACCTTCCGATAGCTAGTTGAGAGAAAATGGATTGTATCACGCGAATGAATAATCTTTATGAGATTAGTAACTAAGCTCTTGTCTTACCTTGCGTGCCTGATCTGCGGTTTTCTAGGTGGATGCATAAGTCTGGGGCTCCCTTCCTTCAGGTAGATTGGAGACACCACATACACAACACAAAGTCTCGTTATAACATCTCGATTCGACTTCAGCTTAACAATTCAATCTATCGTTCCTGCTTCTCTTCGACTTCAGCAGATAGCGCGTCTTCGCACGACAAAGGCCGAGAAGTTACGAAGAAGCAAATTATATTTAAAATCAATTGATAAAAAAAAGAAATAAAAGAATAATAATAGAAAAAAATAAGGACAATTATATACACAGCACAAAGTAGCGGGGACGCGACAGTATGAACAGAGTAGAAGTTTCGATTGGGTTCGGGTATTTTTTGGATAAGGAGATTTCAATTAGCAAAAACTTTATTTTTTTAAATGGAACACCCAGTATATTATTTTACCATTTTGTAAAAATAGCTTATCCCTTCAAATTATGTCTATATACTGTACTTTCTAAAATTGATTGTTTCAAAGAAAACTGCATTTTTAGATTATGATTGAAAAATATTCATGTCATCCGCAATTCGTAAATACTTCCCGCAATCTATGCAATCGCACTTGCAATCCCACCGCAATCGGCGCAATCCCGCCTCAATCCACGCAATCACTCCGCAATCCCTTCGCAATCAACGTACAGGTTGGCAAATTAATTTTGGCAGTAAAAAGTTTAGCAACGTCCGATGCGCCGTAGCAAAGACGTCTGCGGATTGCAAGAGCTCACTTCGCTGGCAGAATTCGTAAGCTTCGTTTCGACAGTACAGTTCAGATAAAAGTGTGATTACCTGGGTTGTGCTCTACTAACTTGTTATGGCGATTTCAGAAAGTAAAGTTGTTCATAAAAAGTTGAGTGAGTAGTGTCGTGAAAGAATTATGAACGTTTTAAATTAAATGACCGAAGAGGCAAACAATGGCAAGTCGACAATTCCATTAACAAAGGTAAGTTTTAATTATTGCAATAACATTTTTAAACCAAAGTAACTATTTAACAAACTCACACTCGATAGTAAATTTTTTATATCGATTTTCGTACATAAAATATTTATTTGTTAAACGATTTAAAAAAATGACAGCATGGTGAGACAAAGTATTTTATGTACTCATGTGTCAATTTTATGCACCGTTATGTCATCATTACAAACAAATCGACGCCATTTTTAGTCCATTTAGAGCGACCTAAATGAGACATTTTTTGGTTTTTGCATGCCTGCGGCTCATGCGTCAATTTTTCCATTCGTGAAAAAAACACCACTTTATGCACTTGTTGCATAAATAACTATTATTTTCTGTCTGCAGGAGTATATAAAAGGGCACGTGTTTATTTTGTGTAAGATACCTATTAAAATGTAATAGGTTTTTTAGCTTATAATTACAATTATTATACTCATTTCATGCCTATCTCTATTACGTTTCGATTTTATTATTTGTTTTGAACTATCTTCCGATTTCAGTTACAATTGCGGTTTGGTCATTTTAAAATATGATTGAATTAAAATCTAAAGATCGTTTAAAATAACTAATTGAAACGTAATATAGTATTTTTTAATTAAATACTTCTTTTGAATGGCCAAAAACCACGATAAAAATTTTTATTTCATAGAACATCACTCACTGAAAACAAATTTAAATACTTCCTCATTTTATTTGTATAAAAATACACATCAGTAACACTTATAATACAACATCTATATCGACTTATTTTATTGTCAGTTCATTGAACGAGTTTCTGCTGCTACGAAATTTAGCCAAAGAACGCTTTCCCGTATTAAAAAAGAAGATCTGGGAGGAAGTAATGCTGACACTGATGTGCCTACTAAAAAACAAAGAACGTCCAGTAACCGTATGGATCAATTCGACAAAACTATGCTTAGAAGGTGCATAATAAATTATCACATAACCGAGAAAAAAGTACCCACGTTAAAAAATGTAGAACAAACCTTTGCAGATAGTTATGGCTTTGCAGGAAGTCGCGAATCTCTGCGGAAACAAATACATTCTTTGGGTTTTAGTTGGACCAATAAGAAAAACAACAGAAATTTGTTAATGGAACGTCACGAAATCAGACATTTACGCCTATTATATTTAAGAAACATAAAAAAGTGCAGAGAACAGAACAAACATATCATTTATATGGATGAAACATACATTCATTCATGTCACACGCACCTTAAAGGATACAGCGACAAGAGTAACGAAGGATTAAGAAAACCCGTTTCAAAAGGTAATAGGCTCATCATTGTGCATGCAGGAAGTGAAAATGGTTTTGTACCTAATGCTGGTATTATGTGGAACTCCCAGTCAAAAACAGGAGAAAACCTACCAAAAAGCGCTGTTGTGGTAATTGATAACGCCCCATATCACAATGTTCTTAATGAAAAATTACCTACGACTGCTTGGACTAAACAATAATTAAAAAAACTGGCTTTCTGAAAGAAACATATATTACAGTGAACAAATGTTAAAACCGGATCTTTATAACGTTGCAAAAATGTACAAACCGCAATATAAAACTTATAAAATTGATGAATTGTTTATTCGACATGGATTGCAAGTTTTAAGGCTGCCCCCTCATCACCCGGACTTAAATCCGATCGATCGTGTTTGGGCGGCACTAAAAGAATACGTGGCCAAACGAATTGGTACCTTCAATTATACAAAGGTTAAAGAATTCTGTAATGAATTTTTTGACACATTTTCTGCAAATGATTGGAAAGTTAGATGTGACCATGTTAAAAAGATTGAAGATGAATTTATGAACAATGGGCCACTTTTAGATACTGTTGTAGATAATATTATTATTAATTTGGCCGAAGACGGAGATAGCGAGAATGATGAAGTTGATATAGAAAATGATTTTGAAGAATCATTTGTAGATGTTTTTTTTGTAGGTGGTAAGACTGAATACATTAAACGCAACAAATGTAAAAATGTAAATATGTGTTCTAGAATTGTAGATATTAGAGACGAATTCCACTAGAGTAATATATTATTTGTAGCACATCTGTACATAGTTCTAAATAAACAATAATTGCTACTAAGAGCTACTAATGAAAATCTGATTAAAAGAGTCCATAAATCTTTGGAAGTTGATGGGCAACATTTTGCCTTATTATATTTGATAATATATGTATATATATATATATATATATATATATATATATATATATATATATATATACCACATAGCCTATAAAAAAAATTTTTTTTGTGACAAAAATTTATAAAGCTGATTTATTTGAAAACTGCAAGAGAGGTATAGGGAATAGTAATACATATCGATAGTGGACAAACGTATTCTTCTAAAATAAATAATCACATACAGGGTGTCCCATTTGAAAAAAAGGAATTACGCGAAGATTGTGGATTCCGTCTTTATTCCAGTTTTGACAGCACCCTGTATAATAAAAAAGGTAACTTCACAGTGTAAACGATAAAGCGGTATGTGGTAAATGGTTCCTAAGACACTTAAACTTTTATTCAAATTACATTAGAGAATATTGAATTTTATGTACATGGTAAAAAAGTGTAATATTCATATAAAAAGCATTACAACTCAAAAACGGTTCAAAATAGGCATAGGGAAGTATTACCTAAAAATGTTCCGAATAACGTAAATATTTCTAAAATTGAAAAATATACAGGGACTTTCATTAAAAATTACAAAGTTATGTGCAACTTCCGGTATAACCGGAAGTAGAATGGTGACGGCAATATTTTCATTAAATAGCTCATTATTCAAAACCCCTTCATGCCAATTTCCATAATTCAGATACCTTTAGTTCTCGAGATATTTCTAATTGACCGTTTATCTGCCACGCCCTGTATATTTTATAAATGTGTATCGGCGCAAATACAGCAACTTTTACTTAAAACATTTCTTTGTATTTTTTATTATTAGTTATTGCACTTCTACACATTAATGTGCCACCCTGTATAATAACAAACATCAGATTTTAGATATTGAGTTTGTATTTGATAATTGATTTTAAAGTATTTGCTAAATTGTAGCGTCTTCTTTGTTCTTCATTTTCTGGACACTCGAGTAATGCTTTACTGAGAGTTGACATGTTTGACATAAAGGTGCGGTTTCTTTTGTTAAGTGATACTAATGTGTTATGCGGATATGTTCAATTCTTAGACGGTTTATAATAACTTGTTTTCTTCTTCCATTGGGTAGTAGAAGTTTGATGTTAATTTCCGGCATTATTTGTTTCAGTGTATTCCCATTTTTGGTATACGTATTCTTTTATTAATTATCTGTGATGGGTGTAGGGGAAGTTTGTAAGGAAGGGAAAATTCTCATTGGAAGTTGATTTTAGGGCTAGGAAGTTCATTTCCTCATTGCCTTTTATTCCCATGTTATGTGTGATGGTTACCCATAGAAACAAGATATTTTTATGTTGTAAGTTATAAAGCTCCTTTTTAATGAGTTTTCAGATCTGTTAGGGTGCTCTATACTTAAAATTTGTTTCAATAAAAAACGCAGCTCGTTCGTCTGTGAAATTTATGATCCTAATATGGTAATTTCAGCACCGTAACATTTCAAAATGTAGAAATGTTCGCTTTCATGTGATAATACAAGAAGAGATGCAGTGTTTTTTAATCTAAAACAATAAAATTTCAATCTTTACTATAATTTACATCGTAAATGTGTAACTGTTAACCTTACAAAACAGATCATCGTTATTGTGTTGTGGGTGAAATCGCTTCGCCAGTTATAATAGAAAACACCTTCAGATCAATCGAGTCTATGATCACATGAGCGACAGATAAGGTATGTATAAATAATCATTTGTGTATCATCAATATAAAAATATACTCAGTGACATAGAAACCCGAACACCCAGTAAACATTATTTTATTTCATAAATATTCCATGTACATGTTTATCATAAAAGTCTTAATTAAAGATTAGTGCCCTGAACCACCCCTTGAACACCTTAATACCTGCTATAGTCTATTTTTATGTACGAGAGAGTAATAAAATCCTTTTTCTAATGCAAAACTTACTATGGTCATTTTAAATATTATTATAAAATAATCTGAATACTTTCTAAAATTTTCATTAATGTACCTAAGATAATGCAAGTTTTCGGTCTTTTAATGGTTGTTTATAACTATAAGCTGTGGGGGAGAATGGGGTACATTTGAACATTCAATTTTTCTTCTGTGGTTCAAACTTTTCAAAATAAAGAATAATCACGACATCTGGCACGTAACGTATAACCGTATAAGGCCCTAACTTCAAACTCGATTTTGGCACACTAGTTGAATAGAAGTGGTTGTTTGTTTAAATAGTCAAATTTTTACAGTGTGATATATCGGCTGTGATTTTGAAAATTATTAGTTTAGTGCTGATCGAAATACAACATTTGAAAGAGGTAAGTGTTGGCTTATTAACAATGTATTAGTTTTAGGTTTGGACTTTTTGATAGTGCAATAAATTCTTCGTAAATAAGAAAAATGAGGTTGGGGTACATTTGAACGGCGTTCAAATGTACCCCATTTTACTTTTATTTCTTTTTACAATTAACATTGGGTATTTTTTTCTCTTTCAGACGAAATATGGTGCGAAATTACAAGAAAAAAAAGAAGAATCTGTTAATGAAGAGGACATATAAGCTGCTATCAGAGCTGTACGTGATCAACAAATGACCCTGCGTGAAGATGCTACACATTACGGGATGTCACACACAGCCCTGCATTATCGCCTGAAGAAATTAAAGTTTAATGATGAAGGTCAGGTTACCTCTTCTGTAAAATATAACTACCAATCGAAATACTCCACTCGGCAGATTTTTACAAAGGAACAAGAATTATCACTGTTTGGGTATGCTATTAACTCATCCAAAATGTGCTACGGTCTAACGTACCAATAAATGAGAGTGCTTGCATACGATTAAGCTGCAAGACTTGACTTAGAAATGCCCAATAGTTGGTCCGCAAATCAGATAGCGGGAGAAGATTGGCTATACGGTTTCATGCGACGACATCGTAACCTTAGTATTCGGAGGCCGGAAAACACCTCACTTTCGAGATTGACATCTTTTAACAAGACGAATGTAGAAGCGTTTTCCGATAACTACGAGAGAGCACTAAAGTTAAAGAACTTTGCAGCATGCCACATATTCAACCTTGATGAAACTGGCAACTGTTACACAGGCACCAAATATCTTAGCTCTAAGAGGTGCTAAGCACGTCGGGCAGGCTATTTCTGCTGAAAGAGGGCAATCTATTACGTTGTGTATGATAATAAGTGCATCTAGTAATTCCTTGTCACCAGTATTTATTTATGCCCGAGCAAGAGTAAATGATTCCATGGTTGATGACGGTCCACCCGGTAGTATTGTGTTGGCCAACAGCCTAGGAAGCCACTGGATTATGTCTGCTCTATTCTTACACGTTCTGAAACATATAGTGAATCATAGGAAATGCAGTTCTTAAAATCCACTTAATCGTCAGGTATTTACAGACGAAGATTTTTTCAGATCTGCTATCACGGATAGACCCATTTCAGACGAGCCAGTCCGCGAGCCCATAGAACAGGCGGCATACAGATAATTGCTCCATCGCCAGCAAAGATATAAACGTATGTCTAAATATGCTCACTCCAAGCATCCACCCGAGCTACATACCTGGATGTAGCAAAGATTCCGAAACCATCCAAATCAATCCCGCTCGCAATAAAACATTAGTGCTGATTTCACCAGAACATGTTCGCCCATATCCAAAGGCCCTTCCTCGATACAATTCGCTTAGAGGAAGGAGAAAAGGGAAAACACGTATTTTAACAGAAACCCCTGAAAAATCGAGACTGGGTGATGAACAACTGGAGAGAGTCCAAAAAAATGAAGCTTACGAAAACAAAACCTGAAAAAATTCGTCAGGCTAAGAAAAACATCTATAAATCGCTAGAAGTAGCAACCTCTGAATCAGAACATGAAGATATATCCCTACATGACGAGTCCTCTGATGAATTAGAAACCTTTAGTGATTTAGAGGTCGAGCATAAAGAAGCTAATGTCTCAGACTTGAAGTTGAATGTTTTTATTCTTGTATCATTTAATACAAAAAAATCCAGATTCTTGTTTGTAGGACAAATTGAAGAAATCGTGGAAGAAAATTCGTACAGGGTAAAATGTATGGAGAAAAAGGAGAATACATGGAAATTTTACTTTCCTGAAAACGAGGACAACAGTGTCGTAGAAAGAGAAGACATCAAAATGAAACTGCCGGCATCTGATACTTCTGGGGTAACTGAAGGAGCTGCTTCTTTACTATCATTTAAGGTCGACTTCTCTAGTTTTAAGGATAAAGTAATGTTGCTACTATTTTGTTGTTTTTTTTTGTATTTAGAGGTCATTTTAGTTTACGCAAAACGATTTTTGAGGTTTGTTCGAAACTGCCCCACAACTGTTCAAATCTGTCCCAATTAAGGGGTAGAATTAAACAAATGCAGAGGTTAAAATTTTTGTTTCAAGTTATTATGTTTGCCTTTCCAAATTTGTTGGTTAATTTAGATCCCAAATGAGCTCCACTTTGTGCTAAAATATTTAAAACTCTTTGGAAAAAATTACATTTGATTTTAATTGGACTAAATTAGTTTTTGTTCAAATGTACCTCTAGAGAACAATAGAAGAAGGTTTGGACAGCCCAAAATCCCTATGCATTAAAGATTACATAGCAGTATCATAACAGTATTTTCAGTACCTTTTGGCCAATAAAGGTTTGAAATTTTGATTTATTTTAATTGCAAGAATCTCTTACAGTAATCGACTTATAAGTAGATAAATACCTTCCCAACAAATTTCACCGAATATGCGATTATAGGTTTTTCCATTTAGTAAGTAGACCCAAGTAATTTACTAAAAGTCGTTTAGTTGCGACTTGCAAGGTGCAGTGTGCAGTCTATTGTGAATTCTAGTGTGATTATGGAAAATATGAAAGGGCCGCGTAAACGCTGAAAAATCGGTCCTATAACAGTTAATGAAAAAAAATTAATATTTGATTGTTTTAAATCATTTACAAACAAACATTTATATAAAGGTATTGTTGACAAAGTGGAGTTAGTTAGTAGTACACTTGGAAAATCTACGATTGACAGAGTTATTAAAGAAGAGAAATGTGCCGAGTTTCAAACAGGACGTAAAGCTCCAGAAAACAAAAATTTCAAATAGAAAATCATTTGAAAGAAAACGTCCTTCTTTAGAATAGAATTTCGGACAGTAGACAAAGTTCTTGCAACGGTTCGAGATGATAAGGATTACCCTTAAATGAGTCGAAGCACACTATGGAAACTTTTAAAAGAAATAGGTTTTCGCTGGAAAAAGCATTCCAAAAAGTCTATTTTATTATAAAGAAGCGATATTGTAGTAAGGAGAAGAAAATGCCTAAGGACTATGGACTATAAATGAAATGAGAAGCCCAAGAAGAAATATATTTTATTTATATGAAACATGGATTAACGAGGGACATACACGAAATAAATTTTGGCAAGATGAAACGTACAAGTCGAAGATAGGCTTTTTTAAATAATTAATATACTAGTTTAAATCCACCATCAAGAAAGGGGCGCAGACTGATAATTAAAAAATCAGGAGCAGAAAAAAAACTGCCTTGTCCAAAAGTACTTTTGTTGTACGATGGGCAGTACAGCCACATCAGTGTTAGACTTTGCGAAGAAGCAATCAGCAACAATGTCATTCTTATGAAGTTTCCCAGCCATGTAACGGATAAAATACAACCGTTAGATAAGGCTGCTTTTGGTCCGAGAAAAGCCAGCTGAGAAAAAAACTTGTGGCCCATGATAAAAAACAAATGGGCACAAATTGTGGAAGAGTTACAAGGGGATTTTAGTGGATTACTAGTAGAAGTATGGATGGAATCAATGAAAAGTAAAAATATTATTGCAGGATTTACAAGTACAGGCGTGGATACAGTAGATAGTTTAAAATTTCCCAAAGATGAATTTAACCCCATCGATCTTGAGAGATTTGAAGCAGCAAAACGAAAAGACAAGCAAGTTGTAGAAAGCAATGAAGGAATAACCCAGTTACCAATAGAACAAAAATGTCCCAATACCAAGAGTCTAATAATAATTCTGAGGATGAAAAAAAACATTGATAAATATAAATGATAAGGAAATTTCACAGATTAAACCACCACCGTATTGCTCCAAGGAGTCCATTGAACCACAACCATCATGTTCCAGGGACTTCAGAGATCCACAACCGTCTTGTTTGAAAAAGTTCGTTGAATCACAACCATTTGTATCCATGGAGTTGGTTGAACCAGAACATTCAGAAATCTTTTTATTCCGAAAATATTTCAGCTATCAAAAAATGGAGTTGAAGGAATTAATAAAAAGAAAACTGTAAATTGTAGACTCAAGCAACAATCATATGGTGAAGTGCTAACATCCAATGAGGTCTTGGTCAGGTTGGAAGAAGTTGAAGAAAAAAAGAATTTGAAAGGTGCTAAAAACCGAAAACAAAAATAAAAATAAAACAGCCGTCTGCTACAGATGAGAATACTTCTTCAACAATGAAACAAAAATTGGTAAAGAAAAGGACTGAATCATAATCAATTGAAGAAATATATGGTAGACTCTTCAGAAGAAAGAGACTCGTTTGAGTGTAACAATGACAGGTCCTGTGAAGAAAATTTAGAAGAAAGCCAATGGGAAAATGACATTTCTTTGGAATCAGTTACAGATATTTCAATGTTATGTTACGGTAAAGACAGAGTCGAATCCGTTGTGGCATTCATCGTTACTGCCTTGATTGTAACTTCTTTGGTATACTACTAAGTTCTCTGGCATACCATCCGACTCATATGCATATCCGCCCATTTTTCTACTTGCGTTGCTTAGTTTGTTATATCTTTTCTATTCTGCCGTACTTTGTTCAGCTTTGCCAAAAGAAGACTTGGATTATCTCCTCTTATTCCGGACTTAAGCTTGTTCCTAATTTCCGCAATTGAGTTTTCTGTCGTTATCAAGCCTCTTGCTTTCCCGGTCAATCTGGTTCTAATTAATAAAACTGCATTTTCTTCATTTCTTGTTGCGTTTATTTGTAATAAATTTAATGAATACAAAAATGATTGTAACTTCCTCGCATCTACATTAAATTCAGTAGAAAATACACCTTACTCGCAAAATTAAAGAAATCATTTTTACCTGTTTGCTTATTGGCTCTAATATAGAAGTATCAATCTCTTCAAATATTGATGTAGGTATTTTAATACTACAATTTAGCGCTTATCAAAATAATTTTTACAACTTTCTTGTAGTATTAAAACTAAGTTATTCCAGTTTTTACTTATTAATTTTGTAAAATTATGGTAAACAATTACTATAATATTAACTATTTCACTATAAATATCAGGATTTTTAGGAGTTTACTTTTTTATAACCCTTTTTTGTTGTTTATTTATCTCTTCAACGATTGATTTTAACTTACCTTCAATTTCTTCCCACGTAATTGACATTAGGCCTAGTTATATATACTTACAATTTAATACGCGTAAAGTTCCTGTCGTGTTCTGGACTCCTATGCTTCTTGTGATGTCTCTCTTCAATGCTCTACGATGCGTCTTCCACAGGGACCATATGATAAATAAATGTTACTGTTATCACATATAATAATACCATAATTTGAGTTGTGAAATACTCCTGCTGCACTATGAAGTTGTTATTGACTGTACCAGTTTCCTGGACCTCTTGCTTAGTCGCTGTGCCACACATATTTCTGCTCCGCCAAGTTCCAAAATTCAAATAAAAGACCATATACTCGTACTTGTTCCGTTTGGCTGCGTATTACCATTTATTTACGCCAAATATTACCATCCATTTCCATTAAATATAACCATTTGTTCGCAGGATCGCCATGTGGTGATTAGAAGTAAGCGTTCCACTTGTTAAGCCATTTGACATCCATACCATTAATGTAGAGAAACACCTCCAATCGGTGAGAAATAAATAATACTATATGTTGTATAAACTCACTGGGATAGATTTATTTAAATATCTAATAACAACAAGTCTTGTATGCTGAGTCATCGACTGCTGACTATGGTAGTGAGCAGTCGATGACTCAGCATACATACGACGTACAACTAAAGGTACGCGTCCACTAATCGGCGTCAAACGGACGGTACGCATCGTACGAATCGGATTTTTTTTGCGTCCTGCGTTTACTACCACGGATTATTGGAGTCGGTATCAGCATTTCTCTAAGACGGAGAGCCGGTCATTTCTTTCCTGCTATTGAAGCCAAAGCAATGTCGTTACTGAATGAAAAAGATGTTATAATTATTTGCGTGTTGTTAGAAGCAGAAGATAACGAAAGAAAAAAAAAGAAATGTTGGGTGCATAATATTAACATAAAAAGACCAATATTCGGGGAATATCACAGTTTATTTTGTGATTTAGTTCGAGATGAAAGAAAGTTCTTTGAATATTTTCGAATGTCACACGTTAGATTTGAAGCACTTTTAAATATTTTAATACCAAATTTATTGCGACAAAATACACCATTTAGAGAATCTATAGGACCAGAGGAAAGATTGGCAGTCAGTTTAAGGTATGTATGATTTTGAAAATTAATATTTTAAGTAATACGTTTTACCGTTTTTAGCATGATCTATTTAAGCCCTTCAAGTTTTCATTTCTAAAATAACTAATTTGTGATTCTTAAGAAAATCTAATATTATGTTTATTAATAATGAAAAGAAAGTAAAAGGCAGCGCCGGTTTTACCACTAGGTGCGCTAGGCGCTAGCAAAGGGTCTCAAAATCTGAAATAGTTATGTGCGGTGAAACTGGCGCTGCGTGACGATACATTTTGAAAAGTTTTTACAAACAGATTAGATTCTTCTACATCACTTTGAATTCTGGATGGGGACCATACAGACTTCTGGTGTTCTTGGAAACTTGCAGAAATGTTTTGTTCGGTTGTCTGCGTATTGGGCGAGATACAGCTTGTAGATAAAATACAGCCCTGCTGGTGGTAGACATCCGGAGAAGAAAAATTTGATTCGGTTGTGGCAGTACTTTCAGTCAATAATCTTAGTTCGACGTCATTAACTATTTTGAATAACTGATTCTTTATCAAAACCTGATCTGGTTTTGGAAAAGTTTTTGTGGTTTGTGGTGTTAGCCATATTGATAAAGAAGTCAGTTAAAGGATCTGCCGGCTCTGGCAGATCTACTTTTTCCTTTTGTGACAAATAGTTTTTCAAAACTAAGGCGGCAGTTGAATTTTGCGAACAACTTTCCTAATCCTTTTTTTTTGCCACGAACAATTATTGCTGATGCGTATGAAGTAGAAGGTAGTGTATCTGATGTGGTGGGTGAAGGTGGAGGAATGTGGGGAGTAGGGCTAGTCAACACCATTTCTGGGTTTTCCGATTCTTCTTCAATATCACTCTCTTTAGAAGCAGCAGTAGGAGAAAACTGTGATAAGTTCGGTCGCCTTTCTTGTTCGTCGTTCAAATACGGGGCCAGAAACGCTAGTTCTTTTTCATACTTGGCAGGCTTTAATTTTGATGCACCTTGGCCACTTTTGGTTTTTCGCAAGTTCATGGCTTTCCGAAAATTATCCCTAGTTTTAGTCCACCGTTCTTTGCATAGTTTACCTGCAACAAACAAAAATATTCTAAAATATATTGTATTTTCTGTTTCAGATTTGTGGCTACTGGAAACTCGTTTCGAGCACTGGCTTTTTCTTTTCGACTCGGTGAGCGTACAGTAAGAGAAATAATATATTCAGCTTGCAATGCAATATGCAAGGTTCTGCAACAAATTGTTATGCCAGCACCAGATGAGAAGTTGTGGACTGCATCAGAAAAATATTTTCGGGAAAAATGGAACTTTCCAAATGCGGTCGGCGCTCTGGATGGCAAACATGTGCTAATTCAGGCACCACCACATAGCGGATCAGATTTCTTTTGCTACAAAAAACATTTTAGCATAGTACTTTTAGCACTGGTTGGAGCAAACTATTAAGCACATTTTTAATGAGACCGTATTCACGTGATGATGCTCAAGGAGACGAAGAGAAAAAAGTGTTTAATTATAGATTGAGTCGGGCAAGAAACACGGTGGAAAACTCTTTCGGAATTTTAACACGAAAGTTTAGGATTTTTGAACGAAAACTGAGCACGTCCCCTGAACATGTTGTCTGTGTTGTAATGGCAACTTGCTGCCTTTTTAAAAGATGATTCATGCCAATGGACAGAGAATGATCAACGCGTTTCCCTTTCCGATATGGCCGGTTTGCAGCGTTTAAGAGGAACAGGAGGTGTGGCTCGACTTGATGCCCTAAATGTTCGAGATTCTTTTAAAGCATACTTCAACTCCGAAGTAGGGTCAGTAGAATGGCAAATGAGAAGAGTTGCGGCTGGAAGACGATTAGAATAAACTAGTTATCAGTAGATAAATAAAGATTTAACTTGCTATATTTTTATAATGTCATATTACCCCAGTGCAGCACCACCGAGTCCAAAAATTAAATGAATTTTTCTCCAGCCATGTCTTTTATTAATAAAATTTAACCTTCTATTTCTCCGCCCCCGAAGGGGTTGAATAATAAAATCAACTAGTCCAAACCACGACTACTCATCAAAAATTCGATATAAAAAATTGGTTTTTTAAAAATTACATAAACATCAATGCCATTACAAAAACATTACGGCATGGCGACTTATTTGTTACATGTTATAAACATATTATTTACTTACTAGGTTCATTCATTCTCGTTCCGATTTCATCCCAAATATTGTCCCTGCGAATAATATTAGAATATTCTGGATGCCGCAGATTGTAAATTTCTTCATACTGCTGCACAATCGTGATAAGTCTTGCTACATCCATAATTACTTTTAAACAATGTGGACGAGACGGAAGTCTCAAACTATTAACAAAACAAAATATGCTCCTAAAATAAACTTTGGAAAGAAAACCCCCTTGCCTGCGTGTACTTGTCGGTATTCGTACTATCAGCATCGGCAGTGTCCGCACGAAACGGATTTTGATTTCGTCTTTGGAATCCCGTTCGAAAATGCCGAAGTGCGGTCGCTTCGATGCGAGAGGTGAACGCAGTTCTATTTGAAACAATGTAGTTAATCAAATAATCCGATTCGTCCGATGCGTACCGTCCGTTTGACGCCGATTAGTGGACGCGTACCTTAACACTGAACTATAATTAATGACTTACTTATCTATATAATACGGAACCATATTATTTATATACACATACGAAATGAATACACAGTTCCGCGCCATGTTTACAATATTTCAACCTCAGCATTGTCTATCTATTTGTTTAATATTTACGTGGCGTACAACCGTGAACGTGTTTCTTACTACTACTTAATTACTCGTATTTCTAAGGATCCGTGGTTTATCTTACTGACTAAATCTTCCTATATTTATTGGTGACCTTTCGGTTCAATAACCGTCACAATAGAAAGCAGAAGAATAGTGGATATGACATATACATACTTAGAACAAGTAACTAAATATAGAGGAGAAAACCGGCCAATTGTCTATTTGGACGAAACTTGGTATTATACACACGACACAGTTAAGAAAGGATGGATTGATGGGTCAAAAATGTGTATGCCAACAATACTTGGGGATGGGATGGGTTACAAATGCCTTAAAAATATGTGGAAAAAAATAGGAGATTGTAACGTTGACTATCATAAGAACATGGACGCTAATATTTTTAAAGAATGGTTTGAATTCACATTGATCCCAAACTTAGAGCCAAATAGTGTTGTAGTTCTTCACAACGCTTCTTATCATTCACCACAGCTCAATAAAATATCAAATAAAAGCTACAAGGCCGAACTACAAAATGTTTTAATGAATAATAATTTATACTTTGAAGATTCTTATACACAACAACAACAGACAAAGAAATTTAAGAAATATAAGAAATTATACGCCCTAGAGAGTATTGCTGAAAAACATGGACAATCTATATTGAGACTTCCTCCTTATTTTTGTATTTTCAATCCCATCGTGTTCATTTGGGAACAATTAGGCGTAAAAATATATTTCCTAAATTTGATACGAAAGTCGTTGACCAAATATTATTTCATTTATGAAAAGTGTGCTTTGGACGGTCAGATAATTGTTGCTGGTAAATGACATTTCTTATCAGTGAATATTTTTTGCTGCGAGTTTATAGTCAATTGTTGCATTTTTTAAAGCTATCATATACTATTTGCATTGAAATGCCTCGTCACACAATAATTTTACGAATGAAGAAATGCGGGCTATGATTTGTGTATACGCACAAGAACATTTTTGCACGCGCTCTGCAGCCAGAAGGTATGAATTTTTATATCCAGGCAGAAGGCAACCAAATCACAAAACTTTTTCAAATCTATTTCATCGTTTGGGTGAAACCGGGTCATTTCACAATAAAAATCAAGGTGATCGTCCGAAACAAATTTCACCTAATCAAGAAGTTGAAATTTTGTTTCGAATAGATGAAAATCCTGCAGTAAGTTCACGTCAGTCGTCTTATTATTAGAATTCTAAAAAAAGAAAAGTTCCACCCGTATCACTTCACTCCTGTTCAAAGTTTGCTTCCAAGAGATCTCCCACGATGGTTACAGTTCTGCCAACGTATTCTCAACAAGCATAATGATGACTGAAATTTTATTAAAAACATTATGTTCACCAATGAAGCGACTTTTACCAGACGAGCGGTATTTAATTGGCGAAACAGCCATTATTGGGAAGAAAAAAATCCGCATGCTCTGAAAGAAAGACATTTCCAGCATGAGTATAAATTGAATATTTGGTGTGGCATTATAGGCGACCAACTACTAGGGCCATTTGTTCTGCCTCCAAATTTAAATGTAGATTCTTATTAATTTTTTTTGCAAAATACTTTTAGTGATATTTTGGATAATCTGTCACTAGCTATAAGAAATAAAATGTGGTTCATGCAGGATGGAGCTCCACCTCATTCCCTTTAGTTGTTAGAAATACTCCTAATGACATATTTCCTCAACGATGTATTGGCAGAGGAAGTGATTTTGAATGGGCACCAAGAAGTCCTGAGTATAACCCGCTTGATTTTTATGTTTGGGGACAAATGAAGTCCTTGGTTTATGCCAATGAAATTAACTCGAGAGACGAACTCTGGAGGAAAGTACAAAATGCGGCTAACTTTATAAGGGGACAGAATAATATGTTCTTTCAAGTTCGAAAGTCCTTTATTAAAAGAATTAGAAAAGGCATAGAAGTCGCAGGGGGCCATGTAGAACATTTGAGTTTGCTCTTTTTATGTTACATTGTTTTTAATCCTGCTTTATCGTCGAAATAGAAGCCTTAAGATACACGTTTTTTATTGTCCGTTACTTGAAATCCCCTTGCGATACTCTGAACTGTTAAATTGCGTTTTTCTCGAAAACGAATGAGAACATCGTGTTTGAACAAGAGTACTAATATTACGTATAAGTTATGTTTATGTCATATTTTCTAATAAAAATCACTAAGAAGTTTCGTCAAAAAAAGTTACCAGTCAATTTCATCATCAGACATCCTTCACGAGGCTCCCCCTGTAACAAAATGTCAAATAATACATCAAATAATATTGCCTGTATAAAAGTATGCCTCTGTGCCGATTTTGATAACAATCAATAAATATTGTTATGATAGTATCTTTTATTTATTTAATTATTTATATATTTATTAGGTTTATAAGTTTTATATTATTATAATTTTAGTTGTTGAGCGCCAGATAAAATTAGTCTATCAATTTTGTGTGTTATTATAGTCAGCCTGCTATACTCAGTCTATTAAGGATGAAACTCTTGTAACAAGCCGACCGCCTGTTACGATTTCTATCGGACTATGGTATTTTAATTTCGTCGTACTAATGTTTCGAAATTAAAAAACTTGTTTCTTCCAAATTTCGTGTATTTAAATGATATCGTACATTGGAAAAGTCTCTTCCTATCAGTAAAATTCATGAGTTAGTACCTACATCATTGTGGTTTCACATATTTGCTGGTGAGTTAGATTTTTGGAATATTTTTTCTCCATGTGTATTCTGTTTGATTTAAAATTATAATATGGGCTGGCGTTTGTTGAATTTTGTATGTTCAATTCTTTTTTGATTGTAAAAAAGAAACATTTTATATTATTTTTTAAGCAAATTTTTAATTATTTCTTTTCATTCTGTTTTTAGCTTTATAATTCCGCATTTTCTGTTTATTTAGGGAACAAATAGAACAGACTTCTGTTAGTTTTATTTTAAAAACTAGATTCAGTTTTTTATGTGTTGAAGCATAAGCTTCCTATCTGTTCTATCTATTCCTTCCTTCCCAGATTTTTTCCTTGATTTTTACTCTTTTTTTCTTTCCTCGGCTCTGCAGCCCCTGGGTAGGCCCTATGAAAACACCACCCATAGAAGACAACAGAAAACCGGCCGGGATGGATTGAAGACCATATCTCCATCGACTAGGACCTAGCTGAGAGCTGAATAATTCCAGAACCTCACCAAGATAAGTCCTTTGTCTTATACTCAATTCATGGAAATCTAGAATTGGAGATTTTTATTGTATAACGACGTTCGTATTCGTCTTGTATTTTGGATATGCAGTTAATGTGAATTATCTATTGAGTTATTAATAAATATAATTTGCTGAACATTTGATATTTGATTTTCAGCAATTTATATTAACTTGGACCATCGCGTTAAAATATTTTTTTTAGTATTATGTGTTCTTGAGTTAAAGTAAATATAAGGTTTTCCAGCTTTTAACCTTTTTAGTATTTTTGTTTAATTTAAGTATCGCTTAAAAAGCTGGTGGCGTCCAATTTAATATCGATTGTTCACCCCATCACAGTGATTACTATAAAAATACATTAACTGGAGTCGAATACCACAACCTGAGGAAGAGTCCCAAGCCGGGGGAGAACATATGTTACAAAGTTTCATAGGGCCTACCCAGGGGCTGCAGAGCAGCAAATATGTGAAACCACAACGATGTAGGTACTAACTCATGAATTTACTGATAGGAAGAGACTTTTCCAATGTACGATATCGTTTAAATACACGAAATTTGGAAGAAACAAGTTTTTTAATTTCGAAACATTAGTACGACGAAATTAAAATACCATAGTCCGATAGAAATCGTAACAGGCGATCGGCTTGTTACACTCTTAACCATATACAAGGAATTATGGTGGTTGAGGATACGTCTTTTAAATTTATAAATTCAAACTCTAAAAATAATTCAAATTATAATATAATTAGTAAATAAGATAATAAACAGCCAGATTATTATTTTCCAATAATTTTAAAAACAATTAAATATCTAATACGACCCTATATTTTCTGTTTAACTTAAATTTTCGTTTTAGTTTATTCCTGGTTATCGGCCAATATAGTTAATAGTTAAAAATGACGAAATTTTTTGTATTGTTAACATTCTTTTCTCATATATTTCATTTTCTCAACTACGTTTCGGCGTATTGCCATTTTCAAGTATTTCATTTTCACTTCAATGAACAATGTGTTACTTAATTATAATACATTGAACAATATTAATTTAAACAATGAGTTATCAAAACTTACACATTATAAATCTGCTGTCGACTGTGGACATTGCGTTCTAAAATATTTTAAAATAAAATAGAGGTACTCAAACCTGTCTGATTTATAAAATCATCAACAAAACATACACATTATAGTCATAGGCGGTTAAGATGTAAAACACTTACAGCTACTCTATCAAATGGTTATATATTTTTGGGAGACTTTGAAGGTGCGTCTTATAGTTAATTGAATTTTTGTTCTTTTTCATATAAATCATTTCTTTGATTTCACGTTTGATTCTGTTTTCTTCTTTGTCTAAAATTTTAATGTTTTCAAAATCAAAACCAAGGTGGTTTTCTTGCGTGTTTTGAAAGGGATGTGGAATGTTCATTGTTAGTTTTTATGTTGTATTTGTGATTGTAAATTCTGTTATGTAGGTATTGAGATGTTTGACCCACGTATTCACCATGGCAATCTTTACATTTGACATTATACACTACATTACTTTGTTTCAATTTTCGGTTCAAATTTTGTGAAAAACGTCTTGGTATAATTATTAGGTTTGTGCGCTACATTTATATTATTTTTTCCTAAAAGCCCTTGAATTTTTTTTTGATGCACCTTGTACATAGGGTAAACTAATATATGTTTTGGTTGAGATATTATTACTTGAG
This sequence comes from Galeruca laticollis, assembly GCA_963921935.1. Classification (NCBI taxonomy): domain Eukaryota; kingdom Metazoa; phylum Arthropoda; class Insecta; order Coleoptera; family Chrysomelidae; genus Galeruca; species Galeruca laticollis. Next base: position 201,243,789 of record OY998177.1, read on the forward strand.
TTAATCGTATCTCAATTGTTTATCCCTGCACTTATAGAAATAGAGATGACAACAAGTTATAAAACAACTAATGTCGATAAGAAAGATCACTTTCTCTGTAGTTATTTGCTTTTATGTGTCATAAATATTAACCTATTTACAAATATATTATTATTTAGTTGTAAATAATAATTTCTTAATTGATCAACACAATTGTTGTAATGCTTTGAAACTTAATTGAAACTATTAATCAAATTCAAATATTCTTCACGATTATGAAGATGGCAAAAATTATAAATCATTTGACATTCGAGATGTATAATGCTTTGATATTATTGTGGTGATTATTTGTTATCAATTTGACAGTATAATATTTCTTCAAATATCCTTTATATATTTTTTCTATTACTGATCAAATAAGAAGTTATTGTTTTTACTTTATATCTAACTTCAATAGTTTTTAGGTTATATTAATATCGTTTAAACAGGAAAAACTTTACCTTACAGTTCGTAATCACAATTGACTCTTCAGTAAGTATTCTTATTTCTTCTTCATTTCAGTTATAAATAGGATGGTAAAGTAATTCAAATTTGTACTTCTTGTAAAGTCATTATTTTTCTCATATATTTCCAATCACTTTATTTCTTTATTTATTATTGAGCGATACAAATTTGTCTTTTATATTATTATAATTTTCTTCTCAGCTTCAGCTTTTCTTCTATATAATTCAACTTCTTTGTAGATACTTTTTACTCGATTTTTCTATTAGAATAATTATTTTTACATCTCTTCTTCAAAAAAATTCAATTTGTCCTCAATGTTTATTTTTGTTAGTAACCATCCATCATTTATTATTCCTACCAGATTAACATTTTATTTCATTTAGAGATTAAGTAAGGACTTCGCGCACTACTCTTGTACACTTTTAAATTTTCTTATCTAATGATTTTTTTTACATTTTTATTATTAATTATTGGATTAATAATAATTAGATCAGTAAAATTTTTTTTCTCTCAACCACCTTTATAATTCATTTTAGTAGAGTTTCCATTGAATTTATCCTTTCAAACCTATCAATTCTTATTTTAGTACAATATACGGTGAAATTATTAGCAAAAAACGGAAAAAAAATTCAACTTTAACGCCCTTTAGGGTCAATTGGGGTGAATGGAAACGATTTTCACACTTTCAAATTCCGGTTTAGTTTTTGAATACAAATGACGTTTTTTTTAATCAAATATTTTAATATGAATAAGATATACCTTTTCATTAATTGCTTCAATGAGCTTATTTTTTTTAGATCAGGATATTTTTAGAAAAAAAATATTTTATTGACATATGTCGGGTTTACAATTACCCCTGTCCTGTCGGGGTAAATGTAAACGTGTAATATTTTAGCTAAGCGTTGCATGACTTAAAATTGAGGGGTAAATGTGAACAAAGTGCTTTTCATATATTTTCTGATAAAACCAAACAATTTAAAGGCATGTTTACATTTACCCCATACTATTCAAAGTCAATTAAGAAATCCTGTAATTTGCTTAGATACTTTATTGTTTTGTTAAGGAAATTGTTACAAACATGTAAAATCTTAATAACGAACTAATAAGTCTCCTGTACTGGCACAGGTGACAAAAACTTATACAGAATTCTTTAACCTGAATTCCAGGTTCTGGAAGTGTTCCTATAACCTGATCTATAGAAATATAGCTAACGTCACTTTCATTAATAGCAAACAACATTTTTGACGAATGAATCCCAGGACTTTAGACCTGTGATTTTTATTTCTTCTAAATTAATGATTTCTTCAACCACACAAAGATATTTGAATATGGTTGCGTTTCTTTTTCCTCCGCGAAAACAAACCAACACGAATTGTCCTTTTGATAGTTGCGAAATATTCTCTATCTTCTCAATGTTTATATATTCATCAAATGTTTCATTCCACTCATCTTCATCGCTCTCATGGAGACATATCTCACTTTCATCATCCGTCGATTCTTCTTATCATTTTTTTGTTTTCTTGGGTTGTGCCCTTATTTTCAATGTATTTTTTCCTATATCCATTTCTTGTTTTTTACGTTTTGGTTTTGGTTTCTTTCTCTTTTCGGCTTCCCTTAATCGTTTCAGCACTTCATCCGAGGTCAAAACTTCTCCATATGTTTATTGTTTTAACCTGGGGATCACCAATTTCTCTTGTTTATTGTCAGGTTTTAAGGGCTTCACTTTATCTGGAATAAAAATACTGGACAGGGTAATATCAGTTGCAGAAGATGTTGATGGCTGAGGGTCTTCATAAACTTGAAATGAAGTTGACTGTTGGTGTGAATTTGCAGTTTCACTCAAATTTGGTTGAGCAACTGGATCTGGAACATTTTGTTCACTATCGCATGTAGAGATCGATGTATTAGGTAAAATATTAACATTTGCAGCTTTATTGTCTTGTTGCATTATTTTTTGGTTCTCTAAAGAATCTTTGTATTTTTTCAAATCTTCTTCAGGAAACATGGATGAATTTAGAGGATAAATGCCAGTGCATTTAAATCCTGATATTATATTCTTAGCCAGCATAGATTCTGTCCATGTTGAGCCAAGAAGTTCAGAAAACATGTTTTTAGATAGTCGTCCTGAACCATGGCCCATCTGTTGCTTACCGTATTTGATTAACTGCCTATTCCAACTAAGCTTTATCTGTTAGGTGACTTGGGAATTTCATAAGGACAATATTGTATTTTATAGCCTCCTCAATTAGTCTTACACTCATGTGACTACAGTGGCCATCATATAACAACAAGGCAGCTTGTTCTGGCATGTTTTTGCAAATCCTGAGATCCTTAACATAAGGTATAAATCCAGTAGTAAACCAGTGATAGAATTGTGGCTCCTCCATCCAACCATTTGTAGAAGCAGCATACAATGTTCCTGGGTAAGCATTTTTAGACGTCCAGCGTGCTTGGACGCCAGCACCTTTAAAAACGATTAGTGGTGGAAGAGCCGTACCATCCGCAGAAACACATGCCAGTACTGTGATAGACTCTCTGCCTGAATCACCAGATACACGACAAAGTGCCTTACCTTTAGTGCCAATTGCTTTGATTCTACTCCGACATTCGCGCCGTTTTTCAAATGATTATGCCTTCATTTTCATCTTCTTAGGTGCGTTTACATCTACCCCTGTTCACATTTACCCCAACTAACCCTATCTTTTTCCATAGCAATATTTTATTGAGGTATATTTGGCCCTATCGCCATATTTTGGTTCCAACAATCCACCCTTAGCCTATGTACCAATAGTTATGAATCACCCCGTATAGCAGTGACAAACAAAAGTTAGACAAAATATTTATTTTTAAAGAATTGTTTTATTCATTGTTATAGAATTTCTATTTTTTGCTGTTTTTTCATAGAATTTAGTTTTGTTTATAATTTTTGCTTTGAAATTTCGTTTTCCATAAAAAAATCGAATGGGATCAGTTCACGTCTAAACCGTTTAAACCGAACGCCCTTTCAACAATTACGCAACATCAAATACAATAGGTATTGGTGAGTAAACAAAATATTAATACCCTTCAGAGTTTAGCTCCGCAACATACAGGGGATATACGATTAGATTGCTACACTATACTATATCTGTTACCTCAACTATAAGCAGTTGGTGTGCTAGCTATAAAAATTGGTGTGCTAGGTGTGCTTTATTTGTACTACCATATTCATAAAAAAAAATTTACCGGGGGCGGGGCAGCTTGACGGATCCGGCTATCAGCTGGAAATTGGTATAAACTTTTATTTTGACAATCTAAACAATGTGTCAAAAGTCTCAAATAATCTCGTGTAAGGAATGTGAGAAAATGTCACAAAATCAGTTTTTCGTAAATATTTCGCTCCCTACGCGTCCAATCTTATTTCCATCTATGATGAAAGTTGTAGATCATTAAATTTTACATAATTTTTGTTTTTAACATGTTTTTATACTGCTCCACGTTATTGAGATACAGCGCGGAGAGCGTGCACCGCATGATCTTTCACTGTCATAATATACGGTTTTCCGCGCTATATCTCAAAAACGATGAGCCGTATAAAAAAATTATGTAGAATGTAATGATCTACAACTTCCATAATTGATGGATATTTTAGGAAACCCCACCGAGTATTAAGGAAAGAATTGTAATATAATTAATTTACGTTAAATTTAGTAAAAACTAGTTTTTTGCAATTTCAAGAAATGATAATATACAAATAATAAACAGTTTTTTTTGTATTTCCGCACCCAGGGTCGTTTAAAATCAAAATTTATATTATTAGAACGAAAAACAAAGCGAATAACTAAATTATTGTATCCAACAGAACCGTGAATTTTACTAATTTTGAAAATTTATATCTCGAAAAGTATTTGTTGCCACAACTTATAATAAGGTCTATCTGTAAAAAAATATGAACCCGGAAACCAAACCTGAGCCAACAACAAATTAATTGCCTTTAAGAGTTATTAGTTCAATTTTATGCAATCTGAACTTATGTCACTATTTCATAACACAAATTCAACATTTTTATAATACAACTCTCACAGGTGCAAATATAAAAATGATCCAATATATTGTTTTAGAACACAATAACGTGTATTTACATTGTTTTTATTTCGTTTGTGATACACTTACATAATTAATAACAAAATGAAAGTTTGCTACGAGGGCAATATAAATCGGTAACATATTCCATTCAATATACTTGTTATTAAAAATTGTTTGATTCAAAAAATAGATATTTATTGAACATACTGTAGTATTTAAATAATTATATCTTAAAAATTCTACGCAGTCTTTGTTTGTTGTGTGGGTACATTTACCTAATGGAAAAGACAAGTACATACCTACTCTTTTCAAGTTAATTGTTATTCTACTTAAGCAAGAGCGGAAGTGTCGCTTAAAAAGGCTACTGAAACCACTTCCAAACAGTTTATTTATTTTCTTTCTACACATTTTCTACTTTTAACTCTCACACAGGTAACGGCTGTCATAACATCTATTAATACATCCTAGAAACTAGAGAAAATAGCTCACCATAGTAAAAAGTTGTCGGTGTTTCTCACTCATATGGCAACTTAATTTCACTCAAAACTTTAATATTAATATCGTCACTGATTTTTGTGAATAGAAACATTTGAGAAAACGTCAAACTATAATGTTGATATAGAGTTTTAAACGAACACGTTGATTTATTTATATTTTGATTATTTTGTAAACATTCGCGGCAGAGTATGACTTACGCCCACGACGTAAAAAACGAAACTGACGGCTCGACAGCAGGAATGGATCGAGGATCGAGATCGAGTCAAGAGCTCCCCAGTATTAAACTGCGATCTGCGACTGAATGAGAAATTGCCTGATGAGATGGGCACCAAAGGAACGATCACGCTGGAACTGTTTGATCATTAAATTGTGCAAAATTCAAAAGGGTTATTCGGGATTTACGTTTACTTTTAGTTCAATGAATTTTACGAAATGTTAAATGAATAACATTTAAATTTCTTTTTTAATACAGTCACATGAAAATAGGGTTTAATTGCATTTATATTACTTTTATATTATTGGAATTCGCATTTGAATGTGACATTAGTGACTCACAATTTGGATTTAGACAAGGCCTGAGTACACGAGAAACATTAGTAGCAGCACATACTTGTGCAAAACTACCGGAATCAGTGGAAGGATGTAGGGGAAGTTGGGGCAAAGTGGCCCCTCGGGGCAAAGTGATTTTATATGATATTTCCAACATGGTTACGACATCTATAGGTGTCTTCGCGTATATCATTCCCCTTACGTATGTACAGCTAACTTAGTCTGCATTTAACCACGGTCGAGACTGCACGCAATTTTTTCGTGAAGTGAAAAGTTTTGAACCACGTGTTTGTAATATTCATTGGTAAGTAAAGTAGCAGTTTAGCTGAAAATACAAATTGTTTGTTCGGTATCATATAAGGTTAGAATGACATTTTATATATATCTGAGACGTACATATAAGCAATCAAACAAAACAAGCTAATTTTTTTATTACTTTTAAAATACTGCTTCGATACGTATTGGGGCAAAGTGGATTTCCTATTATGGGGCATAGTGGTCCAATTTGCCCCTATAGAAAAATTAAGTTGAATTTTTTTTTTCAGAATAAAATTCCATAATGGTGCGTAAATATATACGTAAAACTCAGCAACAATCTTGGTGGGAAGACAGTATGATAGCAGCTATACAGGATGTCAGAAATAATATACTTAGTGCAAAAAAGGCAGCAAGTCAGTACCAAGTCCCTTTGACAACACTTCGAAGACGAGTCACATCGAACAAGGACCCTGAAGCAGCTTCAAGAAAATATCTAGGGCGATTTAGACCTGTTTTTCGGCAAAGCAAGAAAAGGAATTTGCGGATTTCATCATAGAAATGGAAAGTAGGCTTTTCGGCCTCGGCACACGGGAACTGAGGCACCTTGCATTCCAGTTTGCAGAAAAAAATAAGATTGCTCATAGTTTTAATGCCATCAAAGGTCTTGCAGGCGTGATTGGATTTATGGGTTTTTAACCAGAAACAAAAATATTTCTCTAAGACTGCCAGAATATACGTAAGCTGCTAGGGCCTCGTCTTTCGATAAATTTAATGTAAGTTCATTATTTAGGCTTCTGAAAGAAATGTTCGAGAAACATAAATATCCACCCAGCAAAATTTTTAATTGCGACGAAACAGGTGTGTCTACGGTACCAAATAGGCCCTCCAGAATATTCTCCAGTAAAGGAAAAAAACAGGTGGGTTGTCTTAGTTCCGCGGAAAGAGGCACCTTAACTACTGCAGAAATTTGTTTCAATGCCGTTGGATTCTATATTCCTCCACTAGTAATTTTCCCGCGAGTAAGAAAATGCCCAGCCCTTGAGCACGGGCTTCCCCCGGAATCGATCGTTGAATATCGCCCGAGTGGGTGGATGCAGAGTGAGATTTTTTCTGTTTGGTTTGATCACTTCCTGAAATATACCAAACCCACCGAGACTGACCCGGTGTTACTGATTCTTGATGGCCATGCAACGCACACTAAGAATTTAACGTTAGTTGAAAAGGCAAGGGCAAATCATGTGAACATAATTGTAATACCTTCACATACATCCCACCGGCTACAGCCATTAGATGTTGCCTTCATGTTTCCGCTCAATACGTACTATGAACAAGAAACGAAGAAATGGTTACTGAATAATCCTGGGAAAGTGATAACATTATATCAAGTCGTAGAACTGTTTGGTAATGCATTTAAACGGGCCGCAACTGCACAAAATGCTATTAATGGCTTCAAAGCCACTGGAATTTATCCACATAATCCGGATGTATTTCCAGAGGAACTATTCAAACCGGCAGAGACTACTGACAGACTACCAGAGGATGAGCGTCCAAACACTCCGCAATCAGTTCTACCTGAGAATAGATTTAATGAAATAAATCAGTCTCCACAACCAGGGCCGTCTAGAGTTAGATCCCCGTCTCCTATAGTCCATTCAGTACTAAAAAAATCACAAGCTGTAGATCCTATTTCAAAAGAAATCTCTGGAAACCTATATTATTCACCGCAAGACATATTACCCTTACCCAAAGTGAGTGATGTAGGAGCGCCCAAAAGAAAATTAAAAAGGGGGAAAGCCATGGTGCTAACATCAACCCCTAATTATGAAGAATTAAAAGTTGCAGAAGAAATTAAAATATCAAAAGACAAAAAGGAAGCGGTTAAAAAAAATTGGTAAAAACCAAGAAAACAAAGATACAAAAGGGAACAAATACGGATGAAGATATGTCGTCAGAAGGTTCAATTCTGGTTAAGTTGGTAAATTCAAGTGATTCAGATAGCGATCTAGAATTTTATCCTAAGACAAAGGATTTCGATATAGAAGAGGTTGACATCAAAAACCTAAATAGTGATGAATTTATATTAACAGAATTAACATCTGACAAATTGACAAAAAAAAAAGTTTCTTGCCAAAATAGTTAGCATTGAAAAAACCTCTGAACCTAAGATTATTGTTTCCTTTTTGCGGCAATATAGACAATCGAGAGATATTTTTGTTTTCCCTGAAGTGAAAGACATTAGCGAAGTTGTTATTAACGAAATTTTAGGAAAAGTTAAAGTAGAAATTTTGAGGCACGGAAAAATTAAAGTTTGTTAATAACCTTTTTAAATTTTTATTAGGAATATCTTTGTTTATGTCAGTTGTTCCTTTCTTTTTTTTATAGAGGAAATGTTTATTTTTCTTTCATTTCACTAATAAGTGGTGCTTCATAGTAAAAAGCCTACAATCTTTTAAGGTTTTCTTTGATACATAATGCTCAAAATTGTTAAAATGTCGTTTTCGCTGTTTTCATCACAATAATGAAGTGTTATTTGTTTTTGTAATAAACTCTTGTGTACGAAAAGTGTTTTCTTTTATCTGGTAATTACTTTCCACTTTGCCCCGATATACGTATCCTCTTTGCCCCATATATGGGGCAAAGCGGATATTTTGCATTAACTCACTTTTTCCTCTATCAATTCATAGTTCTGGTCTAGAATCACTGGATATGTCGGGAAACAACAGCTAAATCATGGAAGAAGAGACGTCAGTCATCCAAAATACTCTCTCAGTTACTAAAAAAATATTTATAAGAAGGCTTTGTTAAGGTGACCACTTCGCCCCAACTTCCCCTACGCCTATGTTTCATAGACTTCGAGAAGACCTTTGACAAAGTACAACACCATAAATTACTAACAATACTGAGACAAATGGATATGGAAGGCGGATATATTCACTGCATCGAAAACCTCTATCCGAATCAATCTGCTCACTAAAGATCAATGAAGAACAAAGTAATAATAATGGTACAAATCGAAAGATACGCGTTAATACTATTACAAAAAATACGGCAATTTTCCAGTGATATTTCAAACCGAGTTATAAAACATTAAAGTTGAAATTTTTTATGCAAAATTTCAATCTGGGCCCAGATTCCGTTTCACGCGTTTGGATCGAATTCGCCATATTGAATCAATTTGGTTGATTCCGTTTCTCGAAACTCGATACCGTATTCGGTAAATTAATTCGATAGCTTTGAGGTAGTCGAAAAAGAAATTGTTAGGTTAAGTTTCATTATTTTTTGGCGCGGTTTGGTTAGAAACTGTTGAAAGCATTAATTTTATTTTTTTTATATAAAATAAGAGAAATATAAAAATGTCCTTTAAAGTGAAAGAACAACATTGGAAATTGATGATAGATTTATTTGAGAAAAACAAAGAACTTGCTACAGGGCAATTTGTTGGCCCTAATGGCAGAGACATACAAAGAAAACTGTGGATGGAATTAGCTCAGCACCTTGATTCTTTGGGGCTTAGGGAAAGAACACCCGATAAACGGAATAAGGTATGTCTAAACAAAATGCTTTTAAATTCTTATACAGGGTGTTCATTTCAGAACTTCCCACCCTAATTTTCTCGAAATGTGTGTATTTAAAAAAAAATCCTGGGACACGTCAACAAATTTATCGAAGGGGACAACTTTTTATCTTAATGGTAACGCGCCCCCTTTCACCCCCCGCCAGGGGGAACTGCCAACTTCAAAATCTTAAATGGGAAAGGGTATCGAGTTATACCTCATTTTAAAGATCTTTTTAATCTCTACACGTCGGCTTTTGTTTTTTTTAATTGATCGATTCGTTGTCGAAATATTTAGGAAAATCTGTTTGCTGCTTCGTACCATTAAAATAAAAACTGCAATTGTTTGTTTTGTTATTTCTTTCAACTTTTTTGTATAAAAAAATGCAAAAAAATGTTTTTGATCGAGAAAATAAAAGACATGATACTTATTGAATTGTTTACCATACTTACCAGTTGCGTGAAAAAGCAATTTATTAAAAATGGTTTACACTTTAGATGAAAAAGTTGAAATAGTGTTAATTTACGGTGCCGAAAACCAATGTGCTCGACGAACTGCTGCAACATTTAACGAAAGGCACCCAGATAAGAACACCTCTCATAGGTATGTTCTAAATCTAATCGCCAAATTAACTCAAACAGGATCTGTTGCAAATTTAAAACATGATCAGCCAAGAGTTTTGAATGAAGCCACTCAAATTGAAGTGATAGGTTATTTTGGTATGAATCCTAATACTTCGTTACGTACCATTTCTGCTGCAACTGGAATTTCCTTAGGCTCTGTCCGCAAAATTACAAAAATTAATAAACTCCATCCCTATAAAATGAAAGTATGTCAAGAGTTAAGTGAAGACGATTTTGACAGAAGAATTGAGTTTTGTGAACAAATGACTACAATTATTAATAACAATAACGAATTTTTAAAAAATATCTGCTTCACTGATGAGTGTACTTTTTATTTAAATGGTTTTGTCAACAAACATAATTGCAGATATTGGAGCAATGAAAATGCCCATGTATTTGTCGAAGGGCATACCCAGCATCCCAAAAAAATTAATGTATGGGCCGGTATACTAGGAAATCAAGTAATTGGTCCATTGTTTATAAATGGAAATATAAATGGTGAGATCTACTTGAATATGCTAGAAAATACGATCAATCCGTTAACTACCGAAGCAATTGAAAATCAACTGGATAGAGATGGCAACAACTTTCTTGACGAAAATGAGTTATATTTTCAGCAAGATGGAGCTCCCCCCCATTATGTGCCTCCGGTCCGTCAATGGTTAAACAATGTATTTCCCGGTAAATGGATAGGGCGAAGAGGACCTATAGAGTGGCCAGCTAGGTCCCCAGATCTAGCACCATGTGATTTTTTTCTATGGGGACATTTAAAATCAGTTATTTACACACCCCCGCCACAAAGTATAGAAGACCTTCGGCAAATTATTACTGCAGAATGTCGAGCAATTCGAAAAGAAGTGTTTAAAAATGTACGTCACGAATTTGAACAGCGGTTATACCATTGTTTGGCTAACAATGGGCAACATTTTGAGCAATTTTTAAATTGAAAATCTGTGTACAATATTGTAATTTAGTTTTGATAAAAGGAATGTGAATAGACAGTTGCAGTTTTTATTTTAATAGTACGAAGCAACAAATAGATTTTCCTAAATATCTCGACAACGAATCGATCAATTTAAAAAAAAAAACAAAAACCGACGTGTAGAGATTAAAAAGACCTTTAAAATGAGATATAACTCGAAACCCCTTCCTATTTAAGATTTTGAAGTTGGCAACTCCCCCTGGCGGGGGGTGAAAGGGGGCGCGTTGCCTTTATGATAAAAAGTTGTCCCCCTCGATATATTTGTTGACGTGTCCCAGGATTTTTTTTAAAATACACACATTTCGAGAAAATTGGGGTGGGAAGTCCTGAAATGAACACCCTGTATAAAGATTTTGACCAAAAAATACATCTTAAACTTTTAGTGCTGGACAGATTACAAATATATTTAAAAAAAGGCTGCTGCAGCGAAGTTGCACCACTAAATGAATTGGAGCTTAGGTTATTGGCACTTCTTGGCCCTACTTTTTATAAGGGAGTTGGCAGTAAGGAGGGAAAAGGTGTGAGTACAAAAGCTAATAGAAAAAAAAGACATACTGAACACACTATTTACTGCCACCACACCAACACTCACAATTACACTGTCTGAGACACGTTTCAATAACAAAGTTATCGTCTCAGTTTACCTTCGGTCTCTGAAGACGAGAGTTTGGTTATCGAAACGCGCGTCAGACATTGTAGTTGCGATTCTTGGTGCAGTGGTAGTATGTGTTCAGTATGAATATCGCCAATGGTTCCAATAATTCCAACTTACATAAAAAAGACAATTTAAAGAAATATTTTTATTTTGGGTAAAATCTGTGAGTAACATTGAAAAAATTCAATTCAGAGCTGAATCTGAGGAGCCCTCAACTAGTTATACATTAATTAATACCCCGGTAGAAAATCATACTGCTACTTTAACTGACCACAACTATGGATTTACACCAAAAATAAATAAAAAAAGAAAAATCAGTGATGTGGATGAGATTGAGATGTACCAAAAGACACTTTTTATTTTAAAAGATATTAAAACAACTATGCAAGAAGGCTTTTCTAACGTTACCCATCAATTAGACAGGTTAGCAACTGCAATTGAAAAATCAAATAATTTAAAACAATAAACTTGAATAAAGACATGTTTTATTTATTACCGAGTACAACTCTATGTAAAATATTGATCTACAAGTCTGTATCTTGCAGCAGCACCTTCTTAATTTGCATTATTTAAAGGATAAATGTCATCATAATTGTTGTCATCTTCTGGTATTTCTTCATTTAGTTACAAATTTCCTTCTATACATATGTTATGTAAAAAAGAACATGCTTTTACAACATCTGCCATAAATTGTGGCTTGTATCTTGCAGAGCGCTCCTTTAAAAGACATCTAAATCTACATTTTAAAACACCAATGCAGCGCTCCACACAATTTCTGGCTCTTATGTGAGCATAATTATAATTATTCTCGGCATTATTTTGAAGATTCTGAAAAGGTGTCATTAAAAATGGTTGCTGAGGATAGCCAGAATCTCCTATCAACCAACATGTTTCACGTTCATTTAAATTTTCTATAAAATCTTTTTTCTACTTCCCCTACTAAAACCGCACTTTGAACACGTGTTTGACATGCACGACTCTTTAAACACTAGTGTTTAAAATGCGAAAAGTCACATCTCGTTTATCTTTTGTTTTTTAAACGTCAAATCAAGTGTATCTTTTGTATGTTAGATTTAATATTCCGTGATAATTTTGTTATTCTGCGTCATTTGATTTGTCAGTCAGCTGTCAGCCATCGTCCGTCATGTAATGAATATAATTCAAATATTATATAATTTTTTCCTTCCCGCAGGCGAAGAAAAAGTATAGTAAGCACCTCGTGTTAAAAACATCTTTAATCACTCGTTTCACAAGGAACTCGTTCCGCTTCGCTCCACTCGTGCCTAGTAAAACTCGTGACTAAAGTAACCTTTTTGACACTTGGTACTTAATATACTATTACCTCCGAATGATTCCATATAAATGAATCATGGAATCCGCCATAATTTGTATTTATACTTCTTATTTTCAAATTAGGGTCACAAATTAATTGCACATTAAGAGAGTGGAAGTGTTTACGATTAATAAAGTTGTGCTCATTTTCATGAGGCTTTAAAATTGCTATACGTGTCCCATCTATTGCCCCTATTGCTCCAGGAAACCCCCACCTGTTCACATAATCTAATTTAATGGCATTTCTTTCTTGGGTACTTAATGGAAGTGTTATGGATTTAATACATCTATGCGTGCTTGTTTGATTAAGCCCAGATATAAAATCCTGTCCAATACATCGTTGGTATGATACAACTGCATAAAATCTTAAAGCAGTAAACACTTTTAATTCAAGAGGTATACCCTTCATAGACACTCTCTCCTCCATTATTGGATGCAGTATGGTAATGAAATCCATAACCATGCTGAAAAAATATATCTCAGCCAATTAAAATCTTCAAATAAATTATATTATTTAATTACATTTTAGTAAGTCTAAAAATCTCGATGAATCTGGCATCCAAGAGCTCAAAAGGATTACTACTTTACCTTAGTGTTATGCGCCTTCTTATTAAATTAAGGCACTTACGTCGATTTTCAGCTCGTCTCAGTCTGGCCCTCATTATTGGCAACATTTTATACTTTAAAAGTGAAAAAAAGTATAAAAGACAGGTTAGGAATAAAAAACTATATATAAATTTTCACGAAATATGACAGTACTTCACTGAAAATCTGGTCGAAAATCGAATTTAACGAATATTTCCGAAGTCAACTCGATCGAAGAACGGAATTCTATTCTTAAATTCGATCGAGTCCTGATCTCCTTACAGTCGAGTTACTCGACTGAAAACGGAATCTGCTAGCTGAAAGGGTTACCTGGCACCATTTTTGGAACGAAATTTGAAAAAAAAATTTATATTCCGATGCCGATGGTATTTTGCAAATAGGGGTTTTTTGATATGAGGATCCCAAAAATTGGTCAGTTGTTTGAAAAAAATGTACATCGGGTGAAAAGTTAAGGAAATTTTATGTAAATGGGATTTCCTGGAATATTTCACTCATACATGTTGTATCAATGCAACGAATGCTAAATTATTAAATAGAAATTCAAAAATTACAGTGGAAATTCCACGTTGCCATGACAACCGTTGTCAGACAACGTTAAAATAATAAACGTGAAACGTCAAAGAAGAGTTTCTTAGAGGTCATGAATCGATTCGGAGATATAACAGAACGGGAAATTGACCAAAATGTCATTAAAAGTGTACCCAAAAACACGGAAAATAGTAAGAATAGTGTATGGAGACAATTTATGTTATTTTGCGACGAAAAAAAATATAAATTCGATCGAGAGACAGTATCTTAGCTTGCGTCTATTTTGAAAAATTGGGCCTTTAATATCTTCTCCTTATTTCTTATATGTAAGCAAAATTTGCTTTGTTTTTCTTCGTCCCTTTGTTCTCTTTAGTCCACTGTAAGACTGTCACTCCATCGTTTGCGGGGTCTTCCGATGTTCCTCCGTCCTATAGGTGACAACTTACCCCTTATTATTCTTACCAATCTGTCGGGTGTCATGCGGCTAATATGCTCATTCCATTCTTTCTTTCTTTGCAGGATCCATTCACTGATATTAATAATTTTACATGCACTTCTGATATCCTCACTCCTCTCTCGATCTAACAGTGTTTTACATGCCATCCTACGCACTACTTTCATTTCTGTTGTCTCCAGTATTTGTTTCGTTTTCGAGGTATCTGGTCTGGTTTCCGCAGTATATGTTAGAATGGGTCTAATAGCTGTTTTAGATATTCTGAATTTAGCCTCTACTCCTATGTGTTTGTTGCTCCATATAATATCATTAAGATACGCGGCTGTTCTCGATGCTTTCATGGCTTGACCTCACACCTCCGTCTCAACATCACCGTACCCGGATATTTCTATCCCAATATACCTAAATTTCATTTCATGCTGTACAATATTGTTGTCTATTTCAAGTTTACATCTAAGTGGTGTTCTAGACTTGGTCATGCATTTGGTTTTTGGCACTGATATATTCATTCTGAACTTCTTTGCTGTTGTGTTGAATCTATGTACTAGTCTTTGTAAGTCGTCCTCATTTTCGGCTATGAGTACAGAGTCGTCGGCGTAGCATAGTATTTTGACTCCTCTGTCTCCCATTTTGTACCCTTTCAGTTTGCGTACATGCTTTAGTATTTCATCCATAATGATGTTAAACAGCATGGGACTGAAGGAGTCTCCATGTCGGATGCCCTTATTTACTTCTATTTTCTCGGTTAATTCACCCTCTATCTTAGCTTGGGTCGTGTTGTTCTCATATTTATTTTCAATTGTTTTAATTATATTTTGAGGCACTTGTCTGTCGTAAAGCAATTGTATCACATCCTCCAGCTGTATGCGATCGAACGCCTTCTCTAGATTGATGAAACACATGAAGGCTGGGCGGTAATATTCGATCGACTTTTCTGTTATTTGTCTTAAAATGAACACCGCGTCCGTGCATGATCTTCCTGAGCGGAATCCTTGCTGTTCGTCTGCCAATGTAATGTGCGTATTAATTTCATTTGTGAGGATTTTTGTTGTTAATTTCAAGGAAGTGGAGAGGAGATTGATTCCTCTATAATTAGCAGGTACCTCCTTGTCGCCTTTTTTGAATATGAGAGTTGTTGTACTATTTCTCCATTCGTCGGGGATTCTATGTTGGTATAAGATTTTGTCAATAAGCGTTTTCAGTTGTTCGATCAGACACTCTCCTCCATACTTCAACAGCTCATTGGTAATACCATCGGGTCCTGCGCTTTTCCTGTTTTTTAGTTTTTTTACAGCAGATTCTATGTCTTCCTTGCTAACATGTACGTCGTCGTTAATCATTATTTCAGGTGTGGTAAGTTCATTTTCAATGTTTTGTTTCTTGTATAATTCCTTCAGATATTTAACCCAATCCTCTTTCGGTATACGATTACTGTTAATCAGCTCATGTGTCTCTTTTCTCTGGTCCCTTATTAGCCGCCGTTTCTGTTTTTGGAGTCCGTAGAAGTCGCTTTCCATCCTCTTCGAAAAAGTTTCCCAGTGTTTGTTCTTGACATGTTTCACTAACGTATTGGTGATGTTTCTAATTCTCTGTAAACCTCCAGGGACTGTGTTGATCTGTATTTTACTAAGCTTTGCTTTTCCTCTCACATTGCTCTTTGATTTCTTCACAGAGCCAGGGCGTCCTGTTGGGACCTGTCTTTCCTTATTTTATCTTTCGTGTTCCCAGTGCTTCAGTTGCTGCCTCTCTAATATTTCGTCTCAACTTCTCCCAGCTGTTGTTAATGTCATCTGTCTCATCTATTGGTTCCCTCTTTAGTTTTTCCGTGAGACGGCTTTGATATAATTTCCGGGTTAATTCATCATACAACGATTCCGCGCATATCTTCTCCACAACTGTGCCAGATTTTGTGCTTTTAAAAAGGTTTAATTTCATTTTGATCCTTCCAAGTACCAATTTGTGGTCGCTACCGATGTTAGCTGAATTAAGAGTTCTTATGTCCATTATACTGCCGTCCTAAGCCCAAAGGGCGTAAGTCAATATTGGGTAGTTTTGAGATATTCAGCATTTTGTAATAATTAAATCAGCACACATTTTGACCCAACATATTTTTTTTGGCGTTTAAGTCTTCATAGGGTAACGATATTTGAAGTTTATTAGATTCAATAACTATTTCGATATTAAGTTGAAAAACTGAGATACGCCTATTTTGCTAAGGATTTTTATTCAACTACAATGAGATACGCCGACAAATGAACAGTAAATAGTAATAATAAAGAGTGGAACCAAAATTTATTTCTCAATTTTACATAACGGATATTAGTAAAATATTTATACAATACATAAAAAAACAATAAAACCATACAATTTTCATTAGTAAAAATTACAAAAAATACATTATCCAAAAGTCACGGACACTAACGACTCAAACAAAATCATGAATTCGCATGTTACATAATGCACATCAAATACGAGTATATTGTAATACACTTAAAAAATATCGACTAAAGCAAACAGTTTTCTACCCTAAAAATAATAAAACCACAAAACCATACAATTTTCCTTAGTAAAAATCCAACAGTTTTCTAATATAAAAAAATAAGTTATCCAAACATAAATGTTACCCATCTGATACTGGAAGATTTTACCAAAATTGTAGGCGATTTTTTGGTATAAGGCTACCTAAATTATTCAATATGCAAGAAATCGCTACCTCTCCAATTATAAATCGTAAGACAATTCAAAATTGTGACATTTTCCCATACAGAGATGGGAGTTTAACTTAAAAAATTATAAATGGTGATAAATTGACTAAAAATTTATTAGGAAATCTCTTACAGCTGACTAAAAAAATGTAAAGGTTCGATTACACCTCAGAAAAAAATATCTACGCCGCTTATTGGAACTTTTCTGCGGACTGCAATTTCATCTACGTATTTTTCCTTTTTTCATAGTTTTTATGACTTATCATGTTATTTTTTTAGATGACGAAAATAGTCTTCATATGCACGTAGTCCAAGAAAATTTCATTGAAGAGGACTGCATTCTCAACGAATTATGTAAAAAGAATAGTTCAAATTATTTGAATTTGAAGAGAAAAAAAATGGAATTAAAATAATGTTTTTGTACATTCTTGAGGCTACAACTTCATTGGAGGAACTTGAGATTGTAGATAAAGCTATTGCCCCGATACCACCATTTGCAGCACTAGTGTATAAACACCACCTTGTTAATTCTGTATAAATAAATCATAATTTATAAGGCAATCCCAATAACCTTGTTAGTTTTTTTGTCCTGTGAAATATTCATATTTCCTTATGACAACAGATATAGGTCAAAATAAAACAGTATTTTTCTCGTTTCAACTTTAATCAAAGTAAGAATTAGAATTTTCTTAACCATTCCATTATTTTTAAATCTCAGTTAATCTGCACAATTCGATCACTAAGCCATAACGACATATGCTGTTAAACGATTTTTTGTTGTTACTATATCAACAATTATTGCTAATATTGCTATAATAGCAAATTGATCGATACAATGAGAAAATAGAAAAAAATTATTTTGGCTCTCCTACTAAACGATTTATATTTTATTTTGAAAAATTAAATACCTATAAGTTGTTTGATAACTTAAACATAAATGAGTAAATAACATTCCAAAAAATTTCTTTTTACAGTTTAACAGTTTTTTTTTATTCAAATTAAACAGATTTTCTTAAGTTGAAATAACTGGATTGTACTATACTGATAGCTTAATGCAAAGAACAATAAAAAAATCAACATTACTTTCGTTTATCCCTTCATGATTAATTTACAAAGAAACAATTCAGTAGAAAGAAACTAATTCACTATATCAGTTCGGGTAGTACACGCTAATATGATTTGAACAATAAATTAAAACCTACCTAATAGGTATTTGAAATAAGTACCACTAAAAAATCACTGGAAGATAGCTAAAAAAATTACATTCGTCGATATTGAGGGTACAGTTAATGAATGTAAGCATAATAATTTTCATTACCATCAGAAGGAATAATCTATGGCAACAATACAGAGTCCAAAAGCGACAATATGTTGTAATAAAACAAGTGTATTCAGTGTATCACCATTTTCTTTAACAGGATATCATAAAATGAGAAATAAGTCGTATGATAATAGTTGTTCAACTGCTTCTGGTTTTAAAAATATCTCAATGTAAACCGCCTCTGTTTCCTACGCTCCTGATAAAACGATTTCGCTTACAGCTCAAATTCTACTTTTATCTGTCCCCTCTCTTCATTTTCAATCCACGTGTTGGATTGTAGAGTGCCTTTTAAAAATTCCTTTTTATTTGTGAGAAAAATCAGTCACATTTAATTTCAACGTAAAACGATATCCTCTCACGTCCAAAGAGAAATTATCATGGTCACATGGCGTTACCAGTGTGTTGGAGAAGGACAATCATGAGACAGAGAATTAAAAGCCAGCGTAGATTATTACACCAGACGAATACGAATCGCGCGTGCGCCTCTTGAAGATGTTCAACTGTACAATCTGCGTACTTCACTAAACGTTTGTTTGCGAATGAGTAACGATCTTTTGCAAATCTTATTAAAATGAGTATGCAACTACACCATAAAGTGCAAATTGTAAAATGGTACTACCAGGGTCATTCATATCGAGAAATAGCAGAAAATTTGTTTATTGTGACATTCGAAAATGCCCAACCAATTAGCAAAAAACAAGTGAGAACGGTTATAAAAAATTTTGAAGAGCATGGATGTGTTAATCCTACTAAACATTGACCGCGTACACAAAATTGTCAAACAAAACCCGAAAAAGAAGAAAGAGATATTTTAATTTGTGCCAGTGTGGAAAATAATCCCCTACAATCGTCCACTCATTTAGCAAAGGATTTTGATGTTGATCCGAAAACGATTCGGACTGTATTAAAGAAAAATGGTTATCGTAGTTTCAAACTGAAAAAGAGCCATGAAATTTGTCCATACGATCAATTTCGTAGAATGGAATTTTGTGAAATAATTATGGAAAGAATACAATTGGACGCAAACTTTTCAAAAAATATTTTGTTCACAGATGAATCGACTTTTCCCATAGACGGTGCATATAATTCATCCCTTATTCGATATTGGTCAAGGACAAATTTACACAAACATTATAATAATAGGACTCAATATCCCCAAAAGTTAAATGTTTGGGCTGGAATATTAGGTGAACATTTAATTGGACCATTTTTTATTGACGGCAATTTAACCGGACAGAAATATTTGGAGATGCTGGAAAATCAAATTACTCCTGCCCTTATACAATTAGGTGTCAACTTCAATGATATCTGGTACCAACATGACGGTTGTACATCACATAATTATCGACTAGCAATAAACTTTCTAAATACACAATTTCCCAATCGGATAATCTCCACGAATAGTACCATAAGATGGCCTGCGAGATCTCCAGATCTGGCTCCCAACGATTTCTTTTTCTGGGTTATATAAAATCGAGAATTTATGGGTTCCAAGAAAACAGAGCCTCTTCTCTAAATGAACTAAGGGAACAAATTTGTATGCAAATAACACCTGA
This sequence comes from Galeruca laticollis, assembly GCA_963921935.1. NCBI lineage: Eukaryota > Metazoa > Arthropoda > Insecta > Coleoptera > Chrysomelidae > Galeruca > Galeruca laticollis. The sequence goes on from OY998177.1 coordinate 201,263,958, forward strand.
AATGCTCATGCGTGTTCGTCAAGAATTTTATAGCCGTCTCGGTTACTGCTTAGCTCAAAATGGGGGTTTATTCGAACATTTTATTTAAGCTCATTGAAGAATTAAGTTTTATTTTTTAATTTATTACATATCATAATATTACTTTTATTTAATAATTTTAGGCATTAGAATTCGATTTTAGTTTTATTTTCGTTTTTTTTTAATTTGTACTGTGTGTGTGTTTACACAGAGAATTCGTTCTCATTTGCATACAAATGATAAAAATACCAATTTTTTTTACTAACATTCAAAACATAGCAGATGTTTGGAGACCAATTTCACGTTGCGAAATCTGAAAAAAAGTAAAGGTTTTAACCGCTTCCAAACTGAGAACTAGTACAATTTCCAGCATTACAATAAAATATTTAACGAATAGATGGAATTAATTATATCTTGATCTGTTACAACCTCTTAAATTATCATAATTAAAATCTTCTTATAACTTGTTCTTGTGTTAGAACAATGCATTTTACAATTAATATAAATATACAATGAAAATTGGCAATACTGTTAGAAGCTACAAAGAGTAAGAGCCCGGCGTTGTGAGTTTTCCACTTATGAGATCCTGTTAGCGAAAAATGAGAATTGAGATATGTGGAAACACATATTATTATTAATACAAATTTCATTTCGCATGTTACGGTTATTTAGGTTATTTATTCCAATACTAACCGAACTAATATAGTGAATATAATTACTACTGAATTATTTCTTTGTAAATTAATCATGAAGGGACAAACGAAAGTAATGTTGATTTTTTTATTGTTCATTGTATCAAGCTATCAGTATAGTACATACAATCTTAATATTTCTCAAATAATAAACTAAACTGTTCACATTACACATCTGTATTTCTAACTTCTTGTATTGCACGTTCTCCATTTTATGATATCCTGTTAGCGAAAAAGAATGATACACTGAATTTATATGTATTTTGTCTCTTTCTAACACATTGAAGGTAAAACGTATGTTCTCTCGTAATGTTCCCAACACTGTATATCAAGAAGTAATCCCCGTATTCTCTCTGACCTTTCCCTCCTTTTTTGTTCCCTGTAGTGCGCATATGTCAATTTTATGATCGTTTAATTCTATTATCAATTCATGATCTTTACTATCGAAGGACTTTATGTTCCAGGTTGCAAATCGTATATTGTCCCTTTTTTCCAATTCTTAATCCTTTTTCCAGCATGGGTCGTCACCTTCTATCCAATCCTATTCCGAGGCAAAGTTTCGGTTTTATGAGCTTTGTGTTTTTTCCCCTAGGTAGGTTGCCAGCCTGACCTAGGAACCCTCCTCTTCTCCTCTTTTGACTGGGCTTGGGACCGGCAGTGGCGTTACCGAGCTACTCAATCCACCCGGCAACTAACCACTGGCAGAGTTGCTTTAATATGAGGAAGCAAATTGGCGAGGGATATAAAAAACATACAGTAAAAGTCCTTTGTAATATTACTGCAAAATTAATAATGGAAAAGTATTCTCATGAATATGGAATTTAAAAAAATCCTTTCGAACAAATTGAATTTAAAGTTGCCCGAGATGCAAGAAATGCCAAAAGAAGAACTTTACAAAGCATGGAAGGCAAACTTAAAGATGAAAAATATTTCTTTATCATCGTTTGGTTTAACTTTCAGTGCGGTACGCTGTCAACTACAGGGTGTACGGCACATAAAATAATGTATGATGACATTATCGAGATAATTCTCAGAAGATTACGATACATATAAGGTGTTGAAATATCTTGCGAGCTTGAAAATGTATGTTAGAATGGGGTAATTATTCTAAATAATTTTTATATGTATATCTGAAGAAAGAATTAATCATCAGATAAAGGTTGATCGTTCTTCGATATACAGGGTCATCAACGAAAGAGAAAACGTTGAACCTGTGAAAAAAATAGTTATGGAAAGGACTTTCTGTTTATTTTTAAAATAAAAAATGCAATCAATAAAACACGTTTATTTCATTTTTGTTTTGCAAATTACAATTTGTGAAACTATAAAAATATAAGAAAATAGAACAAATGGTACAATATTTTTTTTATTTATTAAAAACTCAATCAAATTCAAACATAATATAAGACAATAGAACAAGTGGTACAATATTTTTTTTATTTATTAAAAATTCAATCAAATTCAAACATATTTTTCATAGATTATCAAACGCTGCTACTGCGATAAAAATGTTCTAATCAAGTTTTATTTTATATTCAACTACAATTTATTATAACGATATTAAAATTAGAAAAAATCGTTTATGAGTAGAAGAATATTAATTATAAATTACCACCTTATCAGTGTTTTTAAATGAAACTCAAGGTCTCTAGTTAATTCCACAATATAATACAAGTTATTGAAAATTCTAAAAAATTGACAATTGTTTCGATAAATCAATATCATCGTCAGAATGACAGAAGTTACATTTCATTTTATGCCTACCTGATGTTTAGTAGTTAATTTTGGCTAGACCAAGAAGTAACCTAACTTGTGATTGGCTTAATATATGTTTATAGAAAAAAAAAGAAGATGTGATATTACAAATATTGAAGCTTAGATATTATTAGCCCTATGGTGATATCCTGGATATCATTTTTCCAATTAAGATCAGTATAACTGTGCAATGATATAGAAAACCAGGAAAACTATATCTGCTGATCTTTACAATTATCACTTAAGAAGACAGTTTATTAGTGGTTTTCTATATCATTGCACAGTTATACTGATCTTAATTGGAAAAATGATATCCAGGATATCACCATAGGGCTAATAATATCTAAGCTTCAATATTTGTAATATCACATCTTCTTTTTTTTTCTATAAACATATATTAAGCCAATCACAAGTTAGGTTACTTCTTGGTCTAGCCAAAATTAACTACTAAACATCAGGTAGGCATAAAATGAAATGTAACTTCTGTCATTCTGACGATGATATTGATTTATCGAAACAATTGTCAGTTTTTTAGAATTTTCAATAACTTGTATTATATTGTGGAATTAACTAGAGGCCTTGAGTTTCATTTAAAAACACTAATATGAGCATATTCCACGAAGTAAGGGTCGAGACAGTCAATTTCATTTACCACCTTATCATTGTTATTATCAACAACCGTGTGGTTAGGACTGAATTAGGTATTAGGACTATATAAGGGAAATAGTGTACTTCAACATGAAAAACCCACTTTTTAATATAAAGGAAACAATTGGCATACAAATTCAGAAAGTAGGCAAAAACCGTCACTAAATAACAGATGCTAGTATACGAGGCAAAGTACGGACTTGTACGGTGTAACATATCGGGAATAGACTACCTAAATTGTTGCATTGAGAAGAGGTAAGGAAGGTAATGAGGGAGCAAGAAAGAGAGATAGATAAGGTATGGAGAATTGATTTTTTGTTAGGCTATTGGTTATTTTTGTTCTTAACCATGATACAAGATTTATAAAGTCTCGTCAGAAGATGTGCTCTTTATTGGTATGCGTGGGGAAATGACTAGAAAACAAGTATAGGATTAATGAATTCGAGTTGATTTCTTGTTGAATTTTCGTAAATTTGAAGAGAAAGAGACACGAGGAGAAAGAGGAGAAAGAAGAAGAGAGAGTAAGAGAGAGAGAGACAGAAAGATGGAGATAGAAGGGAGAGAGGTAGCACAGAAAGAGAGAGTAGGGGTAGAAAGAGAGAGTGGAGGGCAGAAAGAGGGAAAGGAAGAAAAAGATAAGGGGTGAGAGAAAGAAAAATAAGATTTGATCGATCAGCTGTGCGTGAGTTGTAGGATTTCAGAGAAAACACGTTCTTTATTAGTTTGTGATGGGTGAATGCGTATCGGAAAACAAGTGTTAATATTAATGCATTCGAGCTGATTTAATGTTGAATTTTTATAAATTAGAAGAGAAAAACAGGAGGGGGAGCGAGCAGTAAAAGAGAGAGGGAACAGAACGAAAGAGATAGAGGGAGGCATGGGAGAGAAAAATAGAGGGGTGTGGCAGAAAGAGAGAGCGACGGTGAGGGAGAAAGAGAGAGGGGAAGGGGATGGCACAGAAAAAGAGAGGAGTGAGACCGAAAGAGAGAGAGAGAGAGAGGAGTGGGGCCGAAAGACAGAGAGGGGGCAGAAAAAGAGAGGTATTGTTCAGAAAGATAGAGCGGGGGACAGAAAGGGGGACGAGGAGATAAAAAGGAGAGGTGAGAGAGATACGTTTTTATCGATCAGCAGTGCGTGAGTTGAAGGATTTCAGAGGAAACCCGTCAGGTGAGTTCATTATTAGTTTGTGATGGGTGAATTTAATGTTGAATTTTAATTAATTACAATAGAAAGAGAAGGGGGAAGAGGGGGCTGTAAAATAGAGAAGGGGTAGTAAAAGAGATAGGAGGCCGAAAGATATAGAGAGAGGTGTGGAACATAAAAATCAAGAGGTGTGGCAGGAAGAAAGAGGGGTGGGATAGAAAGAGAGGGGTGAGGCATAAAGGGAGAGAGGTGGGACAGAAAAACAGAGGGGTCTGCCAGAAAAGGAGAGTAATGGGGCCGAAAAAGAGGGATGGTTCAGAAACCGAGAGTGGTAGGCAGAATGAGAGAGGGGTGGATTAGAAAGAGATACTGGGGGACAGAAAAAGGAATGGGAAAGAGGAGGGTTGAGAGATAAGCTTTTATCGATTCGCAGTGCGTGAGTTGAAAGATTTCAGAGAAAATTCGTCATAATGTGTGTTCTTTATTAGTTTGTGATTGGAGAAATGGCGGGATGACTTTGGTGAATGCGTACTGGAAAATAAAATTAATGAATTCGAGTTGATTCAATGTTGAATTTTCATTAAATTAGAAAATAAAGAGTTGAGGCAGTAAAAGAGATAAGGGGCAAAGATAGAAATAGGAAAGAGACAGAAAGAGAGAGAGGGAGGAGATGGGACAGAAAAACTGAGAGGGGTGTGGCAAAAAGAGAGAGAAATGGAGCATAAAGAGAGATATGGCAGGACAGAAAGAGAAAGAGGGGTGGGGTAGATAGAAAGAGCGGGGCAGAAAGAGAGAAGGGGTGAGAGAAAGAGGAGGGATAAGAAGGGGGGAGAGAGGGAAAGATATAAGATTGTATCGATCAGCAGTGCGTGAGTTGAAGGATTTCAATGGAAACTTGTCAGAATGTTTGCTCTTTATTTCGTGTTTGTGTACTGGAAAACAAGTATAAGATTAATGACTCTGAGTAGATTTATTGTTGCATTTTCGTAAATTAGAAGAGAATTAGATGGGGGGGGGAGAAGAGGGCAGAAAAAGAGAAGGGTACAGAAAAAGAGGGAGGGGTGGGGCAGAGATAGTAGGGTAGTAGAAAGAGAGAGACGGTGAAAAGAGAGAGAGCGAGATAACATTTTATCGAACAACAATATGTGAGTTTCAGCAGAAACTCGTCAAAAGGGTGCTCTTTATTGGTTTGTGATTGAGGAAGTGGTGGGGTGAGTTTAGTGAATGCATATCGAAGAAAAAGTATAAAATTAATGAATTGGGGTTGATTTAATGTGAATATACGTAAATTGGAAGATAAAAAGACGGGGGAGGGAGTGGGGACAGAAAAATAGAGGGGACAGAAATATAGAGGGGTGGAGCAGAAAGAGAGAGAGATGCAGAAAGAGAGATAGGAATATTTCCATCAGCATTCCGTGAGTTGGAGGATTTCAGTGGAAACTCATCAGCAAGTGTGCTCTTGATTAGTTTGTGATAGGGGAGGTAACGGAATAAATTTAGTACATGTATGTTGGAGAAAAAGTATGAAAACAGTGAAAAAGTTGATTTATTGTTGAAGTTCCGTAAATTAGAATAGAGAAGGGGCAGAAAGAAACAGAGGTAGAGATGAAGGGCAGAAAAAACAGGTGAAGAGAGGGGGTAGAAAGAAAAGGGAAGAGAGGGTGGAAAAGAAGGAGGGGAAAGAGAGATAATATTTTTTGGACCGGCACTAAATGGATTGGAGGATTTCAGTGGAAACTCGTCAGAAAGTGAGCTCATTATTGGTTTGTAATTAGGGAGGTAGCGGGATGATTTTAGTGAATATATATCGGTATAAAGTTAATGAATTTTCATAAATTAGACATTAATAGTTGGAATAGTTGAGGTTGCATAAATCCCAGCAAACTAATGGTTCAGCTAGGTTATAGAAATAAGCATGTATCACCGAACAAGTCCGTGCAGTTGTAGTGGAGGTAAATTGCTATAAATCATTTGTTTGTGAGGCATAATTTTGTGGATGTGCAGATACAAAGAGAGATAGAAATATAATAATAGTTTGGGTTTAAACGACCTAAAGTTTGATTCGAATCTAAAACAAATCACAGTAGACAGCATTTTGATTCATAAACCGATACGGGATTTTGTATATTAAATTACAATACTTGGGTTTCGATACGGAGTTGCATTAATCACAAAAAAGGTGAATCTAGAGCTGTTATGAAGACCTCGATATCAATACGGTCTAGATAGGTAAATATTTTCATTCTTACATCCAACGGTAATTTAGGATCGATATATTCAATCGCTTTATCAGTCAAACATTGCCACTGACTCGCCCTCATCATTCCTGCCAAAACGACCGGCTCAAAATTTGAATAATTGGGAAAGTTTTTTAGATGCTTAGAAGGCCGTGCCATTTCTCGATTTATATCAGGATTGCGCAAATAAGTGGCGAGTTTGATTTCGTGGAACATGTCCTGTAAAAATTTGTACAACGTTATAGTCGTATCCCCAATGAAATAGCGATCCATCAGTTCAACATCTCGCAGACATTCTCGATGGAGAGTTTGGTACATTTCATGTGCGTCGTTTTGGACATGAGTGTTTTTATCATTCAACAACGTATATTTGATGAGATGTTCCGCACTCTTAATAATTTTAGCGTTGATCGGGTCGTTCCTCAATATATTACCCAAAGGAGTGTTTCCACATTCATCTATCGCCTTCAAGTCTGCGCCTCTCATGATAAGTAATTCGATAATTTCCGGCCAGGCGGTATGTTGGGTGGCGAAATGTAAAGGGGTGTTCAGATTCGCGTATATCCGAGAATTGACGCTTGCTCTACGATCTAGTAACATTTTAACGGTACTCGTGTATCCTAAATGCGCTGCTAAGTGCAAAAGTGTATGTCCCTCTTCCGTCTGGGTATCCACACTCGCGCCTAGATCTAGGAAATATCTCACCACGTCTGTTCTACCTAAGAGAACGGCCAGATTTAAGGGAGTCGAGTGATTATATACCTGACGAAAATCATAAGTTGCTCCGTTTTCGACTAACAATTTAACTACATTCAAATGGCCTAGTTTAGCTGCCAGGTGAAGAGGAGTGAGTCTTTCGGTATCCTTAACGTTCAGATCGGCTCCATATAAGATTAAATATTTCACAATTTCTTCGTGTCCGTTATTAATGGCTAGAAAAATGGGAGTGCGGTTATAAAAATCTCTCTTGTTGATGTGGTTGTGGTATCTCTCGAGTAAATAATTCACGGCGCTTTTATTCCCGACTTCACAAGCTTTGTGTAAAGGCAACGATGATATGGAATTGTGCGGTGAGTTAACGTCGAACCCGTATTTTAGAAAGTATTTGAAAAGTTCGAGGCGATTTCCTTCCATTGGTAAGTTTAGTATAGAACCGTTTTCCGTTACTCCAGGTTCGGCACCGTATTCTAACAGTAAGTTTGCTATAGAACGGTATCCGCGTTGTCGGGCCAAATCTAGTGCGGTGCGTCCTATCGGATCTTTTGCGTTCACATTGAATCTATTATTATTATTATTAGCCAGCATCCACTTTATTTCGCTGTAATTTCCTAATACTGTAGCTGTATGCAAATGAGTGCTCATCTCGTTACCTGAAATTTTCATTTGTATTACTTTGACTTCAACTAAAAAGGAAAAAATACGATGGGTGTGATGGATACAAAAATTCTCTGCTTTGAAAATAATATTTATATTCTCGAAAAGAGAAACAAGGCAACAACCACCACTAAAACTCTATAACAAAAATTTTATGTACGCTGAAGAAATAAAATTTCTTGATATGATAAACGACCAACATCTAAACTGAAAAAATCAGATTTAAAAAGTGATCCTTTCTTGTCATACTTCATATAACTTACTGAAATACACACCAAATAAACACTGGGGAGCCGAATAGCAGTTCGTCGCTTGGATGCAGAAGTAGCATATGTCCATTTTTGGCTAATTTGATATTTTAAGTGCATTTGAAATAAAAGCATGGTTATATTGGATGCAGAAATATCGTAAGTCCATCTTTACAACTAGCGTTCATATCGGTGAAACCTCGGAGTAGCCTATGTTCAGTGAGGCTGTTACTTTTAACAAGCGTCTAGATACAGACCCCAGGGCCCATTTTACCAAAAGGCACATAAGGCCCGGAAAAGGCCTTGAAAAAATTATAAACCATTTAGTTAATTTGAATTTAAACATCAGAAGCAAACCGTATCTGATAAAGAAAATTAAGCTTATAAGGATATTGCTGTTATATATGTATAATTTTAACTAGATTTAAAAACATAAAACATCGGCAATCGGCAATATGCCGCTATAACCAAAAAAAGCTTTATCTTTTGCCGAAGAGACGACGAAATTACGTAAAAAACTGTTAGTTGCCTTCAATCGTATTTAAATTTTTGTTCTGTTCCCAGTTTCCAAGTGATATTGGCAAGCTATCAATATCAGTCGAACTCCAAAGTCTCATTTTAACTTGTAATAATTTCTATTTACCATCATCCGAACCCTGAAATTTAACTTAAGGTAAGTTTTAAATAATGGAAAAAGCGCATGAATACAGATTAGATATAGAAATGCTCTTCATTGACTTTCAACAAGCTTTCGACTCAATCAAAAGAAGTGAACAAGGAGTAGGCACAAAACTGAGAAGGCTAATCAAAATGACCATGAATGAGTCAAGGATCAGTGTAATAAAAAGGAGAAACAGATCAATTTAGGATTAATAAGGGGTAAGACAAGACACAACGCTATTCAATCTATCATTAGAACATACAATAAGGAAATTACACAAGGGTAGCTTAAGGTCAAGTGGCAGTCAAATAATAGCCTATGCGGACGATATCGTGCTTGTATCCAAAAGAAGAAGAATCATGGAAAATATGCTAAAGGAGATAGTCACAGAGGGAGGAAAAATGGGGCTAAAATAAACGAAAGTAAAACCGAGCTAATGAGATTTGGGAACCTAAACCAAAAAGGAAAAATAAAAATCAGCGACTATGAATATGAAGAAATTAAAAAATATAAATATTTGGGGGTTATGATTAGCAATACTGGAGATAGAACTACTGAAATTGAAGAAAAGATACTCTCTACAAACAGAGCATATCGTGCAAATAGATAGCTACTGAAGAGTAAAATTTTAACGAAGCAAACAAAATTAAATATGTATAAAACGATGATAAGGCCAATCATGATGTACTCGGCAGAAACAATGACGTTAACAAAGAAGGAAGAGGAAAAACTAAGAATAACTGAAAGGAAGATATTGAGATCAATACTGGGTCCTGAAAAAAAAAATGAAAATGAATACAGAATTATAATGAATCGTGAAATTTTGGACGAAATACAAGGCGAAGACATTGTAAAGAGAATAAAACCACAACGAGTTAAATGACTGGGACATGTATGGAGAGAAGGAGCTAAATCAGTAACCTACAATATTTTGCAGTGGAATCCAGGGGGAAAGAGGAGACGCGGTAGACCCAGGTCAAAATGGCAAAATGAGGTAGAGGCGGACTTTTATAGAGCAGGAGTAACAAACTAGAAAGAGAAAGCAAGAAATAAGAAACTATGGAGAGACATAAGTGAAAGAATTTAAAGGCATA